>CM051242.1:161598357-162095857 GCA_027917425.1 Gastrophryne carolinensis | reverse complement strand
GAGGTATAGTAATTATGCAGGTAAGAACACAAAAGGTATGTTAGGCATCATAGAACAATGAGGGATTGTTAGGCATGTTACAATATAGAGGGCATATTTGTTGCATTAAAACAGAGGTAAAGTTGTATGTGTAAGGGTAAAATGTATAGTTTAGGTGTGTTAGAACAGATCATGTAGGTTGGCTGTCTTAGGGCAGGTAGGGTAGTTTGGATGTGTTAGGACAGAGAAGGTAGTTTGGTTGGACTAGAACAGAGAAGGTATGTTGATTGAGATAGGACAGGGAGGGTAAGCTGGGTGCTCCGTATCGGGAGGAAGGTGTGATTTGATATCACGTCCACTTCATTCGTTGGTCTTGATTAGAGAGTGAGCACAAATTGTTTACATACAGGTGGTGCACCCCCCCCCCCTTTTCTTCTGTTTACTGGGTGTATTAGAACAGAGAGTGTAGGTTGGACGTGTTTGCTAGGATAGAGAGATTAGCTTGTGTGTGTTACAATAGAGATGGTAGGTCGGGTGTGTTAGGACAGAGATGGTAGGTCGGGTGTGTTAGGACAGAGATGGTAGGTCGGGTGTGTTAGGACAGAGATGGTAGGTCGGGTGTGTTAGGACAGAGAGTGTAGGTCGGGTGTGTTAGGACAAAAAGGGTCGGTCGGTGCGTTAGGAAAGAGAGGGTAGGCTGGGTGTGTTAGAACAGAGAGGGTAGTTTTCTGATGTTAGAACAGAGAGGGTATGTTGGTGTGTTAGGACAGAGATGGTAGGTCGGGTGTGTTAGGACAGAGAGGGTAGGTCGGGTGTGTTAGGAGAGAGAGGGTATGTAGTGTGTTTTAGGACAGAGAGGGTAGGTTGGGTGTGTTAGGACAGAGAGGGTAGGTCGGGTGTGTTAGGAGAGAGAGGGTATGTAGTGTGTTTTAGGACAGAGAGGGTAGGTTGGTTGTGATAGGACCGAGAGGGTAGGTTGGGTGTGTTAGGACAGAGTGGGTAGTTTTGTGGTGTTAGGAAAGAGAGGGTACGTTGGTTGTTATAGGACAGAGAGGGTAGGTCGGGTGTGTTAGGAGAAAGAGGGTATGTAGTGTGTGTTAGGACAGAGAGGGTAGGTTGGGTATGTTAGGACAGAGAGTGTAGGTTGGGTGTGTTAGGACAGAGAGGGTACGTCGGTTGTGTTAGGACAGAGAGGGTAGGTCGGGTGTGTTAGGACAGAGAGGGTATGTAGTGTGTGTTAGGACAGAGAGGTATGTTAGGACAGAGAGTGTAGGTTGGGTGTGCTAAGACAGAGAGGGTACGTCGGTTGTGTTAGGACAGAGAGGGTAGGTTGGGTGTGTGAGGACAGATAGGTTAGGTCAGGTGTGTTAGGGCAGAGAGGGTAGGTCGGGTATGTTAGGACAGAGAGGGTAGGTTGGGTGTGTTAGGACAGAGTGGGTAGTTTTGTAGTGTTAGGAAAGAGAGGGTACGTTGGTTGTGATAGGACCCAGAGAGTAGGTTGGGTGTGTTAGAACAGAGTGGGTGGTTTTGTGGTGTTAGGAAAGAGAGGGTACGTTGGTTGTTATAGGACAGAGAGGGTAGGTCGGGTGTGTTAGGAGAGAGAGGGCATGTAGTGTGTGTTAGGACAGAGAGGGTAGGTTGGGTATGTTAGGACAGAGAGTGTAGGTTGGGTGTGCTAAGACAGAGAGGGTACGTCGGTTGTGTTAGGACAGAGAGGGTAGGTTGGGTGTGTGAGGACAGATAGGTTAGGTCAGGTGTGTGTTTGGACAGAGAGGGTAGGTTGGTTATATTATGACAGAGAGGAGTAGGTTGGGTGTGTTAGGACAGAGAGGTTATGTAGGGTGTGTTAGGACATAAGATGGTAGCTTAGGTGTGTTAGGACAGAGAGAGTAGCTGGTGCGTGTTAGGATGGTTGGTCGGTTGTGTTAGAACAGAAGATGGTGTGGTGTGTGGTAGGTTGTGTGTGAGGACAGAGAGGGTAGTTTTGTTGTGCTAGGACAGAGGGGTAGGTTGGGTGTGTTAGGACAAAGAGGGGATTTTTGTTGTGTTAGGACAGAGGGGTAAGTTGAGTGTTTTAGGACAGAGAGGGTAGGTTGGTTGTGATAGGACCGAGTGGGTAGTTTTGTGGTGTTAGGAAAGAGAGGGTATGTTGGTTGTTATAGGACAGAGAGGGTAGGTCGGGTGTGTTAGGACAGAGAGGGTAGGTCGGGTGTGTTAGGACAGAGAGGGTAGGTCGGGTGTGTTAGGACAGAGGCATAGCTTGGGTGTGATAGGATAGAGAGGGTAGGTTGAATGTGTTAAAACAGAAGGGGTAGTTTTGTTGTGTTAGGACAGAAGGGTATGTTGGGTATGTTAGGAAAGAGAGGGTAGGTCAGGTGTGTTAGGACAGAGAGGGTAGGTTGGGTGTGTAAGGACAGAGAGGGTAGGTTGGGTGTGTTAGGACAGAGAGGGTAGGTCAGGTGTGTTAGGACAGAGAGGGTAGGTTTGGTGTGAAAGGAAAGAGAGAGTAGGTTGGGTGTGTAAGGACAGAGAGGGTATGTTGGGTATGTTAGGAAAGAGAGGGTAGGTCAGGTGTGTTAGGACAGAGAGGGTATGTTAGGTGTGTTAGGGCAGAGAGGGTATGTTAGGTGTGTTAGGGCAGAGAGGATAGGTTTGGTGTGACAGGAAAGAGAGAGTAGGTTGGGTGTGACAGGACAGAGAGGGTAGGTTGGGTGTGTAAGGACAGAGAGGGTAGGTTGGGTGTGCTAGGACAGAGAGGGTAGGTCGGGTGTGCTAGGACAGAGAGGGTAGGTTGGGTGTGTAAGGACAGAGAGGGTAGGTCGAGTGTGTTAGGACAGAGAGGGTAAGTTGTGTGTGAGGAAAGAGAGGGTTGTTTTGTTGTGTTATGACAGAGAGGATAGGTCGGGTGCATTAGAAAAGAGACGGTAGGTTTGGTGTGGTAGGACAGAGAGGGAAGGTCGGGTGTGTTAGGACAGAGAGGGTAAGTTGCATGTGTTAGGTTAGAGAGGGTAGGTCGGGGGTGTTACGACAGAGAAGGTAGGTCGGAGTGTGTTAGGACAGAGAGGGTAGGTCGAGTGTGTTAGGACAGAGAGGGTAGGTCGGGTGTGTAAGGACAGAGAGGGTAGGTCGGGTATGTTGGGACAGAGAGGGTAGGTCAGGTGTGTTAGGACAGAGAGGGTAGGTCGAGTGTGTTAGGACAGAGAGGGTAGGTCGGGTGTGTTAGGACAGAGAGGGTAGGTCGAGTGTGTTAGTTAAGAGAGGGTAGGTCGGGTGTGTAAGGACAGAGAGGGTAGGTCAGGTGTGTAAGACAGAGAGGGTAGTTTTGTTGTGTTAGGACAGAGGGGGTAGTTTTGTTGTGTTAGGACAGACAGGATAGTTGAGTGTCTTAGGACAGAGAGGGTAGGTCGGGTGCATTAGAAAAGAGCGGGTAGGTTGGGTGTGTTAGGACAGAGAGGGTAGTTTTGTGGTGTTAGGACAGAGAGGGTACATTGAGTGTGTTAGGACAGAGAGTGTATGTTGGTGTCTTAGGACAGAGAGTGTAGGTCGGGTGTGTTAGGACAGAGTATGTTGGGTATGTTAGGACAGAAAGAGTCGGTCGGTGCGTTAGGACAGAGAGGGTAGGCTGGGTGTGTTAGAACAGAGAGGGTAGTTTTCTGATGTTAGAACAGAGAGGGTAGGCTGGGTGTGTTAGAACAGAGAGGGTAGTTTTCTGATGTTAGAACAGAGAGGGTAGGTCGGGTGTGTTAGGACAGAGAGGGTCGGTCGGGTGTGTTAGGACAGAGAGGGTAGGTTGGGTGTCTTAGGACAGAGAGGGTCGGTCGGGTGTGTTAGGACAGAGAGGGTAGGTCGGGTGTGTTAGGACAGAGAGGGTAGGTTGGGTGTGTTAGGACAGAGAGGGTAGGTCGGGTTTGTTAGGACAGAGAGGGTAGGTCGGGTGTGTTAGGACAGAAAGGGTAGGTTGGGTGTGTTAGGACAGAGAGGGTAGGTCGGGTGTGTTAGGACAGAGAGGGTAGGTCGGGTGTGTTAGGACAGAGAGGGTAGGTTGGGTGTGTTAGGACAGAGAGGGTAGGTCGGGTGTGTTAGGACAGAGAGGGTAGGTCAGGTGTGTTAGGGCAGAGGAGTATGTTGGTTGTAATAGGACAGAGAGGGTAGGTCGAGTGTGTTAGGTCAGAGAGGGTAGGTTGGTTGTGATAGGACAGGGAGGGTAGGTTAAGTGTGCTAGAACAGAGAGGGTAGGTTTGTTGTGTTAGGACAGAGAGGGTAGGTCGGGTATGTTAGAACAGAGGAGTATGTTGGTTGTGATAGGACAGAGAGGGTAGGTTGAGTGTGCTAGAACATAGGGGGTAGTTTTGTTGTGTTAGGACAGAGAGGGTAGGTTGGGTGTGTTAGGACAGAGAGGTTTAAGTCGGGTGTGTTAGGACAGAGAGGGTAGGCTAAGTGTGCTAGAACAGAGGGGGTAGTTTTGTTGTGTTAGGACAGAGAGGGTAGATCGGGTTTTAAATCTAAAATTAAGAAAAGTTTACTTCCCACCAAATAGTGATGAGTGTCCGCTATTACTTACCTAGAACATAGCCCAAATCAGCTGAATTACTCACCTGCTTGGCGCTTATCCCTTATGACCACTAGCAGCCATTATATGGAAATGGGGGGATTGCACGGCTGCCAACCTTCCAAGATGTTTGGCTAACTGACAGCAAGGTGCTTTGTTTGCCATACTTTTAGTATATGTATATATTTAGTATATGGTCTCTGTTTCCCTGGGATGTCAGTTTAGGTGGGTGACAGACCAGGCAAGAAGTGCAGACATTGGGGGTAATGCTAATTATATGGTGCAGCCAGTGTGACTTGCAGTGTGTATTGCAACCTGCATCCCGGGGAGATCTATAGATTTTAAAAAGGGCAAAAAAGTTCCCCCCCCCCCCCCCCAAATGATCTGTACCTGTGATGGGCATCTTTACAGGTGAGGCACATCGTATATCCAAAACTTTTTTAAAGTTTGGAAACAATAGCACCCTATGGGCTATGCAAAAAAAATGGCAAATTCTTTAGCGTAGCCCATAGGGTTATGTTATTTCCAAACTTCTAAACAAAAAAATATTAGATAATTCCATCATAGGCCTAAAATCTGGTGTAACCTCTGTGGCTTTACCCTCAGGTCTGTTCCTAAGGGTGTAAAGTTTAGAGACAGGTACCTATGCACCTGGGGGCGTAACTACGCACTGTTAGGCCCTGATGTTGCTGAAAGTGGAAAAGAGGAGGTGGCTATACAACCACTTTGGAGCTTGGGTCAAGGACGGATTAAGCTTTGGGCTTTAGATCAGGGGCCCCCACCACTTTTGGGCTGTAGCGGTATCTATTGGGGTTAACCAGAAGTAATTATGGTCAGCTTTAATTGCAATACAAAGTATGTCACGGTGACAACTGCATCGCTTTGTAGAAAACCAACACAGGTACAACAGCTTCATAAGGATGTTTCAGTGTAAGGTGAGAAGACACAAGAAAAATAATATATCTAATCTCAACATTTTTGGGGTAAAAAGGTAGGATAAACATTTTTATGCACTTTTTTCTCTCTAAACCCTATAAAGGTCACTGGGACGCAGGTCGCAATTCACAGCACAAGTCACACTGGCTGCATTAAATAATTAGCATGAGTCCAGCATCCTAAGTGTGACAGCATCTTGCTGTGAGCTGAATTACATGGGGGTTCTATACTGTGGTGCCCCGGAAGATCCCCATGATTCAGCACCGTACTGCATCCCATAATGAGCCCTGTGCCTTTTACAACAGAGCACTGTATAATCATTTACAAGCCAATGATAATATAACCATATTATCATTGGCTTACATACAGTAGTGTATACAACCTTCATCAAGCGACTTAGATGTAATTAGTTTACAACACGACAAATTGAGATGAGGTTAAAATTTAAGTCCCAGCAAAGTTTATCCTACTTAACGGGTAAGTCCAGCTGATCTAGTATTTTTTGTTTCTTCCTATGTTAAAATAAGTGCGTTTTATGGAATCAGATACAACCGAGAAGAGGGAAGTGAGACCTGTACACAGAACAGGGTGAGGGAGCTCAGTCACACCTTACACATACCCAGCAGCATGCACAGAACTCACATCTCTCTCTCTAAAAAAATACTAAAGAACCCCAGCACCTCGAGGACATAATTTTGGCTCCCAAAATATACACTTTAAAACATGTAATCAAATATAAACTTCAAGACTTTTATATACAGTAAAACCACATATAACAGTAAAACCACATATATAGATGGTGTATTATTCTAGGATTAAGTCTTTAATCCATCCCAAGTCTTGAGTCAAGAGATAAAAGGCAAGTAAAGGAGACGAAAAAAAGAAAAGAGAAAAAAAAACAAAAAAAAAACAGGAGGGGGTTTATTATAAAGCGTCCTGGGTTGGTGGATGTTCCTTATATATGTCCGACAGTTCCCAGACTTTGAGAAAATCGCCATAATCCAACAAGGGTCATGACATACAAAACCACTGGGGATAGTGGTCTTTTTCCAAGATGTTGTGATAGCAAGAAACTTCTTCGTGTTTTTTGGATATTATTATATTTTTATATTTTTGGGATATTATTATATTTTATATTTTTTTGATATTATTATATTTTATATTTTTTTTATATTATTATATTTTATATTTTTAGATATTATTATATTTTATATTTTTGGGATATTATTATATTTTGAATTTTGTGGATATTATTATTAATAGAAACTATAGTAAAAAAATGACCATAATCCATGTTAAATATGCAAACAAAAAAGCGGCCGTCTGGGTCCTCTTCTACAGCTGCTGTGGAGCCGGCCAGCGCTGATAGAATTGGCCACCAGCCGCGCTGATAGTGACCGCGAAGAGGTAAGTTGCTGGACAGACGTTTTTTTGTTTTACTTGCATGATGCCCGGCGGGGGATGTCCATGCTGCTGGTGCTGCATATTTAGGAGGGGCTATGGTCATTTTTGACCATAAGTCTTCTTTAAAGGAGGACTGTCGCGAAAAATTGCCCCAATGATAAAAATCCATACATATATGGTGGATGGTGGGAGGTGGGGCCAATTATACACCCAACATCTTTCTTTTTAATAAAAGAAAGTGAAAATCGGGGGTACAGGTTCTGTCACCCTGATACACTCATACCTGTCACCCCTAGATTTTGATTCTACCAGGAGAAGAAAACCTCAAGCTTGGCCGGAGTTTTATTGAGTTCGGGTGTATAAGTGACCCCTCCTCTCATTAGCCAATGTGTTTATACGAATTTTTAATATCATGCAATTTCACGATAGTGCTCCTTTAAGCAGTATTGTTTTAGGGGTACATGATAGCCTAATATTAAATAAGGAATACACCAGATATAACCTTTCAGACCATAAAAAGGACCGTTTGTAGATACTTAAAGTGGACCAAAACCCAGGACAGTCTAAACTTTTGGCTATTCTGGGTTTTGGTCCACTTTAAGTATCTACAAACTGTCCTTTTTATGGTCTGAAAGGTTATATCTGGTGTATTCCTTATTTAATATTAGGACAGGTTTTGTTCCTTTCCCTGGGGGTGGGTTGGATTTCACGTAAGTAGATGTAATCTTTGGAAATATCAATCCTACAAGCAGCTTTACCACCATGTGTGGAGTGTCATACTGCACACCAAGGGGCCCACTGAGACTATGTGGACCAAGGGCCCACATAAACCTGGAGCCGACCCTGCTTAATAGCAGACCAAAACCCCAATTTGGAATGTAAAGGAGTAAGGCATAATAGAAGAGCTCTGCTCTGATTTAAACTGGAACTTCAGCATCTTGTAATAGGTTAATAATGATGACTGATCTCTTCCACAGGCAGAGGAGTGACAGCTTCCCTCACCAGTAACTCCACTGGCATTGGACTAACCGGCAATAACATCAGCCTGGACATCTCCTACACTGCCAAGGATGCTACAATTTTGTGGTATAGGAACAACACCCTTTTGGCCAGATGGATAAATGGCCAACCGTCTGTGTCTCCAAGTTACACGAATGTGCAGATCTTTGGAAAAGGGTCGCTGTTTATTTTAAACTCTACAAAAAATGATAACGGGAATTACACAGTAGTTGTCAACTCTTTTTCAGACCCAACTGAAAGCCTAAATTTCCAAGTACGGGTCTACGGTGAGTAAAAAAAACTTAAATTCCTTCTAAATTCCATCATAGGCCTAAAATCTGGTGTTACCTCTGTGGATTTTCCCTCAGGTCTGTTCCTAAGGGTGTAAAGTTTAGAGACAGGTACCTATGCACCTGTGGGCGTAACTACGCACTGTTAGGCCCTGATGTTGCTGAAAGTGGAAAAGACAAGGAGGCTATACAACCACTTTGGAGCATGGGTCAAGGATGGATTAAGCTTTGGGCTTTAGACCAGGGGCCTCCACCACTTTGGGGCTGTAGCGGTATCTATTGGGGTTAACCAGAAGTAATCATGGTCAGCTTTAATTGCAATACAAAGTATGTCACGGTGACAACTTTGCATTGCTTTGTAGAATACCAACACAGGTACATAAGGATGTTTCAGTGTAAGGTTTAAATAGTCTTGTGTCCTTCAGGTGAGAAGACACAGGTACTCTTGGTTATCAGATGGTTTCTGAAGTAGGCCTTTTCCCAGTAGGGGATTTGGGTGGCCAGCCCCCCCCCCCCCCCACACTTTGAGGTGAGAACCTTCTCGTAGTGGAGACCGCCTGTGGGGTTTTCCAGGCTGGGATGCGGAATTGCTCAGCATTGACAGGGAGGCCATCGGGCTACAGCACAGCGAACCTCTTCTCAACAGGCATCTGAGCCCTACTGTCCCCAACACGAGGGCTTCTTCCTCACACAACAGTTACTACAGGGCAGAGTTTTAAGACAGAAGCAGCCACACCTTACTGGAGTCTCCCAGACACAGCAGCTTCTCCATCGCGGCCAGTCAGTCCCTTTGGATCCTCTCTACCCCTAATGAGAGCCTCCTCTGTCACATCCACGCTAGGACCCCCCTGGGCTTCTTCCTGCATGAACCTCAACTCTCTCTGCGTAGCCTTCAGCTCTCTCTCTCTGCAACTCAGCACTTCCCTGCTTGCAATACAGCCATGTCCTCCTACCCCCTTCCAACTGCACACGGGCCTTGTCTCTGTATTAGTCACACCAGACATATTAAATGGGGAGGCTACATCAGTTTTCCCCCTTAGCATGGTTATGGGTGATCTCACTGTCTATCCCTCTGGCTTCACCTTATAATGCTTCTGCTCTATACATGTTGCATGTAGTTTTTCCACCAAAAACCTCCCAATCTCAGCAGTTTCCTCTTGTTCCCCAAATGTATCTTATGCATCCTAAAGGGCAACTCTGAGTTATAATTCTGAGAGTCTGAATAAAATTATCTTTTCTGTTGTGGTCTTATACAGCCTGACAGGGCAGTTTCTAGGCTGGGGTGAGCAGTGGCGTCACCCTAGGTGCCAGAAAGGTGGGGGCACCGAGCTGGCTGCTCTGTCTTGCCCTTTGGCTCTGAGTAATTTAAATGTCCTTGGCTATATCCTGGGGGAGCTTGTGTGGAGAATGGAGGTGCAACATTGAAAAGGGTGTGGCTGGGAAACATATAATTATATTCACCACGGCTACTGCATCCTCCTTCCTCTCATCCGCAGACTAGTGACAGAAGCTGTCATGGAACGCTTATGCTTTCAAATGATGGGGAAAAGGGTGCTTATAAGAGCAAACTTCCCAGCCTGCACTCCGCACAGGTCAGTTCCCTGCTTTATGTTAAACAGATCTGCTAAGGCTCCTTACACACTATTGGCTTGATGCAGCTATCCCGTGCGTTTTCCCGTTGGTTTTGGGCTTTGATCGGGTCAGGAAAGGGTGCTACGTTGATTTTAGTGTGCGTTTATGCGCTCAGGTGTGCGCTCAGCCGCCTTTCCGATTGTCGGCTCGCACGAGGCTGTTTCCCGGCAAAACGGACGCCTCGTTCATTGTTCCGTTTTTTTCAGTGATGCAGAGCCTTGTTTTCCGATTGAAATCAGCCTAATGAAACGGGGCCGCCGAGCCTTCACTTACGGCCAGTCAGAGCAGCCGTATTTGCACTCGGGCAATAAAATTCAGTCCTCTGTTGGAGCACATCAGCGGCGCCAGCTCCGAGGTCTTGTCCTGCTGAGTATGGCAGAAACCAGGCTGCACCTATTTGAGCTCACCCGCCTTACTGGGTATGTGTATGAAACTTGTATTGGTTGCCCACCCTGTCTGACTTTGTTTTTTCCCTTAACACACTATTTGGTAATTTTTTTGTTAGTATATTTTTAGCCTAATTTTTTAACTTTAAATTAAATGGGTTAAGTGATAGAACCCTATTGCGTCATGTTCTTGCCCTCTTATGTAAGTAGTATTCCCCAGACTTTTTTAATGAGTGTACAGGTTGGATGTGCATGTAGGCTCATTACAAATGTCCTTTCCTCCAACCCTACCCCGCTCACCTATTTGTCCCTCTTTTCTATTGTTGCAATGCACACCTTTTTTTATTTTTATTTTGTTTTTTTTGTTTTTGGGGAGGAGACTCTGGCTATCCTTTGCTCCCCTGGCTGCTGACCCCAATCCTGCACCCATCTTCACAGGCAGAGGAGCCCTACAATACTGCCCCCAGGAGGACTCGCTCTGTGGTGGAGCGAGCCTTTGGTCTCTTGAAGATGAGGTTCCGTTGTCTTGATCAGACTGGTGGGGCACTACAATATACGCCTGCAAAGGTCATTAAACTAATCATGGGTTGTTCCACTTTAAGAGAGGGAGTCTGCCATTTCTGAGTAAAGTCTCATTAAAAAGGGTTTCACACAGTGGGGCATCCCGATCTGGGATTTCCAGGGGGAAGACCAGTGGCCGCTCTGGGTTTTGTTCTGCTTTATGTGAGGGAACCTGTGTTACTTTAATAATAATGTAAAGGAGGTGGGTTATTCCATCCTAACCTGATTTGGTCATGATGTTTTAAAGCAGGCCAAAACCCATGTAACCCAGCCCTTTGGAGTGTAAAGAAATCCAGGGCTGGGTTACAGGCATCATGTCTCTGGGGCATTCCAATTTGGGATGTCCTGCACGTCACTGCGGGGGAACGTCAGAGCTATACCAGGAGCTATGCCATCTTTACACAGGAGCAGGACGACATCATCATGGATGTGAGTGTGCGAGCGTGCGTTTATGTGCGCGCACACATTCCTTATAATAAAAAAAAAACTAAGCGCAAGAACAGTCTGAAACAACTTAGTTTGTCACGTTAAATACCAGCCCACCTTAGTTTAACCCATGTACGCAGCTACAAACTAGGCTACATGCAGATAGAAGAACTAGGGCAATGTGAGGCAGCAAAAGGTTAATAAAGTGACTTTAGTTAAGCCAGGAAACTTGTTAATGTATTTTGTGGATTAATGGTGGGTCCTTGTATCTTTTTTTTACAGATGATGCTGCGGAATCGTTTTTTTAGAGTTTGGGCTTTTCATTAAATCACCCTGAAGGTCCGGTTTAAAAAGGGCCCCAATAAAACAACGCCCAACCAAACCATAAAAACAATGCTAAACTAATGTTGTTTTTCATTCATAGATCAAAGAAAAACACTGCCACAAGACCCCGAGGCCTAATTTTTAACATGTTTAATTCAAATTTAAATTGTTTTTTACTTTTGTTTTATCAAAAAAATAATCTCAAAACCACAAACCCCCCCCCCAAAAAAAAGTTTGATTAAAAAAAACATAAACAGATTTTGTGAGTTGTCTTTCCTGCAAATGTACAATCACACAACATCATCACACATTTACATGACACAAAAGGTTTAGATATGGGACAAAAAATCAGAAAAACTCACAACCAATTACGGTAAACAAGCAAGGAAGAAGGAACACCAAAGAGATTAAGGCATGCATTAATGGCAAGGAAAAAGGAACACCAAAGAGATTAAGGTATGCATTAATGGCAAGGAAGAAGGAACACCAAAGAGATTAAGGTATGCATTAATGGCAAGGAAGAAGGAACACCAAAGAGATTAAGGTATGCATTAATGGCAAGGAAGAAGGAACACCAAAGAGATTAAGGTATGCATTAATGGCAAGGAAGAAGGAACACCAAAGAGATTAAGGTATGCATTAATGGCAAGGAAGAAGGAACACCAAAGAGATTAAGGTATGCATTAATGGCAAGGAAGAAGGAACACCCAAAAATAAATTTGACTATATATGTGTCAAATTGGCAGTTGGTGCCATATGCATATTCCAATGGAGGTTTAGGGATGTGCTCTTGCGTGTAGCCAGATTGGCAACTGAAGAGCCATGGAGATGTAAGTATACTTGGAAAAATCACCAAAATGGAAGGTCAAATACGACGGAAACCAAGCAGGTACGTTCAAAAACCAAGGAAAAAGCAGGGAAAAATGGGCCGCCCGTGTGAACGGGAACGGAAGCCCCGATCAAATTGAAGGCACCCGAGAGAGCAAAAAAACTTCCCGAGTGAAGACAAATTGACGGATCAGTTAGGGAGCCATTTCGACGGAGGCTCTGCATCACATTTGAGCCACGATTCAAACGGGAGCCCCGGACAATCGGAAGGTTTTAAGCTCAGATCGGGGGAGGCTCTGCATCAGGCCCTATGTGCATAGACGCAGCACAGCACTGCACACAAATATGTGCTGCGATGTGCCTCAGGTGTGGTGCAGCTTTGGCCGCCCTGCACCGTCCCATTGTTTCCTGTCCCTGTGCGTAGGTGCGGAGTACCTAGAGGTGGTGGTGGCAGGAGGAGGAGATCCTGGTGCTGCAGGAGGAAAAAAAAACATCCATCCCACACCGCTGATCAGCTCCTGCAGCAGCCGGGGCATTTTCCTCTTACTTTTGAGGGAAAAGTGCGCCTTATTGAGCAAAAAATATGGGAATCATCTGGTGATGGAGTATCACAAAAACAAAAGCTGGCAGTTTCACGATACATATCACTATACAACTTGCCATGAGAAAAAGTAAGGATGGACACATCTGTATGAATATAAATGTCTAGTAATATGGACAGACGCTATTGGCTGGATCATTTCCATGAGCCACTGACAATTACTATTTAGGACAGTTCTATAGTCCTACTCAGGGCCGGATTAAGTGTGGTGGAGGCCCCTGGGCACAAAATCTGGTGGAAGCCCCAGATACAGGATTTTGTTTCCTTTAAAATAATAGTTCAGCCAAGTAAGTAAGTGGTTGTCTAGTGCCCACCTACTGGTACGAGATCGAGTCACTTATGTGGGTGCGTGCTGCTCAGAAACTCCTGCTTTGCCATTCTGGGCGGGGGGGTAGTGTAGTCGCCCGGCTGGTCCAGCAGAAAACAGTTTCCTGCATTGAGCTGCCAGTGGTTGTGCTTGGTGGCTTATGTGCAGTGACAGCTCTGCACCCACCCATCACTGTAGCGTTGTTGACGGTGGCTCTGCTGCTCTAGACTCTCCATCCTGCCCTGTGGTGTCTTTATCTGCAGGTTTGGAAAAACCTGACGTGCCCCCCACTGCCGGCCCTACATCCCGTTAGACCAAAGACTGAAAAGTTTCCTAACCAGACCATAACCCAAAGGTTGGTGGAGGCCCCCTTTGGAAGGCAAGTGGTGGAGGCCCTGGGGCACGTGCCCCTCATAATCCGGCCTTGGTCCTACTTATGGTCTACTGATGGGGTACAAGGGCTGGATGAAAGAGAGGGTGAAAACTGGGCTCCCACCACTTGTTAACAATTGAGCTACAGTTACTTACAAGGAGCTGACTCTAGACTCTCTGCCCAGGAGCCTCCACCCCACTTAATCTGGTCCTGTGGTCTAGTGATGGATTACTTGTTCAAAATGTCACCCGAGACATTGCTAGAGGAATGCACATTAGATTTCAAATCATGCTGATCCTTTTCTTCCTTCCTGTACGTTATTCAGTGATCCTTTGTATCGATCCAGTATGCTCCATGGCAAAAGGGTAAAGTGCTACTGCAGGCAAAGGTAAGTGTTACACCATTGTGTCGGGCTACATTTGGCCCTGTCCTAAACTGTTTTCCGTTTTTAAATTGAAGAAGAAATGGCCGAGATATAGAGGTTTACAGGTTCACCTTATGACATTCCCCCTTACATCCTGTCCCTCCAGTCAGCTCAGCAGCATGGGACGGAATTGTGGGGGTCCTCTCCCTCCTACTGCACGCATGCACTTTGGGACTGCGCGCATGCATTTTGGAACTGCACGCATGCACTATTGGAGTGTGCGCAAGTACTTTGGCAGTGCAGACATACACTATGGAATTGCATGCATGGGCATTTGTGAGTGCACGCATGCATTTTCGGAGTGTGCGCATGATGTACTTTGAGAGTGCATGCATGGACATTTGGACGCGTGCGCATGCATTTTGTGAGTGCATGCATGCACTTTGGGAGTGCACGCATGGCTTTTGGTGGGTGCCCGCATGCACTTTGAGAGTGTGTCTGGGAGTGCTGGTATAGGCTACAATGTTGCCTAGCAACAGGGTGAGAGGGGGGAAGCACAGCCTGAGGGCCTCACGCAAGCTCTGGGAATCTTACAGACCCCGCCCATTGTGCTGATTAATATGAAGCATCACAGATCCAAGGGACACTCCCACATGAGGTGAACCTCTAAACCTCGTTATCTCGGCCATTTCTTCTTCAATTTAAAAACCAAAACTGTTTCGAACAGTGCCAAATGTAGCCCGACACAATGGTGTAATGTGCATGTGCTGAATCAGCAGCCGCATCTCATTTGCCAGCCTGAAGGGAAACACAGGAGAGGAGACACCCAGCCTGACACCTGCACACAGGATCAGACAGGTTAGGCCAGAGGAGTAGCTAGGCTTTCTAGCAAGATTCAAAATGGCGCCCCCCACCTGTGCTCAGGCTCCCCTTGACCTCCTGGCCCCCCCTTCTCTCTCCTAGCCACGCCCCTGGGTTAGGCTGAGGCTGCTCGGGGTCTGGCTGCAGAGAAGCTGTTAGAATCATATTTCATACTAAGTTTTGGCAGGAGGGGTGGGAGTGGTTTTGCAGTGGGGTTGAAAAGGAAGATAGACAGGCCACAAATAAATTGTATTATATAAGACATTTTTATAATTAGTGTTGAGTGAACCCCAACCGCAAAGTTCAGGTTCGTACCAAACGTTGCGAGTTGGGGTTTCCAAACCCGAACACAGAATTTAGCCAGAAGTCCATATTCAAGTTTGGAAAACTGCTGAGCAGCTCATCAACCAGCTTAACCTAAGGTGTACAACTTACCTGAGCCCCCGCTCCCATTGGTGGTTGGCGTCCTGCTACGCTGTCAAATAGGCTATGGGCGGGGCCATCGCTCCCATGAGTGCGGACACTGGCAGCTGACACTAGAAGTGCTGGCACTAGGAGTGTTCTCACTCATGGGAGCGGTGGGCATCTTTCTGTAGCCCCGGAACGCCGACCAGCAACGGATTGCAGGGCTCAGGTAAGTTAGAGCCACTTCCTGCTGCACACTCTGCAGCTTAAAGCGCTCCACACCCCTCTCCCCACTTTGAGTAATGGCTAGGAGATTGTTTTAACAGTTACAACAATAGCAACACCTTGAATAGGCAAATTAATACTTTATTGTTGCAGATCTTCATGTGGGACATGGGAACAAACGGAACATGGACTCGAAAGAGGGGCAGTCCCTCCAAACGAGGGACATTTGGGAGGAAGCAGAGGGTGGTTATCAATGGTTCATACTCAGATTGGTAGCGAAGTACCAAATGGTCAGTTCTGGGACCAATTCTCTTCAATATCTATATTAATGACATTGGGTACGGATTAAACAGTAAAGTCTCAATCTTTGCAGATGATACTAAGCTGTGTAAAGTAATTAACACAAAAGAGGACAGCAGGCAGCTACAAATAGATTTAGATAAATTGGAAGCATGGGCAGTTAAATGGCAAATGAAGTTTAACACAGATAATTGTAAGGTTATGCACATGGAAGGGGAGAAATCTGTGCCATGACTACACACTAAATAAAGAAATGCTTGGTAAAACTAAAATGGAAAAGGACCTAGGGGTGTTATTTAACAATAAACTTAACTGTAGTAATCAATGCCAGGCAGCAGCTGCCAAAGCACATAGGATCAAGGAATGCATCAAGAGGGGCATAAGGTGACCAAGACCAGAGCACCATTTTACCCCTGTACAAGTCACTGGTTAGACCCCATATGGAATACTGTGTACAGTTCTGGGCACCTGTGTGTAAGATCGACATATCAGAACTAGAGCGCATTCAAAAGAGGGCAAAGTTAGGTTTATTTCGTTTGGAAAAGAGACGCCTGAGGGGTGATCTAATAACTATGTAGAAATATATTTGGGGTCAATACAAAGATCTGCCTCATGCCCTATTTATACCCTGGAGTGTAACCATAACCCAAGGGCAGAAGGGAGGGAGGAAAGATGCTTTCTCCACCGACATAGGAGGGGATTCTTCTTTTTAAGAGCAGTGAGACTATAGAACCCGCTGCCAGAGGAGGTAGTAATGAAGGATACACTAAAAGAATATAAAAGTGGCCTTGATGCCTTCCTGGCATGTAATAACATTACCAGCTATGGCTACTAGACCACTGGAAGGAGATAAACAGGCTGAACTGGATGGACTAAAGTCTTTATTCAGCCTCACATACTATGTTACTATATAACCTGTTGCTGAGACTGCTACTCATAGACCACTGCCATAGTCATCCAAAGACAAGGAAAGCATGAAACTAATATACAGTAGATAGATATGACAAAAATATCAGCTGCTATTGGTGATGGTCATTTTATATCTTTTATACATTTCTATGCTCCACCATTGCATATAACACTTCCTGTTTTTGTTTTACAGACCGGGTGGTAAATGTCACAGTGACACAATCACCTCCGCTGGTGGATGAGAGTACAGCATCAGTCAGTCTAACATGTAGAGCAACTGGAGATGTGGAGAGCATTTCATGGACAAAAGAGGGACAGACGTTGGGCTACAATGACTCCTATATCTTACTGGATGGAAATCGAACTCTGCAGGTCAAATACCCCAACAGAACCTACACTGGAAACTACACCTGTAATTCATCCAATCCGCTCAGCTGGGACAAAGGATCATGGGAACTCAATGTTACATGTGAGTGGTATAGAGTGAACATTAAGGCCGGCTTCACACCTAGGCGGCGCACTGCGATAGCGATTATCGCTATTGCAGTGAGCTTGTCTATGCACCTGCAATTTATGAACGTTTTTACCGTGATCGCTATCTTTTATTGAGAAAGTGCAATCGCAGAAAAACGCTGTATGCTGGACTTTTCATCCATAATCGCCCCGCAATCGGCAAACGCGAGTATGCATAGGAAGCTATGGGCAGCGCTCTGACGGCAATTGCGGGACGATCAGGATCGCAGCCAAATGCTCAGGTGTAAAGGGGGCCTAATTGTTTGGGCCACACCAGGACAGAGGATGTAAGTAAGACTTGGAGCAAGAGAGAAAATGATAGTCCATAGGGTACATTTTGGGACAGCAATGCGGCACAGAAAAAATGCCACGTCTATGAATTTCAGGAATCTAATAATAGGGGCGGAGGAATGTAACACGAAAAGGTGCCAAGACGAGTAGATCTAAGGAGAAGAATAACTTACCTTCTTATCATTTCACTTCACCCAGGATATAAGAGCTGACTTCTGACTCATTCACCAGTCATCTATTAGCTGGAGGTTTAACAAGCCAAGTTCACTACACGTAAAGAGAAAAAAAATGCACTTTGTTAAAGGAGGTGGTGTTCCATTATATTATTTGTTTGCTTGTGGTCTTAGTGTTTTTAAAACAAAAAGTGGACAGATTTAGAGGGATAGACTCCATATTGGGTCATCCACTTTACTGTAGATGCTGAGCTGTGGTTGAAATTGTTGACCAATACCCAAGTTATTCCTTTCAACCACAGCACTTTTGGTCGAGTAGATGGCCCATCATGGATCAGCTCAGATCTCCACCTCCTCTTCACTCCAGCTAGTTTATGGTGAACCAGGGACAGGTTTCCCCTACTTCATCCTGTGCCAACCCCCCCAAGACACTCCGAAGCAGTCAATATGGATTAGTCTCCTAAGGAAAGTCTTCCTAAAGTAATTCGGGCTATACGTGTGTATACAGAGAACAAGCTGACAGTGAGGTTTTGTCCATGTCGGCTTTTCAAGGTTTTCTACAGCACATCCTATACCTACCACTCAAAGCCTTTGAGAAAGGCTGTTGTCTATCCTCAGGAGAACAACAAGCAAAGGCTGCAACAACATGTATTTGATGCATCCTATAGAATAACAGGAGTTCTATTTGAAATTGAATTTTCATTTAATGTAAATGATTATGTATTCCCAATAGCAGTGTTCCCCAACCCTCTCCACGTGAGCCACCAGCAGGTCGTGTCTTGTGGATCTCCAAACAGCTGGCTATTACTCAACACTTGTCCATCTGTGTGGAGATCTGCAAAACATGACCCTTTGGGGGATCTTGAGGAGAGGGTTGGGGACCACTGCCCTTTAGGTATATAATGAAATACTCTTTTTCTGTTACAGACAACGACAATTTAAATTCAGCTGCCCTTAGTGGTGGTGCCATAGCAGGGATTGTCATTGGTTCCGTACTGGGAGCGATACTGATCATCACTCTCATCGTTATTCTGATTTTTTGTATGCGGAAGAGAAAAACTGGTAAGAATAAATAAGATATGTATGACGACAGGTTGTGCACCACAATCTTACTCATTTCTTTTATCCATTATACTCCTTTTTGCACCATCTTCCCTGCATTCCAGCTTTAAAATAATGGTAGGAGGTAGATTCACACACACGCAACTATTGGAAGCTTTCTCCTCAATTTTGTGGAGTAGCTCATCCCTGTAGTTCTCTATGCTTGAATGTTTGGGACACTTACAACTACAATGTCAACCCCCCCACCCATTCAGCTATGGCTAGCATGCCCGTGCACAGCCCAAGAAGGTTGCAAGTGGAGAGATGGGGCAATTAACCCCTGAGTCACTAATTAGTAGACCAAAACCCGGGATTTTCATAGACTCCAGGGTGGGTTTTGGTCCACTAAGTATAATACAGTGGTACCATAGTGTGGAGATCCCAATCTTGGCTTGGGGGTCCATTTGTGGGCTAGTTAGGTGGATGCTTGTCAGGGTGCTCAAGCTTAGCAGTTGGGTTTCTTGCTGGGTTCTTGGTCATCCTGCCCTAATGGCGGCCCTGACTATAGACCCCAAGTGGAGATATATAATGAAAAATCTAGCATGTTTTTGTGGTTCATTAGTACTTCTAAAAACCACTACTAATCACATTTTTATTCATTTTAGGAAAAGGGAAGAAGGCTGGTGGTCCTTCTCATAAAGATGTTTTACGCACAGTAAGCCTTCCCTGTCCTTAAATCTTTCCTTTCTTCTTCACAGTATTCTTCTGTTCAACATCTTTTTCTTCGTTTAGGTATCAGGAAACACGCTATCACCAGATGACCCGGCTTATTTTACAGTCAACAACATCATGTATCGCAACTCCTCCATCTCTATGGGATCCTACATCATGGTAAGTACAAGGGATGTATACTTGGGGTCTGCAACATCACGTCTCTTTCAGAAGTTCACGGTCAGATTGAAGGCAAGTGTTGGCCTTGTCTGTGAAAGCGTTCTGTTCTGGAGCTTGCTCCTCTAAAGGAGACCTCTTGTACCTTTTCTGGAGGAGACCTGTTGTGCTTTCTTCTATAGGAGACCACTTGTATTTTCTTCTGGAGATCTATTGTGCCTTCTTCTAAAGGAGATCTTGGGTTCCCGCTCTGAGGGCAACCTTTTGTGCCTTTTTTCTAAAAGCCTTCTTATGAGGGAGACCCGTTGTGTCTTCTTCTGCTAGATGCCCCTTGAGTTTTCGGCTGAGACCACTAGTACCTTCTTTTGAAGGATGCTTCCTGTACATTCTTATGTAAGAAACTTCTTGTGCTTTCTTCTGGAGTAGACATTTTGTGTGGCTGTGGCTTTTTTGCTGTATTACCTAAAGCCAGAAAAGATATAAACATTTTTAATAGAATGTAATTATGTAAACAAATTTGTTTAATAAACAATTAATTAATTGATTACATGATATATTAACTTTGACTTGTAGTTGGTCTACTAATGAGCATTCCCCCTTCCCTGTTCCTTACTGCAATAGACTCCCTCTATATGTCATGTACTTTGGGTCTCTATTAAATGAATTCAACATACAGCACTACACCAGACTAATGTTTTGCTTGATCAAGATTAAGCAATTCATTGCCATAACCATATATGCAAGAGAATGAATACATGAACACAAGTTTAAGGAGGAAAACACCCAAAAATCTCGTGTTTTCCTGAACTAGGAAGTAGGGGGCATTCAATTGGCAGGCCAAAGAAGCCCTTTCCCCCAACCACACAGTGCATCACAGCCCCACGTGACCGCCAGCAGCCAATGAGGTTCCCTGTGTGTCCTTGCACAGTTTCTGTGTGTGTGCTTTGCTGGAGATATAATAGTTTGCAACAGCTTACAGATTGTCTTTAAATGTAATTAGTGACTTTTGCTAGATTTACTGCAGTTTACAGCTATAACACATTTTGACACTAGATGGCACTGTGACCAATGTGCAACTGTAGAGTATTTCTGCTGTATTATTTCCTGCGCTTCCAGTTGCTCACCGGTACTTCCTTCTTTTCCTGTCTGTGTTTAGCCACCATGTAAGGTGATTCTCTTAATGCATTCATGTTGCAGTAAAGCCAGTTCCTGTTATACCACTAATGCCTATCTGGATTTGACTCCACTGCACCCAGCATACCTCCCAAGTGCCCCTGATTTGGTGGGACTGTCCCTCTTTTGAGTCCATGTCCCCCTCTTCCTCATGGTTCTCATTTGTCTCTCTTTGAGGTTTAACATGCAGATCTGCATAAATAAATTATTCATTTGCCTATTTAAAGCGTTTATATTATTTTAACTGTAACCCCTATCTCCTATCTATCCCTCAATAAGGGGGCGTGGCCTTATTTAATATATGTCCCTCTTTCCCACCCTGAAAAGTTGGTAGGTATGGCACCCAGCACTCACACTCTGCAACATGCTGTACTTCATCCAGCAATTAGATGCCCCCCTACCTCCTACTGCCGATTTTAGAGGAGCAACACTCATTTTTAAGTGTTTTTCCTCTTTAAATTCATCAACATTCTCACCACACACAGCTTGGCTGGGAAACAGCAGCCAGGTTAGAAGATACATAAGGACCATAGATCACCCGAATATGTCGTTGGCCGCTACATCCAGGCATGTCAGCTGGGGGCAGGTTTCTTCATGGCGTGCCCACTGCCCACCCACAAATTACTATGACTGGATAACCAAGAGTTCCATCTTTTTTACACATACAGTGTTATATATTGAGGAAATTGCAACTAGAGGTGTCTCAGCAGTGTCTGGTGAGTTAACATGTAGACAGGACAAAACAAAATGTTACTGCTAGAACCATAGTTAATCGTATTATCATAGTTTCACCAGATGTCATTAACCCTTTCCTAGGTTATACACCTAGTCAATAGACAACCTTTATAAAAATATCACCATGGCCAATCATATTTAGCTTTATCTTCATCAGGTTAAGCTGTATCTGAAAAATTATGGGGGGTTCCAGTCGATATCTTCTTGTTAATGAATTTCATTAACCCTTTCACATAATGCAGAACCCTTGTTGATTGCATGATGGTCACCATCTCTCCTCTTTGTTCTGCAGAACACTGGTGACAACATGTCAGAGTATACCATCCCCACTCCACATCCGTCATCAAGCCCTCCAAGAATAAAACATGCCACACAGGTATAACTGTTTACTTCATGGACTTCATCGAGACAAGTAAGCCAAGAGCCAAAAGGGCATGTCCATTCTGAGAAACACTTAATGGAAGGCTGGTTGGATGGAACTTAAGTGACTATTCAAGATGAGGAAACCAGGAGCCAAAGATGCCAAAAGACAATAACCCTCATCAGAGAAAGACTTGGATAGTCTTGGTCACAATTGTACAATCAAAAGGATTTCTATGTTTAAAGGAAATTTTGATATCTCTCTACACACTCCAAGGCTTTGTTAATACAGATGGACTAATAGATGTAAGCCGCTAGCCCACCTCTCCAGTCTCTCCAAAGGAGGCACAGATGTGTCCAGGGCTGATTCTTGACAAAATAGCTCCTACTGCAACAATTTTCCTCACTAACAGTGGCTATGACCTATGTGCAGAAAACAGGGTGAATGGGATTAAGGCGCCGGGTCAATAGCCCTGCTTGTTCACAACTAGAAATGGCCCTGGATGTTACCACAGTTATTTCACCTTCAATCTGGATGAAGGCTTCTTGTTTTTTTTTCTCAATATAAAATTGTGATATGTCCTGAAATACTTTACTTACATAACAATCACCAGCTGAGCTCCTATAGACACATAGTAAGACACATAGTAGAATACATCAGGGGTTCCCAACTAGCCGTACCATACTGGAGCTCCCCTCTGGTGGTCACTGGGGGTGAAAGTAGGGGGACAGACAAGCTGCATTTCCAATAGGATGTGCCAGTTGGGCAAGTCGACTGCAGGTAAGGGAAGGACTACGTTGCTGGCTGATGAGCTTGCATTGTTGGGTCGGAATAGGACCTCTGCCTTCCTGAGATACGTTGTATTAGTCGTGGTAAGAGGTATTAAGTAATAAATGCAAAATGACAAGTGCTCCATCAAAAACAGTTGGGAAACCCGCAACTAGATAATCAGAAGCTGATCATATCATGACACACATACCACAATACAACTTGCCATGAGAAAGTTGAGAAAGGCATAGTAATATGGACTGAAGCTCTTTGCTGGATCATTTTCATGACCCACTGACATTACTGTGACATTTAGGACAGTTGGACATTTGATCCTACCGATAGTCTATCAATGGTCCCACTGATGGTCTACTAATGGTCCTACTGAAAGTCTACTAATGGTCCTGGTAATGGTCTACTGATGGTCTACATATGGTCCTACTACTGGTCTGCCGATGGCCTACTAATAGTCAACTAAAGGTCTACTGGTGGTCCACTATTGGTGTATTTGTTTGGCGATTTAGGGGTCAGCCTTTAAAACTTCAAAGGGATGCACATTCGATTTCAAATCTGCTGATGCTGATTAACGATGTACCGTACCTCATTCTGTGATACTCTGAATCCATTGAGCACCCAACAAAAGACCCACATGCTGCTGACCACCATGATAAAGCCTGAAACCATCAAGCTCCTATGTAAAAAAACCGTTTCCTCTTATCACGTTGCAGAATTAAAGCTTCCATCCCACTATTAAAGAGGAATTCTCTCCAAACATCCCTCCTTCCCCCTCCATCACTGCCTTTTGGATGTCAGAATTATCTAAAACCCCGACATCCAGCAGATTTCCTGGCCCTTTTGTACCCCCCCCCCTTAGCTGTCGCTGAGTGACAGCACTGCTCTTCAAATCTTGCAGGATTTGCACCATTGTCATTGCAGCCTATGCAACAACTTGCAGGTGTGGCAGCCACACCTACTCCAATAGGAGACATGCTTTTCGGCAGTGTGCAGCTGCTTTCTGTCTCCAAAGAGTTGTCCACATGGACACTAAACTTTTTAAATTTTAAATAGTGATGGGCGACCCCAAACTTCAAAGTTAAGGTTTGTACCATGGACTTCAGCCAAAAGTCTATGTTTGGCTCGAACCCGGAAAAGCTGAGCAGCCCATCAACCTGCTTACCGAGCCAGCGTCCCTGTCGGCGGTCATCTGTCAAATCAGCTATGGTCGGGGCTACAGAAAGATGGCCGCTGCTCCCATGAGTGAGGACACTCTTAGTGTCAGCATTGGTAGTGGCAGCTGCCAGGTCCTCACTCATGGGAGCAGCGGCCATCTTTCTGAAGCCTCAGCCATAGCTGATGTGACAGCTGAAATAATACCGCAGAGACTGCCAATAGGATCGTGGGGCTCAGGTAAGATGTACAGCTGCACACTCTGCAAATAGTTTAAAGCGTGCCCACACCCGCCACCATAATTTTTTTTTTACAGTCCCGATTCTGCCTTTAGGTGCCCTTTACAGGCAGAGACATTTTGGCTTTAACCCCCCACACCTCACTCCTAGGGGCAGAATTGGGTCCCCATTGATTTAAATGGTGATAGGGATCGGGTCAGTTTCGGTATCCAAACCAAACTTTTTTTCCAAGTTTGGCTAAACCTGAACCTCTAGGGGTTCACCCATCACTAATAGTAAGCTTGCAAGGGCAGGGCCCTATCTCCTAATGTATTTCTGCATATTTCTGTTAATTTACTGTTACATCCAATGGTGGACTGGGGTCAAAAACCAGCCCTGGATTTTACCAGCCTGAGACATCCCTGCTGAGGGCCACCCAACCATGATGCTGGGGCTATAGCATTGGGGGCTGGGGTTCCTTGGCTTGTGGGTACAGGGGGCTGAGAGGGAGACTAAGGGAGCGTCAAATGTGAGTGTCAAAAGCAGCAGCACAACTAGCCCCAAAGCAGTGCTGCCCACCGGGCATTGTCCCGGGCCTCCCTATGGCCAGCCCGCCCCTGCTTACATCTGATTGATAATATTGTGTGTTGTATACGCATTGTAGTCATTGTTGTATTATAGGTATTTACTTGACTTACCCCTTGTACAGCGCCACGGAATACGATGGCGCTTTATAAAGAAACAATTCTAATGTTCAAAATACCCCCTCACACCATCAGTGAGAGCTGCCTATAAAGATAATAGCAAAGCTTTATGCGGCTAGGGGGTCAAGAAACAGCCGCACACATTAGGGTGCATTAGGGGACATGCTTCTCCGCTATGCAGTTTGCAGCTATTTCCTGTCCCTTGTCATACAAAGCTCCATGTATGATTGGCTTCCTAAGGATCCTGAGCTGTAGGGGCATCCCAACTGGCATTGGTGAAAGTGCCTACATTTTTTACTTTAGTTCCCCTTTAACTAGAGACATTTTTTTGTATCCGCCCAGCCAGCACTCTCTCCCCCTGTGCTAAGCCCAATTTTAGCATTAAAATAATAAAACAACTCACCTGGTCCCCGCAGTCCTCCCCTGATGCTGGCAGCGCCTGTAGGCCATTGGACTTGTGTGACAGACTAGTATATTACCACTGCTGCACATGATTGGGTGACTGACCTGTCATTCAAAGTCCCAGCTTCAGCCTCTGTATAGCCTGCCTCTCTCCCTCCCAGTGAGTTGTTCTTCATGTTATTGCCCACATTGGGCTTAGCACAAGTTTGGAGTGTTACAAAAGGCTTTAAATTGAGCTTGTTAAGGTTCATATCTGCACACGAGAGGTTGCAAAGCTCGTAAGGTAACCATCAGGAGAGACTTAACTGACCAACTTTATAAAGGAATTTATTATGGATTTATCAAAGATATTTTACGCTCTAAAGTTTTATAAATATATTCTATTTTTACACTGCAGAAGATTTCTTGTTTGTGTTTTTGTTTGTGCTTTTGACTGGCATTTTGTTATATTATTTACTTAAAGACCAACACCCGATGCTGATCGGCCCGGGAATCTTATAGATCAGCATCGGGCCTGCGGGGCACCCTGATCGGGGGTGCCCCGCTGTGTGAAACCCCCCCAGAAAGCCCCGAAATCCTTACCTGCTCCTCGATCCAAGCGGCGCATGCGCGAGCCGCCGCCGCCGCCGCTCGCGCATCCCTCTGGCAGGGCGCGCACCCGCGCCGGCCGTTTGTGAATGGCCGTCGTGGGCGCACACCCTGTAAGAGTGACGCGCGGGAGGCGGCGGCGGGCGCGCCGATCGGGGTGCCCCACCGAAGGGGACCAAAACCCAGGATAGTCAAAATCCTGGGTGTTGGTCCACATTAAAGGAGACCCCCAGCCCTACATACAAATGGTTTGCGACTTTTTATTTCACTCTAAAAAATAAAAAAAATCCCCAAAAAACAAAGACATCATTATGTTAAAGAGTACCTCCCATAATATAAAGCTGTTTTACTATGGTTAAAGGGGGGATTCTTTTTTCTTTGCTAAAAAAAAAATGAATTTGTTTAAGAAGACCTCTAGCATTACATGCAGATGTTTTGCAATAGCTAAGGAGACTTTTTTCTATCTAAAAACAACATAAATATATCATTATATTAAAGTGGACCAACACCCTCCCATGACCGGCCCGGGAATCTATAAAATTCCCGGACCGATCAGACCCCTGACTGCAGGGCACCCCGATCGGGGGTGCCCCGCTGTGTGAAACCCCCCAGAAACCCCTAAATCTCTACCTTATCCACGATCCAGCGGCGCCCGCCGCCGCCTCCCGCGCGTCCCTCTAGCAGGACGCGCACCCACGCCGGCCGTTTGTGAATGGCCGGCGTGGGCGCCCTGTAAGAGTGACGCGCGGGAGGCGGCGGAGGGCACGCTCTCTTGTCCGTCGCTGCCTCCCGCTTGTCCGTCGGCGGGGATTGGCATCGCGGTCACGTGGGAGCGAGGAGAGGTGAGTTTTTTGGGGTTTCTGGGGGGTTTCACACAGCGGGGCACCCCCGATCGGGGTGCCCCGCCGAAGTGGACCAAAACCCAGGATAGTCAAAATCCTGGGTGTTGGTCCACTCTAAAGGGAAATGCCATCGTTATATACAGATGCGTTACTATGGTTAAAGGGGGATTCCTTTTTCACTCATATCATTTTTGTTAAAGCGGTCCCATGCCCATTTCATGAGTGCGGGGTCACATCGTGACCGGCTCGGGGGGGGGGGGCATTGGGTCCAGATTGCTGGAGCCCCCTCAAGCAATGGCCCCCACAACATCACAAAATCTTTACCTCAACCTCAATGTGGTACTCTGATTGGCTGCTGGCGGTCATGTGGGCTGTCTTTCCCAGCCAACGGCCAATGGAGAACTGCATTTCGACCGAGGGTCCAGGTTAAGGTAAGAATTTTGAAGCATTGTGGAGGAGTGGCTCCAGCAATCTGGATGCCCCCTGAGCATATCATGATGTGGCCCCACACTAGTCTGGCAGAAGTGCTTCATAAATCAGGCCCTTCATCTTTCAAAAAACGGCATCATGAAATTAAAGGAAAACTCTAGCATTAGGAACAGATTGTCTACTATGGTTAAAAACGGATTATTTTTATTATTTTTTTTTACTCTAAAAATACATTATTATTTTTTTTTTAAGGAGACCTCTAGCATTATATACAAATTATTTTCTTTAAAAAATTCTTATATATTTATTAGATTTTTTAAGTACAAAAAAGATAAAAAATATACATTTCATACATCTATTATACAGTGTCGTCAGCCAAAGAATTGTATTTGAATATATAAATATATAAGAATTTTTTAAAGAAAATAGTGTGGTCATAATCAGAGACTATATTGAAATCGGGGTACCTAACCCTGAAAATCTTTAGAAAGAGTGTTGTCACATAAAAAGACAAATCTATAGGGGGTTTATCCTAGAAAGGGTCGCACAATATAGAGAAGCTCACGCAGGGCAACTCTATAATGTAGAATAATTATATACAAATGTTTTACAATAGATAATGTTACTCTTTCACTCTAAATAATATCTTTATGTTAAAGGGGGACTAGCTAAGGGGAAAGTATTATATACAGACGTTTACTATAGTTACAATGGGAAATTCTTTTTTTTTCACTCTAAAAATGTAATATTTTATTAGAGACCTCTGACATTATATACAAATGTTTTGCAATAGCTAAGTTGACTTCATATTTTACTCTAAAACATCAGCATTATGTTAAAAGGAAACTCTAGCATTATAGACAGCTATTTTACTATAATTAAAAGGGGATACTCCACTTTAGAGATATATTATTTCGTTTTGTGAGATTATATATATACATAGCTCTTGGATACATCTGGAACCTTTCTTTACATTGCTGTAAATATACTTGTTATTGTGAGGTGTAGGCAGACTTGAACAGGCGTATGGGGTTACCAGGGAATTTCCAGGTGGGTCCCTGAATTCATAGGTCCTTTGGCCCAGTTCTCAAAAGGACTCTCTGCCCTGGGTATCCAGATATGCATGGTAGTCATAGCTCCCAGCACTCTATCTTCTGAGCACCTGAGGACAAAATAGTCAGCAGCTTTTTAGTTTCTTATGTTGTGGGTTCTGACCATGACAACTTATCTACTCAGCTCTAACCATGGGAGCTAACTTTGCTCTGACCATGGCCTCCAAATTATCTTCTGTGCTTTGACCATGACCTCCAAAATATCATCTGTGCTTTGACCATGACCTCCAACTTATCTCCTGTGCTCTATGACCATGACCTCCAACTTATCTTCTGTGCTTTGACAATGACCTCCAATTATCTTATGTGCTTTGACCATGACCTCCAAATTATCTTCTGTGCTTTTACCATGACCTCCAAATTATCTTCTGTGCTTTGACCATGACCTCCAACTTATCTTCTGTGCTTTGACCATGACCTCCAACTTATCTCCTGTTCTTTGACTATGACCTCCAAATTATCTCCTGTTCTTTGACTATGACCTCCGAATTATCTTCTGTTCTTTGACCATTACCTCCAACTTATCTTCTGTGCTTTACCATGACCTCCAACTTATCTTCTGTGCTTTGACTATGACCTCCAACTTATCTTCTGTGCTTTGACCATGACCTCCTATGCTCTATGACCTTCAAGTATCTATGATGCTATGACCATGACCTCCAACTTATCTCCTGTGCTCTGACCAGGACAACTATAGTATCCCTTTTGATATGAGTGTGAGAGCGGTAAGAGGAATGATGAAATAGCCATTGCCCCGGTTAAGGCTTTTGATTAGTTTTGGGGAACACATTTTGTCCCATAGGTTTGTTTAGAGATAGGGACTGTCAGGGTTCAAAGGGGAAAATAAAGTGGGTGCAGTGGGGTAATGAAGACACTAGATGTCCATCTTGCTGCCACATCAGGGAAACCCTGTGAAAATCAGCTGGTGCCAGACCTTGTTTTGTTTTGGAAAGGTGTGAAGATTACTTCAGAAGAGAGGGAATACCCTCTGTAAAATGGACCTCTAAACAGCTGTGGTGGTCAGTAGTAGCAATGTATGCCAGCCATTTTTCTATTATAGGAGTACTAGGCATTGCAGAAGAGCATGGCTTATCCACTCAAACACAATACAGTTTGGCATAATGTCTGAGTGCGCAAGCCGAAAAAGTCTTAGGTGGGCCTACAAAACCGTCCGACGCTGAGTGTAGATTTCTAAGGAACACTAGAAGCATAACACACAGGGACACGAGGTGCAGTTGGGCGACTTTAGGACATGTTGGCCAGGCTCCTGAAGGGAATTTTCCTGGACTAGGGGAAAGGTACTCACTCAGTTCCTGGGGAGTGAGAAACCAGCAGCCGGCACTGATAACTTTAGGTCCACCTGAGGATTTAAAATAGCAGCAGCTCAACAGCTCAACAAAAAGTAATTATTCACTGGCACATTCATTTATACAGCAACTCACAAGGGACACTCCTGGCACTCAGGGTCTCCCATTTCTCCAGTTATTTCCAGCTTGGTTGGCATCCATCTGGTTAAGTCTCAGTGTTCTCCCCCTCAAGGTGCAGGAGGGAGGGCATTTTTTTCCCACCCCCTCCAGAAGGAGTTGTATTCTGGCCCACTCTCAGCTCCCCACTGTGTTTTCCCAACAAGACCTCTGGGGAGTGCAGAGGGAGCACTGCTCTCACCAACAAGTCCAGGAGGTTAGACCAGTGTGATTCTCCAGGCCTAAATCCATGCTTCAAGCTCCCAGGGAGTGCACATATTGGTCCTTCTCTCTGTCCTATTGACGGAGGCTATGCTCTCCTTCTGCTTAAGTATCTTTCACGCTCTCTCTTTCTTTTTCTTCTTGCACATGTAGCATGTAGGTCTCCTACAGCTCTTGCAGATAAACATATCAGTGGCAATGGTGATTCCATCGCCCTGTTACACACACGGACCTCGTACACCTAGGAAGAGGTCATCAGAGGAGGGTTCCTAGTATTGAATAATGTGCAGGTCACTGTGCCACTGTGCCAGGTCAGGAAGATCAGTGTAGTACACAGGCTGCCATGGTCGTCCATGTCCCGGGTGGACCATTGTGGTGTGAGCTGGTATCAGGTGTATAGTTTTATCGCAGATAGTGGAATGGTAGTGCCAAGAGGTGTGACGCTGTCTACTGTTGACATACCCTGAATGGAGTGTTAATGCATGCAGTTCCCCCGGAGACTGGGGTTCCAAGCCTTCTCACACTGCAATCTCCAACTAGAAGTTCTTGTCCTTCACCAAAAGAATCAGATGTCATTGTTGGAGCATAAACAAGCTACATTTCTGAAACGCAAAAGCTGCAGATGCTGGTACCTGCTGACACACCGGCACAATGATTTATCAGCAGGAAAGATCTCTCCAAGAAACTGGATGTGGTTTCCTCATACCAATTCTCACATCAACACATTTGGATTTCCCCAAATACCTGAAATATGACCGGTCCAACATGTCTCCTTTGCTCTGAACAAGATGCCAAACTTATCTCCTGCTCTCTGACCAGGGCACCCAAATTACAGTGTCTACCATGTTCTGACCATGACACCCAAATCATCCCCACTATTCTGACTATGACAACCAACTTGTTTCCTGTGCTCTGACCAGAACATCAAATTTATGCTGTGTGCTCTGACTATGACAATTAACTTATCTACTCAGCTCTAATCATGGGAGCTAACATACCTCCTTTGCTCTGACCATGTCTTCCCTGCTTTGACCATGACCTCCAACTTATCTTCTGTGATTTGACCATGACCTCCAAATTATCTTTTGTGCTTTGACCATGACCTCCAACTTATCTCCTGTGCTCTATGACCTTCAAGTATCTATTAAACTATGACCATGACCCTCAACGTATCTCCTGTGCTCCGACAACTGTAGTATCCCTTCTGATATGATTGTGAGAGCACTAACAGGAATGATGCAACAGCCATTGCCCCAGTTAAGCCTTTTGATTAGTTTTGGGGAACACATTTTGTCCCATAGGTTTGGTTAAAGACAGGGACTGTAAGGGTTCAAAGGGGAAAATAAAGTGGGTGCAGTGAGGGTCTGTTTTGCAGAACACCCCCACAACAGGCTGTGTGGCAGACCCCCCATAACAGGCTGTGTGGCAGAGCCCCACATAATTGGCTGTGGGGTAGACCACCCCCCTCACAGCCCGTGCCGTCTTGTGGCCGTGGGTCATTGTGACCCATCCCTGCCTATGCCACACCTGCTCCCCTTGGGTGCTAGGCCCCAATATACACACACCCCTACAAAAGCTGCACAGGTAAACCAATCAAATAAGTAAATAAAAATGCATTATTAAACAACAGAAAACACTGATGTTGAAAGACACATTAAAAACACAGAAATGGGGTAAATTTCATCTGTAACAAAAAGTCAACATATCGTTATAATAGTAATAAAAATACCTGGAGCAACAATCAAATAAAATACATATAATCACAAAATTGCATGGATAAATATAAAGGATGTCCAATTACACATCATACAAATTGCCACTGTGCTAAGTAGCTACCATAATCCTAAAAATAAAGTGGCAAAAAATGTAATTCTCACTATAAAGTGCCCAAGTGCAAAATAAGATTAGATTAGATAAGATTAAAAATGCAAGAACACCTAAAAGCATATCCAAATTCAAAAAATTGTTGATGTACACTGGATAATAATCCCCACTAATAGGAATATGAAAACCAGTTTATACTGACCACCAGACTCGGTGTTAGCAGGTCATCCACAGACAAGACCCCCAGCATAAATTGTCTCTCCTTCCTGATTAGTTGGTGGGCTGGTCTGGGTGGGACAGAGGAGAGCATTGGCAAGTTTCGCCGGCAGTTGAGCTGAGTGATGAACTCGAACACAGACTTCTGGCTGAAGGCACGGACCTGAGCTAAGCAGTTCAGGTTCGCTCAACACTAGTAATTTGTTTGTTTCACTAGAGACGAGCAAATCCTGTGTATTATAGACATACACACAACAGTGTAACAGAGAGCGACACACCTCCTCGCACTACTCTCCACCTCCCTGACTCCTTATAGCTGCTACAGAACTGTACACTAGCTAGGATATCCCATACAGTAAAACTAGTCTACCCGGGGACATGGAAGTCTATGGCAGCCTGGCTACTACCCTGCTCCTCCTGATCTGTCACTGTGAGTAACCTGCACCTTATACTATACAAGAAACTACTGATGCTAGCACATATCTTCCTGGGGGTAGGGGTCTGTCTGCTCATCATAGTGCCCTAAACACGCTACAATATCTGCATTATAGAATGCCACTTGAAATACAACCAAAGTGCCCAGGTTGTATCTGAGATACTAGACATATGTGTAGAGCTTCTGCAGCATGATGTCTTATGTGGGCTGCAACTGTAGACAAAGGAAGGAAGACCACTGACATGTTGAGGTTTCTTGTTGGACTCTTCTAGTTTGAAACACCTTTATTGCCAGTGATACGGTTTAGATATTAAAGAGGGTTGGTTATATGCCATGCTTTTTGCAAAAGGGGTAGATTATGTGTAGCTTGGGCCTAAAGGGAAAGTCCACTTGTGATGGAATTTGCAAAAGTGCATTTTGTGCCAAAATGATGTCCTCAAGGTGCTAGGATTATTTTCCTTTCTTCTCATATGTTGGAGAATGTGTGTGTTTATGGGAGCTGTTTTCACTATATGCAATGTGTTGCTATTGGCAACGTACATCCAAAGCCAGGTGATAATTCTCACTCCTTTTCTTAGAAGAGAAAACTGTAATGGACTTTCATTGTCTACCTAGAGCATATTTTCACCTGACTTTGAATCAGCCCCAAGGTGGACAATGTAAGTCAGTGGCAGTTTTCTCTCCGAAAAAGGGAGTACGTCTTCTAACTTGGCTCCCAAATCTGTACACCCAGATCTGCAAGAATAGAAAAGTAAGCCCTGTACACACAAAATACTGATGCTGGACAAGTGTAAGGTTGAGTGAGCTCCCGTATCTCAGTAGTGTTTTGTGTGTACAGGACTTACCGTACTTCTCTCTTCTTGGTGTACTTGGTGTATGGTTGCCAATAGAAGCAGATTGCAGGTACTGAAAACAGCTTCTATACACGTTTGCTAACATAATTAAAAAAAAAAAAAAAATAGGTCAGCTTAGCACTTTGAGGACATATTTTTGGCACAAAATATATACTTTTAATATATTTTAATAAATATATACTTTTGGGGTGTAGGGGGGATAATTTAGGTTAAGTTGGGATGTAGGGTGTACTTTAGGTATTATATTTCAGGTATAGGGGGATAAGTTAGGTATCATAGCTGTGGTGTAGGGGGGATATGTTACTGTCATATTTGGGACATAGGGGGATAAGTTACGTATTGGAGCTGGGGTGTACTGTTAGGGAAAGATTAGGTGCAGGTGATAAGCTAGGTTTCTTCATTGGGGGTATAAACTAAGTGAAGGATCCAAGAAGTGTCGGCCAGTATGTGCAATAAAAATCTAATTTTATACTTGAAGTTAAAAATCGTATATAAAAAACAGACAATCCCATGAAATCAGACAAAAATAAGGTCCTCCAGTCTACGAGTTTCAGACGCAAGGGTCCTTGGTATAAATTGGTGTTCAAAAGGTGTTGAAGTTGGAATATAGGGGATACACTAGGCTTTGTCGTTATGGTATAGAGGTTACGTTAGCCTGGTAGCTGGGAGATTAGGCATCATAATTGGGGTTTTGGGTGATATGTAAATTGGTTTGGCAACATAGTTAGGGAAAAGTGGAATATGTGAGTTGGGACAAAGATGGATGGGTTAGGGATTGTTGTGGCTGAGACATCAAGTAAGGGTTTGTAGTTTTGGCATAGTTGTGCATCATAGTTTAGATGTAGGGGGAATAAATTAGGCATCATATTTGGGGCATGTGGGATAAGTTAGGCATATTAGTTGGGGCATGGGGGATAAGTTAGGATTTGTAGTTGAGATGTAGGGGGGATAAATTAGGCATCATATTTGGGGCATGGGGGATAAGTTAGGCATAGTAGTTGGGGCATAAGCTAGGATTTGAAGTTGAGATGTAGGGGGGATAAAGTAGGCTTAAAATGGTCCCACAACCATTTCCTACCTAATGGTTGTGGGTGTGCATGGCGACGTTCTCCCGTGCAAAATGCATTTGGCGGCCAGCGGTCAAGCGGCCTGGACCAGCAGCGAGTAAAGAGAACACAACCCCAGCCCATTGCGGGGCCACATTTTACCTGGGGAAACGAGGTTTTGGTAAGGATTGCGGGCGCTGCAGGGGTCTTTGTGTATGTGTGTGTGTGTGGGGGGGGGAGGCTCCGCCGTCCAAGACATTACAGCCACACACTCATTAGGTAAGAAATGTCTGTGGGACTGCATTCATAGTTGAGATGTAAGGGGATAAATTAGGCATCGTAGCTCGGGCATAGGGGGATACAGTAAGTTAGGCATGGTAGTTGGGGCATAGGGGAAAATGTTAGGCATTCAAGTTGGGGCATAGGCGCTAAGTAAGAGACCTCATAGTTGAGATGAAGGACAATAAGTTATGCATTGAGGGGATATGCTTTACATTCCAGTTGAGGCGCATACGGAAAGTTACAGTAGGCTTTGTAGTTTGGGGAGTAGAGGGATAAGTTTCGTAGTTGAGATCTAGGGAACATTTCAGTTGGGGTATACAGGTACATTGCAAAAAATTAGAATATCATCTAAAATGTATATATTTTTAGCTTTTTCAAGTGTTTTTGTTGATGATTATGGCTTACAGCCAAGGAAAACCCCAAATTCATTATCTCAGAAAAATATTATATAAGAACAACTGTAAAAAAATATTTAACACAGAACTGTTGGCCATGTGCAGTAAATTGACTCAATACTTGGTTGGGGCTCCTTTTGCATGAATGACGGCATCAATGCGGGGGGTGGCATGAAGGCGATCAGCCTGTGGCACTGCAGAGGTGTTATGGAAGCCCAGGTTGCTTTGAAAGCAGCCGTCAGCTAGTCTGCATTGTTGGGTCTGGTGTCTCTCATCTTCTGCTTGACAATACCCCATAGATTTTCTATGGGGTTAAGGTCAGGTGAGTTTGCTGGCCAATCAAGTATAGTGATACTGTGGTTATTAAACCAGGTCTTGGTACTTTTGGCAGTGTGACAGGTGCCAAGTCCTGTTGGAAAATGAAGAATCCATCTCCAAAAAGCTTGTCAGCAGAGGGAAGCATAAAGTACTCTAGAATTTCCTGGTAGATGGCTGCGCTGACTTTGGTCTTGATAAAACACAGTGGACTAACACCAGCAGATGACATGGCTCCCCAAACCATCACTGATTTTGGAAACTTTACACTAGACCCAAAGCAGCTTGGATTGTGCCTCTCCACACTTTCTCTAGACTCTAGGACCTTGATTTTCAAATGAAATGCAAAATTTACTTTTATCTGAAAACAACACATTTGACCACTGAGCAACAGTCCAGTTCTTTTTTATCCTTGGCCCAGGCACTTCTGGCGTTGTCTATTGGTCATGAGTAGGGATGAGCGAATCGATCCGGACGAACCCGGATTCGATCCGAATTTCAGGAAATATTCGATTCGGCCCGAACCCGAATATTTTGTGAAGCCGGCCCGCTGACAGCGGAGCCGACCGGCAGGCCAGTAAAGCCGTCCGGCGGGCCGGTAAAGCCGGCCGGCCCGCTCCCACCATGCCGGCATTTAAAAAAAAAAAAAAAAGCATTTTTGCCGGCATGGTGGGAGCGGGCCGGCCGGTTCCGCGCTGACAGCGGAACCGGGCGGCGGGCCGGTAAAGCCGGCCGGCCCGCTCCCACCATGCCGGCATTTAAAAAACAAAACAAAAAAAAAAAAGCATTTTCGCCGGCATGGTGGGAGCGGGCCGGCCGGTTCCGCGCTGACAGCGGAACCGGCCGGCCCGCTCCGCTGTCAGCGGAACCGGCCGGCCCGCTCCCACCATGCCGGCATTTTTAAAAAAAGCAAACACTTACCTGCAGGTCCGGAGCGTGGAGGCCGGCGCCGCTCTCAGCTGTCATCTGAGGGCGCGTCATCAGAGGGCGCCGCCGGCCGGCTTCGCCCCCACCATGCCGGCATTTTTGATGGGGAACTTCGTAAAAGTTCGATTCGGCCGAACCCGAATTTCTTTGTGAAATTCGGCGAATCGGCCGAATCGAACTTTTCAAAAGTTCGCTCATCTCTAGTCATGAGGCTTGAGACATGGAATGCGACACTTGTAGCCCATGTCCTGGATAAGTCTGTGTGTGGTGGTTCTTGAAGCACTGACTCCAGCAGCAGTCTACTCCTTGTGAATCTCCCCCAAATTTTGGAATGGCCTTTTCTTAACAACCATATCAAGCCTGCGGTTATTCCGGTTGCTTGTGCACAACTTTCCATTAATATGCTTTGATACAGCACTCTGTGAACAGCTAGCTTCTTTAGTAGTTTACCCTCCTTGTGGAGTGTGTCAATGACTGCCTTCTGGACATCTGTCAAGTCAGCAGTCTTCCCCATGATTGTGCCGCCTACTGAACCAAACTAAGGGAACCTTTTTAAATGCTTAGGAAGCCTTTACAGTTGTTTTGGGTTAATTATTCAATTTTTTTTTAGATAATGACTTTTGGGTTTTCCTTGGCTGTAAGCCATAATCATCAACATTAACATGAAAGAAACACTTGAAAAAGTTCACTCTGATTGTATTGGCTCATTGTAATATATGAGTTTCAGTTTTTCAACTGAATTACTAAAAATATACAATTTTGTTTGTAATGCACCTGTAGATGTATAAGTTAGGCGTTGTTGTTTGGGGAGTAAAGGGATAAGTTAGACTTTGTAGTTGAGATATAGGGGACATTCCAGTTGGGGTATAGATGAATAAGTTAGGTTCTGTAGTTTGGGGAGTAGAGGGATAAGTTAGGCTTCATGGTTGAGATGTAGGAAGATATGTTAGACATCGTGGGTACGATGTGGGTACTTTAGGCTTTCGTAGTTGGAATGAAGGGGGGATAAGTTATGCATCAAGGGGTACATATTTGACATTACAGTCAGGGTATAGAGGGATAAGTTAAGCTTTGGACTTTAGATGTAGGGAGTTAAGTTAGACATTGTAGTTGGGCTATTGAGGGATAAGTTAGGCTTCCCAATTGGGATGAATGGGGATTGGTTTTGTATCAGGGGATACATTTGACATTCCAGTTGGGGTATAAAGGAATAAGTTAGGCTTTGTAGTTTGGGGAGTAGGGGTATAAGTTAGGGCTTGTAGTTAAGATTTTGGGGGGGAATTAGGCATTGTAGTGGTGGGCATAGGGGGATGTTAGGCTATGTGGTTGAGACGTAGGAAGATAAGTTAGGCATTGTAGCTGGGGGATATATTAGGTACAAAGAATAATAAAGACCAAACATTAAAAAACAATATTTAATAAAACTACAAATTAAATTACAGAAACAAATCAGTTAAACATGTACAATTGGGGTTTCATCAATGTAAAATATTATTTTCATATTGGGAAAAAGTTGAACCTGTTAAAAGTTTCAGAGTGAAAAAGGGGAAAATCCCACTGTGTTGATGCAGGTATTGGTACGAGCTTTCTCCCACAGACTGACCGTCACCGTGTGTTATATAAGCATGTGGCACCATATATTGCAGCACCTTACACATAAAAAAAACAAGTTTGTTTTGGCAGAGATCAAAAACCAGTTATTCCAGTGCAAATGTGTACAGGAGATATCTGCCATATACAGATGACAAACTGGGGTTTTTCTTTAAAGAGGAACAACACACCCAATTTTGACTTTTTGGGATGTTGTTCCTCTAAGAGACTGTATCCTGAATTGGGATGCCCCACTGTGTGTGTCCCCCCAGGTCGCCTTATTCACTCACCTTCCTGTCGCTCCCATGGCACAGACTCATGTGTGAAAGAGCGTGGCCTGCTCAGCCAATCAGTGCACTTTGCCTTAACTTGGCCCCCTTTGGCTCCGCTGATGGCTAAGACACCTTGATGGCTAGCCAGCCAAGCGGGGCTGAAGGGAGCTGAGTGCGCCACCAGCCGCATCCTCCGCTCACCTTCCAGCAGTGACATGCCTGCACCACCTATTCAGGGCGTATGGCTAAGGGTAAGCGGGGATGCAGCTGCGGTGCAGAGATGTGGCGAGGGAAGCAGGAGAAGGAGAGTGTATCGGGGCTTCAAGGAGGGGTTTACACGGCGAGTGGAACTCGGGGTCTTTTAAAGTGGACCCCCCATGCATTGCAATTTTAGATCTACATAGAATCCTAGATAAAGCCTGAAAAATGGGCTGAGTACTCACTTGACTGTGTCCCCACAGCCACAGCAGCTACTCAGTTGCTGAACCCCAGGTGTCTGGGAGTTGCATGCACAAAGGTTAGAGGAGTCTCTGGGAGCAAGGAGTATTCCAACAGTCTGACTGGCAAAAATGATTGGTTGCTGGTGGTCACTTGGGGCAGGGTCCCTGTTGCTAGAAAGGCAGAAACAGGAACAAAACAGGAATGGGCTTGCAGTCAAAAATTACTTTAGATCCCTTTTAACAAAGCTCAAAGCTCCTGACTTTCTGTTCTGCTTTTGCTGGTAGTTTTCTGTAACAACAGAAAAGCAGAGAAAGAAGGAGCTGCGGCCCCTGCAGACACAGTGAATGGAGTGTCTCACACAGAAGAGGGTGGAATTTAGGTGGAGGAGGCTGGAGTTTTGTCTAGCAAAAGGTTCTAGAAGAATACTGGAAATTTGGCCATAGAAATGAAGCTAGACCTCAACAAAACAACTTTATTCAGCAGCACAGCTGTACAGGAAGTAAGAAAGTAGCGATGTTAGCCTTTAAGTGGACATTTTGTGATTTTATATTTGACTGTTTTTCCACAGACAACGAAGGGGCAGCTCTGACCGTCACCAAATCCATTGTGAACAAGATAAGTGGGAAGAACGTTACCTTGGATACTTTTTACAATGTATACATGGTTGTCTCCTGGGAGAGATTTGGCATCCTAGTGGCTGAGTGGGTAGATGGAGTTACTTTGGTGTCCCCAAAATATAAGGACAAAGTGTTGATCATGGGAGATGGGTCGCTGCTCATTGTAAATGCTACAAGAAATGATAGCGGGAATTACACAGTCACTGTCAGCCCTCCCAGTGGCCTTAACCAAAAAACGGATTTCCAACTGAATATTTACGGTGAGTTTTCCTTACAAAAAAATCTTATTTAATTGCGTTTTGTGCACCTATACAGTTACACCTTGCGTGGCTATCATCGGGCCTTTAGGTTGTGGTGGGAAGGTAAAGAGCAGGTGCCCCTGGCAGGCTCGGACTGGCCTACAGGGTTACCAGGGGAAAAAAACAGATGGAACCCTGGTCCCCCTTTGAGTACCTTCATCACCAAAACTTGTATAGCTTAGCTGTGGCATCCCAAGTGCAGAGGCTTGCAGAGGCAATACTGTCTGACATAATGTTTCTGTGCATGGGCCCTGAAAGTAAGCCGGTAATACTTTCATCTAAATGAGAGGTGGGCCTCCAGAGTTAGTTCTACTGGTGGGCCCCAGGCTTCCCAGTCCGACACTGGCTCCTAGCATGTTTCGGCATACAGAGGGCACAAGAGAATTATGTACAGCTATTGTGGATAGGCACTGCCAACACTGGTGCTGGCAACGGTGGGGGCAGTGGTGATGGTGGCAGTGGTGGTGCTGGGGGAAAAGAATCTAAACTTATTATAAAATTATATATGTAGTTTTAAGTTGGTTAGGCTGAGTCATCTCCAGGTGTGTAATTGCCTTAGGACTATGTTGTATGTATTATAGCACCGGATTATAGAGGATGGATTAAAGTAGACAAAAAAGGCCCATTGCATCCCTCAGCCCATCCTCAGGTCCAAATATTGTAGTATCTGGTACATAAAGTTAGTTGTCTATAAGTGGAGCGCCCCCATGTGACAATAGAACAGGGCCGGCGTTTGAGCAGGGCATCAGTGACAGTTACCTGGGTCCCCATGACAGGAAAGGGCCCCAGGAGAAACAATTAAACTCTACACTCTTTCTTCCCAGAGATGGAGGTCCCAAAATGCCACTGGTGGCAGATGGCTTTACAGGCAACCAAGACCTGTGGGGCCCTCAGTTGCATTGACCCCACCCACTAGGCTGGCTCAGGTACTGAATAACATCTTTATGCCAAGAGAATTTGTAGACACGCACAACCCTGATGTGTTTCACCAAAGGGCTCCATCAGAGGGTTATAGTAGGTGTCTCGAGAATAAAAGGGAGGCATGTATAAATTGCATGGTTAGGACACTTTCAAAGTTTAGTCAATGTCTTATATTTGAACAGACATTTGAAATCGGGATTGGGGGGGGATGAAACAACCTATGGGCCACTTTATGGTGAAGTATACATTTTATGTAGCTCTTAAAAGTATGTAAATAATGTTGGTTGGTTTCTAAATAAGAATCACTAGGAGAGCATATGTGCTATATAGGTACTGTTCATTTCAGGGGATGATGGAAGTACTTTAAAAACTATTATTTACCCCTTAATGACTTGGCTAATTTGGCTAATTTTAGCTGTGAGGGTGAATCTCCACCCAGGGGCACTGGTGTAGTCATAAGGGCTCCAGCAGTCCACAAAACACAACCTATTGGGCTTTGCGGACAAGGTTGGGAAACACTTCAAAAACTGACAACTGACATGATATGACAGTCAGCCGGTCAGCAGATCACTTAGCAGTAACATGGCAGCAGAAGAGCTAAAATTAATGTTTAACAGTTTGTTGTGCCTGTTTTTTCATAGACCCAGTGGGAAACATCAGAGTGACACAGTCGCCTCAAGTGGTGGATGAGAAAACCTCCCTGGTCAATCTGACCTGTAGTGCAGCCGGTGATGTAGAGAACATTTCATGGACGAGAGAAGGTCGGACGTTGGGGCTCAATGACTCTTATAGTCTACTGGATGGAAACCGAACTCTGCAGTTCAAAAACCCCAACAGCACATACATTGGAAACTACACCTGTTATGTATCAAATCCAGCCAGCCAGGATCAGGGATTATGGGAATTCAAGTTTTCATGTAAGCGTGTAAAGTATAATATGAATGTAAAAAATCGCGTCTTTCAAGTTGCTCGTAAGTTTGGAACCTTGAAAAAACATGTCAACTCTGTGCCACTAAAAGAAAAAAATTCCCACCATCCCCTGTGTCAACACTCAACACACACACACTCATTATAGTGGCAATGAGAAAATACCTACCCAAACCTTTAAAAACATGTTAAAGTAGCAGTTAGAAGCAGAATGACATACAGAAACTAACATACGAATAGTTGTAGCTAAACACTAACACGACCATGTAAATGCTCTAAATGGCCTCTGCTGGGAGATTATCACACTGCACGATGTTGTTAAACATAACCACATCTGTATGTAGTCATTTTTTTCGCACTGAGACACAGAAGAACCTATCGAAAACAATAAATAGGGCGAGTAGCAATGAGAAGCAGAAAAGCCTACTCAAAGCATTAAACTCATGCATCAGAGTAGCAAAAGAATTAGCTCCAACCAAACTAGATGTCCATCAGGATAGCACTGAGAAGCAAAGGAACCTATAAGAACCAAGAAAGGTGGTGAGGACCAATAAGAAATAGAAACCCAAACCCATCTGCCCAAAGCAATAAAATCAACCATCCAGATTAGCAGAATAATCTACTCCAACAAGCTAGGTGTCTATCGCAGTAGCAGTGAGTATCAGAAGAATATTCCAGAAACAACAAAGGTGGTGTAGCTATGAGAATAATTAAAAACCTACCCAAAGGGGAAACTGGTTTGATAAGGATCTAGAGACATGGCCGTCTCCAGGTTTATGTGGGCCCTTGGGCAGCATGTTCTCAGTGGGCCCCTTTGTGGTGAAGAGTTGTGTCACATCACAGAGGGACGTCCCATATCTGGATGCCCCCTAAGGATCATGCTATTTGGACCAAAACTCTAGTTTTGGTCTACTTTGAAGTGCACCAAAGCCCTTTAAACCTGACCTCGAAATCTAGATTCTCCTGATTTTGGATGCCCCTGTGTGTGACCCCCCGCTTTGTTCATTACTTTCCTCGAACTGAGGAATTCACTGTGGGATCGCCAGTTTGAGTCAACGGCCAAACCAGGGGGGTTCTTTCACAAACAGGGGCACCCCAAATTGAGATGCCCCTGTAAAGCGGACCAAAACTCAGGGATCAAATTGCTTGCCTAGTGGGTATGTCAGCGATCCCAGGGGTTTCAAACAGTAGGGTATCACATATTGGGATGCTTCAGGGATAGGAAATCAGCTGGGGTGGGCAACCTAAAAGCAGAACAAAACCCAGCCCTTCCTCCCCTGGAATCTAAATCGAGATGCTCCGTTGTGTGGAGCCTGGGGCCAGCCCTGTCAGTGGGTGAGGGTGCGGGGGCCCCTGGCTGCTGCCCCGCCTTGCCGGGTGCTAGCGCCAGCCCTGTCTAGAGGTAATCATTAAGGAACTTGTCAAGGTCATTAAGAAATCACTTGTGGTAAGAGCACCTAACTTCTCCAGAGTTAAGGGTTAATCAGTCTAGTTCATCTCATGTTGACCTACTGTAATTTTAGCAATTTTAAGGTAACATCAGAATGAGGCAAAAAGAAGCAGTCATATGCCCTGTGTTTACAACAAACCCTTTATATTATGAGTATTCCCCCAAAAACATTATGATGGTGGAGTGCCTATTGAAGTATGTGTATGGTTTTAGATGCTTGGGTCAGGGAGGTGGGGTCCTCCTGGTGCCATGTTTGGAATTTGGGATGGACTTCCAGTTCCTTGACGCTTGGAGGTCAAACAGCCAGCCTCTTGTTGTAGCAGCATATCAGCCCCTGTGAGCTTTGGCATAGGGCTGGTCCTTTCCAGGGGTACCACTGGAAGAACACTAATCCCTTTCACCTGTTTAAATCTGGTACCCCTTACTAGTTCACTATAAGTTCACAATAAGTTCCTCACTCTCTTACCAACACTAACAAATGGACATGTTAAAGCATGCTTTTCCTACCTCCACATAGTCATAGGTAGATCTTTTGAAAGATATTAAAGTGGACCAAAACCCAATACTATCCCACTTTTAATCATCCTGAATTGGGATGCCTGATGTGTGAAGATTGGGAGCAATTCACACCTTGCTGGCGTTCCTGCGGCGCAGATGTGACTTTCCTCCAATCAGCTTGTTTGGATCTACATATCAATGTGCGGCTGAAGAAACTGAAAGGAAGTCTAGCACCACTTGGTCTTGGTGTGAGGCATCCTCTGCATCTCTCAACTGTGTGGGGTCCTGACAGCTATGTGCTGTGGGCACGTTGGAAAGACAAGGAAAGCGGGCGATCGATGGGGTTTCCCATAGTGGGACAGCCCAAAGCGAGATGCCCCAGTGGTTGTTGTTTAACTAATCTAGTGTCTTGAAGACTCTAGGTCAGGTTTTAGTCCACTTTAATTTAAGCACCCATATAAATAGATCCCTTGACAATGTAAACTCTGCTATGAACCTGAATACTCCTCAGATTGATCGCCCTATTAGCCACAAGGAAAGGTCATGATGGTAGTTCTAATATTTCATGACTCTATCCAATGCCAGCAAACTGACTTGGTTTCAGGAGGTTTTTTGGTCCTGTTGATAGCTACAGCTTTATAGGTGGATCTTTTGTGAGCCCCTGATCTTCATTTTATATTTTAATAATATCCAATTTCTTCTACAGGTAGAGGTGCTCTGACCATTAGCAGCTGCTCTACAGGCAAGGGGCTTTCTGGGAAGAACATCAGCCTGGACATCTCCTACACTACTCAAAACATTAAATCTATCATCTGGGCTAAAAATGGCATTGAATTAGGCCTGTGGGATAATAGAGGTCCTTATGTGAATCCACTATATGAAAACAAAGTGCTGATCGGAAACAGTTCTTTGCTCATTTTAAATGCTGAAAAAAAGGATATCGGGACATACACAGTCACAGTCAACTCTTTTACAGAAGCTTCCCAAAGCATGAGTTTTGAAGTAAAGGTCTACGGTGAGTTTGCAAAAAAGTTTTTTTCTATTTTTGAATTTGGGGTCTGAATGCTATTGTTCCCTGTGAGGCTACAACTTCAGGCCTGAGCTTAATTGTATGAATAAGCATTACTTGGAGATAACAGTTGTTTTACTCTACACAGACAGCATTAATTATAGATCTTAGACCACAAAATAGAGGTACAGCCTTCTAGGTTTGCGTTATCAGCTATTAGCATATGGCACCCAATTTGCATGGTATAGCATTGCAATGCAAGGGATTTTTGGTGAAATCTTTCATTTTCGGTGCTGAAATGATATTAGACTTGATTCAGAGGCACATTCGTCTGGACTTCTGTAGCTGTGTGTGAAAGTTTTTGTGTGTGTATGTTATTTTTTTTTTTTTCGTCCATTTTTCATTCGTACGAACGTTCAGGAAAATGCGTCTATGCGCTTTCGATGAACGAAAGCAAATCGGATCATTTGCGTTAGTTCGGATAATTTTCCCAACAAAATCTGATATTTTTCGCTCGTTCAGATAACTTACGTTGTTGGGATGGGCTTGCGTCTGATTCAGAGAGCTGATTTCCGACGGACCACCACCCTATTAAACCGTTTCATTTGCGATCCACTTACGGGACCTTTGAGGCCTCGGATTGCTATTGTTGAACATGTTTTGCGGCTATGTGGAGGAATCTCCGCGCCTTTAGCTCCAAGGCATTGCATGTATCAGCATGGCCGAGGCCATAAATTGTATAGCAATGCATACCTGAATCAATAAATTTCATGTATTCCTTATAGAAGCATTTTAATGCTGACCTTAATTAGTCCTTAGCATGTAAACCTTTATTTTCCCACACATCCATATAATTGCTATATTTTTTTAGACGTATGTCCTTTGTGAATTATATTTGGATTGTTGAACTTGAATCTTAATTTGTTGTAGGAGTTATTGTTTTAGTTGGTTACCTTTGCTTTGTGTAATTATTTTATATTTGGTTGCAGGAACCGCAAGATGTGCCACTCGCACAACATACAAGCAGTGTTTGGTCCGGATATGCAATTCCTCAGTGTTCTTGCAGGGCATCCAGGGTCGTCCCATGATGCTTATATATTGCAGAGCTCCGGCTTATTTTGTCAGTTTGAGTCAGGAGAATTATCTGGTGGATGGCTCCTGGGTAAGTTTGCTCACATTCCATCAATCCATTTTCACTGTATGGCAATGAATATAGTTGATGACTTATGTCTTAACCTATGGCTGTTTTTAGCCCTTGATGACATGTTAAACAATATTGTAGGGCCAAAACAAATCTTTAGGGTTCAGGGAGAAAAAAATTCCCTCTTCCCCCTAGTGGCAGGAGCACCAAAAAAGTCACAACAACAATAGTATAAGTTTCAATGCCTAAAATCACATAATTTTATTAGAAGTAATCCAACACACACAACACAACAGGATAAAAACAATGCGTCCCCCCTAGATTCTTCCAGTGCTGACCATAGACAGACCTAAATTCCTGGGAAGCTCCCTGATATTGAGTGTGTGTCTGTTAGATTTGTCTTCTCACCCTCTGAAGCGGCACGGGCGGCCGCGAACGTAGGTGTCCCCTTTGCTGATCCCCTGCTCCATACTTTTGCGGTGGTATACCCTGTTGCCAGGCTTAAGGTTCTGTATATACCTTTTCTATATTTGCTCTTGTATTTCATTAAGCTGATGTGACTTGGCAGTTTGCTCTTTGCACCCTTTGAGTATCCATAACCCACAGGTTTTTCACAGTCACATTCAACAGCACTTGTCACACACATATGGCTTATGTGCTGTATGTATGTTCAATCACTAAGGAATTTTTCATTGGCTGAATTATTTATTGAATGTTTAAATAGTATTGTTTGAATAATTTATTGCATTATTTTTATTTTTATTACATCAATTGTCACTTGTAAAAATATTATTGTGTTTGTGGATATTTATGTATTTTTATTGATTTGGGGATGTAGTTTATAGCACACTTATTTATTGAAGCACTGTCACTTTAGAACGGGTAATTCCAGGTAGGATAACGTTTATAATCAGGACCCTCCATTGTGCCGGCACAATAATTCATTAGTTATTTGCACTCCACCAGCTCAATATCAGGGAGCTTCCCAGGAATTTAGGTCTGTCTATGGTCAGCACTGGAAGAATCTAGGGGGGACGCATTGTTTTTATCCTGTTGTGTTAAGTGTTGTGTGTGTTGGATTACTTCTAATAAAATTATGTGATTTTAGGCATTGAAACTTATACTATTGTTGTTGTGACTTTTTTGGTGCTCCTGCCACTAGGGGGAAGAGGGAATTTTTTTCTCCCTGAACCCTAAAGATTTGTTTTGGCTCTAATTGTTTAAGTGCAGTGTAGCACAACTTGTTTTATATATGCTCTTTGTAAATTAAACAATATTGTAGCTTAGAATGTGTATTTTATGTTAGTATTTTAAAATTCTTTCAGGGGATTCTGGATATCCACTCCTGCCCTTGCTCCTGATGCCCATTCTTTGCCTGCAGAATGCGGGCCAGGGGTTCTCTAATCGGGCCGTATGCAAAACCCGGGCCATGGTGGCGAGGGCCTTCGGGCTTTTGAAGTCCAGATTTAGGTGTTTGGACCATACAGGGGGGGGGGGGGGGGGGGAGGGGGGCACTGCAGTATGACCCCAACAAGGTTATACCAATATTTTAATTTACATTTTTTAACAGGGACCACACGTGCCAGAGTGGCACAACTGAGTGTCAGGGTCCTTCAGTTGGTGGGTGAGATGCAAGACCTGCGCGACTCGTTGGGGACCACAGATGAAGAATAATGTTATGTGACCTGCCATTGCTATGTACAGTATTTAGTTTTTTATAGTTTCAGTGTCATTTCATTTACAAAATACATTAACACAAAACTAATGGACCCAGAAATATTTAAAGATGAATATTCACATGACCGAGAAGTGATTTGGGTAAGTTTTAGGGGGCTAAAATGGAAGAAGAACCTAACCGCGAAGTGGTTTGGGTGAGCTTTAAGGGTCCAAAAGGGAAGAGGGAGGATAGCGATAAGTGATTTAGCTAAACATTGTAGTAGAATTGAGGGTGGAAAATATGTAGGCGAGCACGTTAATGAGTTAAGTTTGTAGTGCGCAGGCGCTAGATCGTAAGGTTCGAGGGAGGCGACGATGGGAAAAAGGCAAAAACGAAAGGCTACGTTGTAACATGAGAAAATGAAACGGAAAAGTCACCCTGGAAAATGACATCCTCGTATTCGTACTCTGCCGTACGAACGGATGGAAACTTTACAGAAGGATTGCAATGCATGCATAGAATCGCTCGCACACTCATACGAGAGCGGGAAAATGTGAAAAAAAAACAGATCGGCACTAAAACGAAAGTCTTTTTTTGTCTCTCTGAATCAAGCCTATTATGCCAGCATTTGTTTATGTATGCATTGGTATTGCTGGCCAGTCAAACACCATTAATTTCGCTTTCAGAACTAATACAGATAAGCTGTAGTGAAAAATACAGCGGCTAACTTGAGGCCATAGTGTGTGTGCTTCATTTCCATCTAGAGCAGTGTTTCCCAAATTTTTTTCCAGTTTTGGAATTATATTATCATGGCTCTCTCAGCAAAGAGATCCTTTATTATAGAATGACCAGTAATGAGGCTGCAAAACAGAGATGGATATGCGGCAAACCGTGTTTAATGGTGACTAACAGTGAACAGAACACACATCAACCAGGCTGCTGTACATATATATATACATGTGGAGTCAGAGTGCATACATACATAGGAATCCAAGGAAAGTCCAAAGGCAGATACAGAACAGGAAGATTAAATCACAAGGGCAATAGCAGGAGTCCAGGGTTTTAAGATACAAGATTCCAGGGTTTCAAGGTACAAGATTCAAGAGTCTAGATTAGAATCAGGGTCCAGGTCTAGGATTCAAGATACAGGATTCTGGGTACAGAGAGACAAACATCAACTCAATGCTGATCCACTAGCTGAATGGGTGGATCAGCTTATATAGCCCAGGAAGTCACACAGGTGCTGGCTGAGAAAGTCAAGCTGTGGAGGAACTCCAGACCTGACATATATGTAGTACCAACCCTGCCAACACCAATACAACTTTATGGGAGGTTGGAGGTCTTATGCTGATCCAGCAACGCAAGCTCTCTTGCCAGCAATGCAACCTTCCTAAGATGCACCGCTCCTGTAGCTTGCTGACTTGCCCCCCTGGCACATCCTAATGGAGCAGTAGCTTGTCTGCAAAGTACCACCAGTGGTCTTAGTACCACTGGTTGGGAACCCCTGATCTAAAGTATATTCGAGTAAAGACTACGACACCAGCATTCTGCAGCCATTCATTGAATTCCACCAGTGGGGTTGGAAGGCATGTAAAATTCAAGACCTTGGAATAGACAGATGCATTTGAAGGTTTTCACCCCCCCCCCCCCCCCCCCCGCTAAATTGAATACCCTTTCAACAGACACATATCACTATTGTACATTGTGCAAGCTCAGGCCACTGGAACAGGTTGGATGTCCAGTAGTTCAGGGGCTCATCACCTCTGAGGTTATAGGGTATCTGAGCTTTAGTAGACATAGTTCTTGACAATCATGGCCAGGTGCTTTATGTGAATGCTAGCCAGAGGAGGATGGCTTGATGGAGGTGCTAAATTCTGTTCATAGTGTTGGACCACTTTTGATTTTGGACAACTGTCCCAGTACTGTAGGTTGTTTCTTTTCAATGATCTTGTTTGTGTACTGTATCTCCCCTTCAGCTCTCCTTCTTGTCCTACTCCTGAGAGTTGGAGATATAACAGCCTTAGCTTAGTATGTGATTTGCATCTATATACATATAGAGTCTGTGTCTATGTTTTCCACCATGCGAGGTGACCTTCTCTTACTGCACTCATGTTCCAGTAAAGCCAGTTACATTAACATCAGCACTTACATTTCATGTGCTCGAGGAACCTCACACCGCCTCACACTTTGTCTTTGAATCACTGTGTAAGTGCAATATTTTTTCTTGGTCAACCACAATTCTATCAATAACTTCTGGACTAGCAGAAGTACAAGAAATGCTCATTAACCAGTCTTTGTCTTGTCATAGACCCGGTTGTGAATCTCACAATGTCACAGTCACCTGAACTCGTGGATGAGACAACAGCACTGGTCAACCTGACCTGTAAAGCATCTGGAGATATAGAAAGTATTTTATGGACCAGAGATGGACAGACCTTGGGTCGTACAGGCTCCTTTAATTTGTTGGATGGAAACCAGACTCTGCAGATCAAAAATCCCAACAGAACGTATAGTGGAAACTACATGTGTATTGTATCCAACCCAGTCACCTGGAAGCAAGGAACATGGGAACTCAAGGTTCTATGTGAGTAGATCAAGTATAGACTGAACATTAGAAACACAATGGTGGCACGTGTCACAATTTTGGGAATTTTGAAGTAGAAAACTTGTCCCCAGGGCCGGCTCCAGGTTTATGTGGGCCCTTGGGCGGCATGGTCTAAGTGGGCCCCTTTGGGATGGAGTGTCGCAGGTTGGGGTCTATAAATTCCATGGTCACAACTGGGCTGCTTGCGCTCCAACACGCTATGGGATCTGTTTTTTAGTTTGGTCCCACATGAATGGGTAGAATATTGAGGAAGAGGGATGGACATAACAGGAAGGACAGAAAGACAGAGAAAGGAAGTGTGCACACTGTGTAACTTGCATTACCTTCTTCCAGCGTGTGCAGTACTTCCTGTTACAATGCTGGGGCCAGGGAGCAGGGTGATGACACGTCTCTGGGGGCGGGGCTTGTAGGGATACTTAGCTCTATGGGGCAGCAGAGGTTAAGGGGCGGGACAACTGAACCACCAATGAAAGAGCGTGCAGCTCAGCCTCGATATGCAGGGCCCGATACGATGTTAGTTGCAAATAAAATGTAATAACCACATTATGCCAGCTGTCATTGGGCCTCCCTGGGGGCCGGGGACCCCCGGCAGCTGACCAGCCTTGCCGGGTGCTGACGCCGGCCCTACCTGTACCAACAAACACACCCATTAGGGCAGCACTAAGAGGCAGAAGTATCATCTGAACCTTTAAAGTGGACCAAAACCCAGGATTTTGACTATACTATTGGTCCTTGTCCCTGGCACACCCCGATCGGGGATGCCCCGCTGTGTGAAACCCCCCAGATCTGACTCACCCTTCCTCTCATCTAATCAACATGCATGGATCTGCTCCCACCCCTTCATCTAAGCGCTCGTCTAAGGTGAGCGGATCCGAGCGTGTTGGCTGCCGCGTCCCCCGCTACCCTCTAATAGGAAATGTGCCGGTGCCGGACATTCACAAGTGCCTGACGCGAGCACGCACCCTGGTATAGGGATAGCGGGATGCACCTGCTGCTTGCGCATGCGCTATGGACCGGGAAAGAAGGTGAGTTTCTGGGGGACCTGGGGGGTTTCACACAATCCTGGATGCCCCAGGGGAGGGAATCTAGCGGCCCTGGAATCTATATGGTGGTGGGTTTTGGTCCACTTTAAATGTAAAGTCTAGTCTAAAACTGGATACTAACCCCCTTCTTTGATGGTAAGCTAACCTCTAAGCCCTTCCCGCGGCACTGACTGGTGATGCTGTCACTGAGGACTTTAGTGACTATTGGGCCTTATACACTAGGGAGGGGTGGGAGTAGGGGTGGGGAGTTCAGCAATGTATGGGTTGACGGACTTCTGCTTTAATCCGGACCTTTAACATAATTTAATGAAAAGCCCAAACCCTTAAAAAAAACTATTTCCCAGCAACTAAATAAAATATATGTTACGTTTTTAGTTATTATTATTATTATTCTTTCCCCCACTGGGCTGCAACTCTGTTCAGGACTCTAGGATACGGGCGTCACCATCTTGCCTCAGAAGAATCACATACTGAGGAGAGGGGGGAGGATAAAGTGTAGGGCGTGGGGTTATAGCTGTGCTTTGCACTGACAGAGCAGAGCTGGGGTCAGGAAAAGGACAGCAATCCCAGAATGCAGAGCAGCTCAGTCAGAATACACTTCCTGTTTGCAGACAGCCTGAGACTCCATGTGCTGCCATCTTGGAAGTTTAAACACTCAGAAAATGCAGTAGATGCAGGTAGGCTGTACCACCTGCATTGTTAACGAGGTTATAATCCTTTCTGTACCACCTGCTCTGTTAACGAGGTTATAATCCTTCCTGTACCACCTGCACTGTTAACAGGGTTATAATCCTTCCTGTACCACCTGCGCTGTTAACAGGGTTATAATCCTTTCTGTACCACCTGCACTTTTAACAAGGTTATAATCCTTCCTGTACCACCTGCACTATTAACAGGGTTATAATCCTTCCTGTACCACCTGCACTGTTAACAAGTTTATAATCCTTCCTGTACCACCTGCACTGTTAACAAGGTTATAATCCTTAACCCTCTGTACCTGGTGGGACCCCAGGGCTAGCCCATCAATCGGTCCACAAAATACTAGTTGCACACTACTAAATCTAAAATCCAATTTATTAGAGCATAGAGTATAAACACATAGTACTACATACAGACATCAACACTATATACAAACATTGCTTTTAGTACTGCAAGTTCTTAGCAGTGCTCCATATCACGTAAAGATAGGACACTTTTTGAGTAGGCACTAGGCACTTTATGCACTCTGCACTTCCTGTAAGCGCCTTTGCACATCATGATGTATGTCATCCATTTTGATGATTTGGATGTATAATTCATTTATTATCAATTGGTTATAATTATAGCCCCTAAGTTCCTCCCCACTTCTTGGGTTTTTATTATATGTTTTTTAAATGTTTGTATATAGTGTTGATGTCTGTATTGGTGGGCTAGCCCTGGGGCCCCACCAGGTACAGAGGGTTGTGGTTCTCAGGTCCCTGTAGTTGGCACCTGTTTTACTAATGATTGTTTAGGTGGTGCATACCTAATAGGGAGGTTATAATCCTTCCTGTACCACCTGCACTGTTAATGAGGTTATAATCCTTCCTGTACCACCTGCACTGTTAACAAGGTTATAATCCTTCCTGTACCACCTGCACTGTTAACAAGGTTATAATCCTTCCTGTACCACCTGCACTGTTAACAAGGTTATAATCCTTCCTGTACCACCTGCACTGTTAACAAGGTTATAATCCTTCCTGTACCACCTGCTCTGTTAACGAGGTTATAATCCTTCCTGTACCACCTGCACTGTTAACAAGGTTATAATCCTTCCTGTACCACCTGAACTGTTAACGACGTTATAATCCTTCCTGTACCACCTGCACTGTTAACGACGTTATAATCCTTCCTGTACCACCTGCACTGTTAACAAGGTTATAATCCTTCCTGTACCACCTGCACTGTTAACGAGGATATAATCCTTCCTGTACCACCTGCACTGTTAACGAGGATATAATCCTTCCTGTACCACCTGCACTGTTAACGAAGTTATAATCCTTCCTGTACCACCTGCACTGTTAACGAAGTTATACTCCTTCCTGTACCACCTGCACTGTTAACGAAGTTATAATCCTTCCTGTACCACCTGCACTGTTAACAGGGTTATAATCCTTTCTGTACCACCTGCACTGTTAACGAGGTTATAATCCTTTCTGTACCACCTGTACTGTTAACGAGGTTATAATCCTTTCTGTACCACCTGTACTGTTAAAGTAAATAGTCATTCTAGAGATAACATTAATTGAACAATTAGCTCATAGATATTTACTCCGGTAAGACAAATGAAGGAGAAACTGAAACTTTGTCACTGCAGGAAAATGTATGTATGGGAAACATTTAGATAGTAGGGGCACCATCCTGCAGTCTAGCACAGGGTGCCGTCCAATGACAGGCTGGTCCTGCTTGTGCTGGTGGGATGCTGCCTTTTTCTATGGAAGACATGCAATTGTTTATTTCCACCACCAGATGGCGCCTGGATCAATTGGTAGTGCTACCATTATGCTACTCTAGTATACTGGCTGTCTCTGCCTGTCCACATTCACCTAGTATTCGGGGGCCCCCTCTTCTCGTTCAACCTATTTATGAAAGTTTCTGCTATATCTTTACGTATGTGTTAAAAGTAATTTTTCAGGCATTAAAAAAAAAGTCTATACTCACCTTTTGTCCCCCCCCCCCCCAGAGCTCCTCCCTGCAGCTCCGCCTTCTTCTTATTTATCAATACAGGAGAGTAAACAATTACATCCTCTAGCGCAGCAGCATCCATTAGACTTCATGCCCCCTAACATGCCGGGGTGTGCCAAGGTGGGGCATGCTAAACTCGCCCTGGCACGCCCCCTTTATTACAATGAAACAAGACCAAACAAATGCCGCCAATAGAGGCCGCCAAGCTCGAAGATGGAATAGCTGGATCCTGCCCTCGGTAGGCAGATACTGTTGCTGGATGGAGAAGGGCAACATGGGGGCTGTGGGGGACAAAAAGTGAGTATAGGCATATTTTCCAGCCTGGACAGTTATACTGTATACTTGTCCAGATAAAAAAAAAAAAAAAGCTATAGTTACCTTTTGTTCCCCCGAAGCTTCTCCATCTGGCTTCAGTGTTTTACAGCTTAAAGGGTAAGTCCACTTCCGAGGGAATTTTTGTATAACAATGTGATCAGGGTGCTGAGCTGATCTATTTTTTTCTATGTTAGCAAGTGTGTGTTTTATAGAAGCAGTTTTCACTATCTGCAATCTGTTGCTATTGGCAACGTACATTAAGAAGAGAGATGTGAGTCCTGTACACACAGAATGCTGCTGCTATGGTCACTGCTGAGGTGAGGGAGCTCACTCACACTTACACATGCCCAGCACCTGTGTTCTGTGCAACTATCTGCAATTGTGCACCAAGTCTGCACTCCGTGTACATTGCTAGTAGCAAACAGATGAAAACTGCTTCCATTAAACACACACTTGCTAACATTAGTAAACATTAAAACATGCTACATCAGCACCTTTAAGACATCATGTTGCCACCCAAAAATGTACACTTTAAAAAATGTAAACAAAAGTGGACTTACCCTTTAAAGTGATTCAACAGCCAAAAGAAAGGGTACTCACCTTTTGTCCCCCACAGCTGACTGGTGCTAGTCCAGTGACTGCTGTATCTAAGCTCCTACCACAGCCCCTGCCATCAATCACAGGAGAGCATTGACTACAATGGAGGGGGTTGTGCCAGACCTCAGCACACCCCCTTCATTGTAGTAAATGGAGAGGGCGTGGCAGCACTGCTGTGACTGATGATGGGTCACAAGCCCCACCCCAACCCAGATCCCACGTGCAAAAAGCTGGACTAGCACCGATCAGCTGCAGGGAACGAAAGGTAAGTAGCATCTTACTTTTACATTTTTTTCCCTTTTTTTGTTTGGTCTTTTTTATCCCCACGGATAACAGCAGGGGGGGGGGGGGGTCAAGACAGAATTCAGGTTTCAATCAGCGGGGCAATTCGGGTTTCAATCAGCGGGGGCATCCCTGCCCTGGGGGGAGGGAATCGATTGCCCTGGAAATCTTATAGATTCCCAGGCCGATTGCAGTGGGTTTTAACCCACCTTAAAAAAAACAGAGCTGGCCAAGTCTTACCCACATTTTGCCTATATTCTGTTTTGACAGTGTTGGAGAAACTGTACAGCAGACTTCCAGCTTAGTCTATGCCGGGGTGACTTTTTACTGTAGTTTACAGCAATGTTGTGACACTAGATGGCGCTGTGACCAATGCTCAACTGTAAATTCTACTGCTGTGTTGTTATTTCAAGTTGCTTTATGGTACCTCCTTTCCTGTCTGTGTTTAGCCACCATGTAATGTGACATTCTCTTACTGCATTCATGTTCCAGTAAAGCCAGTTCCTGTGACACCACTAATATCTATCTGGATTTGACTGCACCCAGCACTCACACTGCAGCAAGAGGAACCTAACCACATTCAGGTTGAATTTCCCTTTGTCCTGAATCTGAAGCTCACATTTTAATCTTTTGTCCACAGGTAGAGGAGGGGAGAATCAGAATATTAGCAGCTGCTCTACTGGAAAAGCGCTAACCGGGCAGAACATCAGCCTGGACATCTTTTACACCACCAAAGATGTCTCATTGGTCAGATGGGATATGAATGACATCTTTTTGGGCCTATGGCGAAATGGAAATTCTTCTGTGTCTCAACCCTACAGAGGCAGAGTGCTGATCATTGGGAACGGGTCGCTGCTCATTCTAAATTCTGAAAAGAAGGATGGCGGAAGTTACACAGTCACTGTCAGCTCCTATACAGAGAATACGCAGATGATGACTTTCCAGGTACAGGTCTACGGTGAGTTTACATAAAAGCCATGCTAGTATAATAAGTTTAAAGAGGACCAAAACCCACCCTGGAGTCTATGAGACTCCAGGGCAGGCGTACTCGCTCCCCTCCACTGTGTGAAACCCACCAGGTCAGAGGAGTAGCTAGACTTTCTGGCACCCGGGGCAAAGATTCAATATGGCGCCCCCTACCTGTGCTCAGGTCCCATTTTGGTGCACTCCTGACTTGCTGCTTCTGGGGCATGTGCCTCCCCTGGAGGTCCCATTTTGGTGCACTCCTGACCTGCTGCTCCTGGGGCATGTGCCTCCCCTGGAGGTCCCATTTTGGTGCACTCCTGACCTGCTGCTCCTGGGGCATGTGCCTCCCCTGGAGGTCCCATTTTGGCACACTCCTGACCTGCTGCTCCTGGGGCATGTGCCTCCCCTGGAGGTCCCATTTTGGCACACTCCTGACCTGCTGCTCCTGGGGCATGTGCCTCCCCTGGAGGTCCCATTTTGGCGCACTAGGACCTGCTGCTCCTGGGGCATGTGCCTCCCCTGGAGGTCCCATTTTGGAGCACCCCTGACCTGCTGCTTCTGGGGCATGTGCCTCCCCTGAAGGTCCCATTTTGGTGCACTCCTGACCTGCTGCTCCTAGGGCATGTGCCTCCCCTGGAGGTCCCATTTTGGTGCACTCCTGACCTGCTGCTCCTGGGGCATGTGCCTCCCCTGGAGGTCCCATTTGGTGCACTCCTGACCTGCTGCTCCTGGGGCATGTGCCTCCCCTGGAGGTCCCATTTTGGCACACTCCTGACCTGCTGCTCCTGGGGCATGTGCCTCCCCTGGAGGTCCCATTTTGGCGCACCCCTGACCTGCTGCTTCTGGGGCATGTGCCTCCCCTGGAGGTCCCATTTTGGTGCACTCCTGACCTGCTGCTCCTGGGGCATGTGCCTCCCCTGGAGGTCCCATTTTGGTGCACTCCTGACCTGCTGCTCCTGGGGCATGTGCCTCCCCTGGAGGTCCCATTTTGGCACACTCCTGACCTGCTGCTCCTGGGGCATGTGCCTCCCCTGGAGGTCCCATTTTGGTGCACTCCTGACCTGCTGCTCCTGGGGCATGTGCCTCCCCTGGAGGTCCCATTTTGGCGCACTAGGACCTGCTGCTCCTGGGGCATGTGCCTCCCCTGGAGGTCCCATTTTGGTGCACTCCTGACCTGCTGCTCCTGGGGCATGTGCCTCCCCTGGAGGTCCCATTTTGGTGCACTCCTGACCTGCTGCTCCTAGGGCATGTGCCTCCCCTGGAGGTCCCATTTTGGTGCACTCCTGACCTGCTGCTCCTGGGGCATGTGCCTCCCCTGGAGGTCCCATTTTGGTGCACTCCTGACCTGCTGCTCCTGGGGCATGTGCCTCCCCTGGAGGTCCCATTTTGGCACACTCCTGACCTGCTGCTCCTGGGGCATGTGCCTCCCCTGGAGGTCCCATTTTGGCGCACTGCTGACCTGCTGCTCCGGGGGCATGTGCCTCCCCTGGAGGTCCCATTTTGGTGCACTCCTGACCTGCTGCTCCTGGGGCATGTGCCTCCCCTGGAGGTCCCATTTTGGTGCACTCCTGACCTGCTGCTCCTGGGGCATGTGCCTCCCCTGGAGGTCCCATTTTGGTGCACTCCTGACCTGCTGCTCCTGGGGCATGTGCCTCCCCTGGAGGTCCCATTTTGGCACACTCCTGACCTGCTGCTCCTGGGGCATGTGCCTCCCCTGGAGGTCCCATTTTGGCACACTCCTGACCTGCTGCTCCTGGGGCATGTGCCTCCCCTGGAGGTCCCATTTTGGCGCACTAGGACCTGCTGCTCCTGGGGCATGTGCCTCCCCTGGAGGTCCCATTTTGGAGCACCCCTGACCTGCTGCTTCTGGGGCATGTGCCTCCCCTGAAGGTCCCATTTTGGTGCACTCCTGACCTGCTGCTCCTAGGGCATGTGCCTCCCCTGGAGGTCCCATTTTGGTGCACTCCTGACCTGCTGCTCCTGGGGCATGTGCCTCCCCTGGAGGTCCCATTTGGTGCACTCCTGACCTGCTGCTCCTGGGGCATGTGCCTCCCCTGGAGGTCCCATTTTGGCACACTCCTGACCTGCTGCTCCTGGGGCATGTGCCTCCCCTGGAGGTCCCATTTTGGCGCACCCCTGACCTGCTGCTTCTGGGGCATGTGCCTCCCCTGGAGGTCCCATTTTGGTGCACTCCTGACCTGCTGCTCCTAGGGCATGTGCCTCCCCTGGAGGTCCCATTTTGGTGCACTCCTGACCTGCTGCTCCTGGGGCATGTGCCTCCCCTGGAGGTCCCATTTTGGTGCACTCCTGACCTGCTGCTCCTGGGGCATGTGCCTCCCCTGGAGGTCCCATTTTGGCACACTCCTGACCTGCTGCTCCTGGGGCATGTGCCTCCCCTGGAGGTCCCATTTTGGTGCACTCCTGACCTGCTGCTCCTGGGGCATGTGCCTCCCCTGGAGGTCCCATTTTGGCGCACTAGGACCTGCTGCTCCTGGGGCATGTGCCTCCCCTGGAGGTCCCATTTTGGTGCACTCCTGACCTGCTGCTCCTGGGGCATGTGCCTCCCCTGGAGGTCCCATTTTGGTGCACTCCTGACCTGCTGCTCCTAGGGCATGTGCCTCCCCTGGAGGTCCCATTTTGGTGCACTCCTGACCTGCTGCTCCTGGGGCATGTGCCTCCCCTGGAGGTCCCATTTTGGTGCACTCCTGACCTGCTGCTCCTGGGGCATGTGCCTCCCCTGGAGGTCCCATTTTGGCACACTCCTGACCTGCTGCTCCTGGGGCATGTGCCTCCCCTGGAGGTCCCATTTTGGCGCACTGCTGACCTGCTGCTCCGGGGGCATGTGCCTCCCCTGGAGGTCCCATTTTGGTGCACTCCTGACCTGCTGCTCCTGGGGCATGTGCCTCCCCTGGAGGTCCCATTTTGGTGCACTCCTGACCTGCTGCTCCTGGGGCATGTGCCTCCCCTGGAGGTCCCATTTGGTGCACTCCTGACCTGCTGCTCCTGGGGCATGTGCCTCCCCTGGAGGTCCCATTTTGGCACACTCCTGACCTGCTGCTCCTGGGGCATGTGCCTCCCCTGGAGGTCCCATTTTGGCACACTCCTGACCTGCTGCTCCTGGGGCATGTGCCTCCCCTGGAGGTCCCATTTTGGCACACTCCTGACCTGCTGCTCCTGGGGCATGTGCCTCCCCTGGAGGTCCCATTTTGGCACACTCCTGACCTGCTGCTCCTGGGGCATGTGCCTCCCCTGGAGGTCCCATTTTGGCACACTCCTGACCTGCTGCTCCTGGGGCATGTGCCTCTCCTGGAGGTCCCATTTTGGTGCACTCCTGACCTGCTGCTCCTGGGGCATGTGCCTCCCCTGGAGGTCCCATTTTGGTGCACTCCTGACCTGCTGCTCCTGGGGCATGTGCCTCCCCTGGAGGTCCCATTTTGGTGCACTCCTGACCTGCTGCTCCTGGGGCATGTGCCTCCCCTGGAGGTCCCATTTTGGCACACTCCTGACCTGCTGCTCCTGGGGCATGTGCCTCCCCTGGAGGTCCCATTTTGGTGCACTCCTGACCTGCTGCTCCTGGGGCATGTGCCTCCCCTGGAGGTCCCATTTTGGCACACTCCTGACCTGCTGCTCCTGGGGCATGTGCCTCCCCTGGAGGTCCCATTTTGGTGCACTCCTGACCTGCTGCTCCTGGGGCATGTGCCTCCCCTGGAGGTCCCATTTTGGCGCACCCCTGACCTGCTGCTTCTGGGGCATGTGCCTCCCCTGGAGGTCCCATTTTGGTGCACCCCTGACCTGCTACTCCCGGTGCATGTGCCTCCCCTGCTACACCCCTGCCTCAGGTCGCCTGAAAACTCACCTTCATTCCTGGTCCAACAGCACATGCGTGAGCCTGATATCTTCTTAGCAGGACGCATGCCCGCACCCAGGGCTAGATTATGAGTGGGGCGCAAGGGGCTCTAGCCCCGGGGCCTCCACCACTTGTCCTGCAAAGGGGGCCTCCACCAACCTTTGGATTATGGTCTAGTCCAGGAGGCTTTTCAGTCTTTGGTTTGACAGGCTGCTTGGCCAGCAACAAAGCTATCAACGGCGTTGCCCCCCCCCCCTGCACATTCGGGCAGCCAAAGCCACCACAGGGCAGGACGGAGAGTCTAGAGCAGCAAAGCCACCGTCAGCAACGCTACAGTGTGGTTGGGTGCAGAGCTGTCAATCGATGGTCACTCACTGCACATAAGCCTTCTGCTGGACCAGCTGGGTGACTACACTACCCCCCAATCCAGAATGACAAAGCAGGAGGTCCATGGCAGCACACACCCGCACAAGGGACTCGATCTGATGTTCCATTAAGTAGGTGGGCGCCAGACAACCATAAGTTAATTGGCTGGACTATTATTTTAAAGGAAAAAAAATACTGTATCTGGGGCCTCCACCAGATTCTGTGCCCAGGGGCCTCCACCTCACTTAATCCAGCCCTGCCCGTACCAGGCATTTGTAAATTAAGCGAGCTTCTGGGTGAAGGGGCACAAGCGAATTCGAGGATGCTGATTGGACCTGGGAAGCGTCAGTGCAATCTGGGGGGTTTCACACAGTGGGGCAAGGACCAAAACATAGGATAGTCAAAATCCTGGGTTTTGCTCCACTTTAATGGGTTAATGTTGTGTAGTCCCTGTAGGACTCCTCCAATACCAGCTATGAATAGCAATGACAAGTCAGCTGTGAATCACCTCTAGCCACTGTTACTCATCACTAGAGTTAAAGGGTAATTCTACTTTCAATGTAACTTTGAAAAGTTTTCATTATTGTGATGTCCTCAAGGTGCTGAGTGTCTTTGTAACATTGAGTCTTTTCTATTTGTTTCCCATGTGTTATAAAAGAAAACAGTTTTCCCTAGCAACGATTTGTTTACCTTAGCAACATACGCCAACTGGTGTGTTTGGTGTACAGACCAGAGACTTATGGACTCTGGGTTGCTTATAACCTGATTGAGCTCTGCCCCATCCATTCCTGTTCCCCCCGAGCTTTGCCTCATCCATCCCTGTCCTCCCAACTCTGCCCCATCCATCCCGGTCCTCCCAACTCTGCCTCATCCATTCCTGTCCCCCCAACTCTGCCCCATCCATCCCTGTCCTCCCTACTCTGCCCCATCCATCCCTGTCCTCCCTACTCTGCCCCATACATCCCTGTCCCCCTCAACTCTGCCCCATCCATTCCTGTTCCCCCCGAGCTTTGCCTCATCCATCCCTGTCCTCCCAACTCTGCCCCATCCATCCCGGTCCTCCCAACTCTTCCCCATCCATCCCTGTCCTCCCAACTCTGCCCCATCCATCCCTGTCCTCCCTACTCTGCCCCATACATCCCTGTCCCCCTCAACTCTGCCCCATCCATTCCTGTTCCCCCCCGAGCTTTGCCTCATCCATTCCTGTCCCCCCAACTCTGCCTCATCCATCCCTGTCCTCTCAACTCTGCCCCATCCATTCCTGTCCTCCCAACTCTGCCCCATCCATCCCTGTCCCCCCAACTCTGCCCCATCCATCCCTGTCCCCCCAACTCTGCCCCATCCATTCCTGTCCTCCCAACTCTGCCCCATCCATCCCTGTCCCCCCAACTCTGCCCCATCCATCCCTGTCCTCTCAACTCTGCCCCATCCATTCCTGTCCCCCCAACTCTGCCTCATCCATCCCTGTCCTCTCAACTCTGCCCCATCCATCCCGGTCCTCCCAACTCTGCCTCATCCATTCCTGTCCCCCCAACTCTGCCCCATCCATCCCGGTCCTCCCAACTCTGCCCCATCCATCCCTGTCCTCCCAACTCTGCCCCATCCATCCCTGTCCCCCCAACTCTGCCCCATCCATCCCTGTCCTCCCTACTCTGCCCCATACATCCCTGTCCTCCCAACTCTGCCCCATCCATCCCTGTCCCCCCAACTCTGCCCCATCCATCCCTGTCCCCCCAACTCTGCCCCATCCATCCCTGTCCTCCCTACTCTGCCCCATACATCCCGGTCCTCCCAACTCTGCCCCATCCATCCCTGTCCTCCCAACTCTGCCCCATCCATCCCTGTCCCCCCAACTCTGCCCCATCCATCCCTGTCCTCCCAACTCTGCCTCATCCATTCCTGTCCCCCCAACTCTGCCCCATCCATCCCGGTCCTCCCAACTCTGCCCCATCCATCCCTGTCCTCCCAACTCTGCCCCATCCATCCCTGTCCTCCCAACTCTGCCCCATCCATCCCTGTCCTCCCAACTCTGCCCCATCCATCCCTGTCCTCCCTACTCTGCCCCATACATCCCTGTCCCCCTCAACTCTGCCCCATCCATTCCTGTTCCCCCCCGAGCTTTGCCTCATCCATTCCTGTCCCCTCAACTCTGCCCCATCCATTCCTGTCCTCCCAACTCTGCCCCATCCATCCCTGTCCCCCCAACTCTGCCCCATCCATTCCTGTCCTCCCAACTCTGCCCCATCTATTCCTGTCCCCCCAACTCTGCCCCATCCATCCCTGTCCCCCCAACTCTGCCCCATCCATTCCTGTCCTCCCAACTCTGCCCCATCCATCCCTGTCCCCCCAACTCTGCCCCATCCATCCCTGTCCTCTCAACTCTGCCCCATCCATTCCTGTCCTCTCAACTCTGCCCCATCCATTCCTGTCCTCCCAACTCTGCCCCATCCATCCCTGTCCCCCCAACTCTGCCCCATCCATCCCTGTCCCCCCAACTCTGCCCCATCCATTCCTGTCCTCCCAACTCTGCCCCATCCATCCCTGTCCCCCCAACTCTGCCCCATCCATCCCTGTCCTCTCAACTCTGCCCCATCCATTCCTGTCCCCCCAACTCTGCCCCATCCATCCCTGTTCTCCCAACTCTGCCCTATCCATTCCTGTCCCCCCAACTCTGCCCTATCCATCCCTGTCCTCCCAACTCTGCCTCATCCATCCCTGTCCTCTCAACTCTGCCCCATCCATCCCTGTCCTCTCAACTCTGCCCCATCCATCCCTGTCCTCTCAACTCTGCCCCATCCATTCCTGTCCCCCCAACTCTGCCCCATCCATCCCTGTCCCCCCAACTCTGCCCCATCCATCCCTGTCCTCTCAACTCTGCCCCATTCATTCCTGTCCCCCCAACTCTGCCTCATCCATCCCTGTCCTCTCAACTCTGCCCCATCCATCCCTGTCCTCTCAACTCTGCCCCATCCATTCCTGTCCCCCCAACTCTGCCCCATCCATCCCTGTCCCCCCAACTCTGCCCCATCCATCCCTGTCCTCTCAACTCTGCCCCATCCATTCCTGTCCTCCCAACTCTGCCCCATCCATCCCTGTCCCCCCAACTCTGCCCCATCCATCCCTGTCCTCTCAACTCTGCCCCATCTATTCCTGTCCTCCCAACTCTGCCCCATCCATCCCTGTCCTCTCAACTCTGCCCCATCCATTCCTGTCCTCCCAACTCTGCCCCATCCATCCCTGTCCCCCCAACTCTGCCCCATCCATTCCTGTCCTCCCAACTCTGCCCCATCCATTCCTGTCCTCCCAACTCTGCCCCATCCATTCCTGTCCTCCCAACTCTGCCCCATCCATTCCTGTCCTCCCAACTCTGCCCCATCCATTCCTTTCCCCTCATCTCTGCCCCATCCAGTCCATTCTCTCTGCCTTATCCATTCCAAACAGTCCAGTTTTGCCCACCCAATCCCCGGCCTCCCAGCTTTGCCAATCCGTTACTCTTTATTCCAGCCCAGACCACCTACTCCCCCCCCCCAAGCTCATTAATTCATTTCTGTCCTTCTAGTTCTGCCCATCCATCCCTTCTCCCAGCTCTCTCTCCATCCATCCCTACCTTTCCTTCTCTCTCTATCCATCCCTCTTAATTACAGCTCCTTTCCCATTCATCCCTCTCCCCTGAGCTCTATCCATCCTTGTTACTAGACCTTATTGCCAGTAACATTTTGGGACCTAGACCCACTGTACACGGCCTGCAAAGAATGCACAGTGTGCCACGGGCCAGAGCTGCAGATTCTGTGGGGCCAAAAAAATGTTTTCCCCCAGTGCACAATAGGCTTCACTGGATGGGGGAACAAGCAGCATTGCTTGTGGATTTTATAGCCCCCCGACAAGCTGATTTCTAACCATCCACCCCCCCGTGACAACCCCCTGCCAGGACATTCACCTCTCACCGGATGTCTGCCCTACGGTCTGGATAGGCAAGCAGTGATTTCCTTAACAGATGACCCAGCGACAGGGGCAGAAAAGAAGACGTGGTCAAAACTGGCCAATGGTTGTTGGTCATAACTGTAAACTGCAGTCAATCTGGCAAAAGTCCCAAAATCGCATTCAGATACAAGCAGAAGCTTTTGCAAAGTATTATATTTCCAACAGCGGTCGGGCAGCTGACAAGCAAGGTCGGTAACAAAGGCCGTGGGCTGGCATAAAAAAGTTCTGGTAAAGGGTCCTTGGCAATGGCTCATGGGAAGGTAGATAACAGGCCTAGTTGAAGGTTTAGGCAAAGGTTAGCAACACTGAATCCAAAACAAAGAACAAAGGCTTCATAGAAACTATGAGCCATAGCAAGACAGATTCTATGAAGATCAATCAGCGCCATATTGGGATCAGAACTTCTTATTCAAAGGCTCCAGCACCTGTGTCATCAGCATACATAATAAAACCCACTGGGTCCAGCCCTGAAATATAAAAGATTCCAGGGCCTGCTTCTGGCCTTCCCCTGGTGCATTCTAAATTGTGTAAAACCCCCCATGCCACCAGTAATCACCCATCTTTCCTCGGTCCAACAGCACATGAGCAGGCTCTCATCCAATCAGACCCGCCTGCTGAACTGACATGACGTAATTCAGAGGCAGCTCTGTTTGTTGTGAATGGGGAATGAGAGTGGACGCATCCCTGCATCCTTGGGCTGTGTGCATCTGTCTCTCAACCATTCGGATAGGCTGGGGTGCCGGGGGGGGGGGGGGGGCAGCAGTGGATGCACCGCTGGCGCTCCCCATTCAAAATAATCAGAGCTGCTCACCAAATTATGTCACTTCAGTGGACGGCTGGATTGGACAAGATTGGATTGGATTGGACAAGAGCACACCCAGGCACCGTTGAACCAGGAAAAAGTGAGTCTGAATCTCAGGGGTTTCACACATTGGGGCATCCCAATTACAGAGCAAAGCCCGGGAAATTGAAAATCCCGTGTTTTGTTCCACTTTGAAGGACCCTTCATCCCTGTGGCATCCCTGGTATCCCTCTGGCTGATCTGGCGCTCCCACACCAAGCCTATGTGACTGCCCAGGACAAGCACATACAGTGTGAGTGGAGCTTCCAATGGCAGATGGGTGGCCATTTATTCAGAATAGATTGCTGGGTCTAAATTTATTCTAAATGGCTGGAAGCCCGCGCGTACGCCATGGGAGCATAGAGCGAGGTAAGATATCTCGCAATTTCACTGAGGCTCCTCCTCTGGGGTATAAAAGCCTTCCTGCCGTGCAGGCCAGCTTGGTGAGACCTGTATCCCCATTCACTACAGAAGCAAGCTGAACCATCCAGGCCAGGAGGGAGCCCCCGACGTGGCGGACTTGCAGAGAGGACAGCACCTGGCAGGGGACAGATAAGGAAAGAAGCAGCAATGGTGTGTTTTTTTTTTATTTTAAATCAATTTTTTAACTGTTGGTGAACTGGTAGGGGGTCCAAGGGAGGCCTAGATCTTGTATAGCAGGTGCATGCCTGGCCAATGGCACACTGCTGTGAGGAGCAAAGGGGGTTCTTGGACCTAGGGTAGGGCAACTCAGGTTGGTGTGGCATGTGTGGGGTGAGATGCACTTACTTATTCAGCCGTCGCTGGTCTTCAATCATGACACGTCTTGCAGCAAACAACAGGGTCTTTATATGGGGCTTCCATCCATCAAAACAGCATAATCCAGTACAGGCAATATTCTTCAACAGTTATATTAGACAGTTTTACAGCTTCCAGTTGCTAACTCCTGGTTTCTTCCCTCAATGTTACTCTACTCCTCCACTACATTACCAGTCATTCCCCTCTTCAGCTTGGAACCTAGACAAACACTCTAGAAGGGTTGGGTCCTCCGTTATATAACCTCTGAAATATTGCCTCTATCAACTATGTAACTAACCAATGGCAGGGCAGGTGATGTTCGAGAACAAATATGAATGCACACCTAACAACTGTGGTTGAGATGCCAAAAAATGTTACAATTTATTTATATACAGTAAATAACACAGTGGATTGAGGTCCACTTGAGGGGATTCAGATCTAACGTACTGATAAGGTGGAACACACTTAAGTAATCAAAATATATACATACTATATACAATAAGAAAAAGCCACTAGGATACTATGTATGTGAAGTAATGTAAAACTGATAATGATGACACTAGTATCAGGGCTTGATTGTAATGGAATAGTTCCAGGAAGAAGGAATGCAGAGATCAGTCACTGGTCTGCAAGGTTTTGCACTAATTTTGCAATCTGAGAATATTGTTAAAGTCTTTGAGCAATACGTTGAAGGATATAGGCTTTGAGGCACTTGTCCAAAGTGGAGGTGATCCTGTGCGGAATGGTGGTAGAGAAGTCCGCTGGGATGCAGAAAGTGCTGCTGCTGCGCTGAATGATCACTGATACGCTGACACGTGTTTCGTTTTTTTAAACCTTCGTCGGAGCAATGCGGGATGCGTAGAAATGCCTGGATCAGATGCGGTGCCTGCCTGTTTGTTATTCTATCTGTGTTTAAATAGCCCTAATGGCGCCTATCCCCCGGGCCGGCCCTGGTGACGCGCAGATGACGCGTACATAGTTCGCGTCCTTTTGCGTCACATCCGGTGACAGGCGTCCCGGCCCGACGCCAGCCACACTGCGAGAGGCTGAATGCCAATCGCAAGATGGTGGCGCGCAGGCGCGCGGGGCGTCTGTCACAGCGGAATCTAGCGGAGCGTTGCTAGGTGAGTATAGAAGTTGCAGGGGGATTCTTTTTAGCGGGGATTGCATTCCATCTGAAAAAGATGAACATAAAACAGGCATTAGTAAAGAATACATTGACATGTTTACAATAAAGATTGCAATAAAGATTACAGCAACTAGGCATACAGCAGGCAGCCTTGTATCTTTCTTTACATCAATGTGATTAAGCATATAGTTGTTCATTCACGGGTATACACATGGTGAAAAAGATCCTAAAGGGGGATTCTGACCTTATAAGTTGGAAGGGGAAATATGGCTAACCTTGAAACAATATGATAACATCCCATAATACCAAAATCGATAGAGAGTATTATTATGAACCTGATTATTTAAAGTGGGCTCCCCAGTGTAGTTTATGGTAGGGTTATGTAGGGAAAAGGAGCTGCTTTACCAGACATTGCTGTTAGGTGCTAATAGGGAGCTTACCCCCACGCTGTGTAAATTAAAATAGTGTGATTCGTGAGGTAGTATGGTATAGGGTCCCATATTGTGCAGAGGAATGGAACAGTGGTGCAGGATGTTAACTCGGAATCAATATCTGTATAGTGGTAGTCTCCTATGCTAGTGGCTAATGGAGCCAGTATTAGTATGCCAGACTGCGGTCTGGGGAGAAAAGACGGCAATGGTGAATACAGTAGCTAGAGAGAAGATTAGAAACTGACGGTTAAGATCTTAGTAATATATGGAGTCTGATGGCAAAGGTGGAAGAACATAAGTTGGGATGATAATGGGAACCACAGAAATTTGTGCTCCTAGTTATAGAAATGGTGACAAGTCACATTCTTCATTCATGCCCATAGGTTGTCTTGTGTTAAGTTCATAAATCCAGAATAGTTCCCTTCTGGAAAGGCTAAATTACCCCCCCTCTTATGGGGATGTACTTTTTCAATTACTAAAAACCGTAGTTGGGACACTTGGTGGTCCCAACTACGGGCGGGTGATGTTGCCAAAGCCACATGGCTGAGTCTCGATTTACTTACTTTAAGGGGTACGCTAGACTAATTAATATTAGCTGCTCTTATTCCTTAGGCGACACTGCTATCATGTGGATTCATGATGCAATGGCACCTAAGTCCCGCATTTAACCACTATTTATTTTTAGTTTCTATTACTGTCTAGTTTCTATCACTATCAGGGCCTATCCCACTGACAGGGCTCTAATCTTTCCTAACTGCAGTGTTGACCACTGTACCTACCCATCACACTTGCGTAAATCCAGGATGGGGCAAACCAGAGTGAATCAGCAAAATCCAGGTCAAATCTAGCTTCAGCCTGAATCTGAAGCTTATCACTAGTTATAACTCTGTCTGATAGAATGTTGTGTCTCTCGTGATGGTGTTAGAGTTAATTAATGTATTTTTATGACTTAAAATAATTTCCTTTTTTACCTTGTCATAGACCCAGTGGAAGGGGTCAATGTGACACAGTCACCCCAGCAGGTGGATGAGAATACAGCAGAGGTCAGTCTGACCTGTACTGCAAATGGTGATGTCGAGAGCGTGTTATGGACAAGAGAGGGGCAGATTTTGGGATACGGCTTACTGGATAATAATCATACTCTGCGGATCAAAACCCCCAATAAAACACATATTGGAAATTACACCTGTAAGGCATTTAATCCAGTCAGCTGGAAGGAAGGAATGTGGGAACTCAATGTATTATGTAAGTAAAGTATGGTCCTGGGGTTTTTTTTTTGTGTACCATTTTCTAAGGGGGTTATTTAAGAACCGGCAACGCCAGGTAGTGCCACGTAATGTCAGGTGAATGCTGGGCGCTGTATGTGAAAACCACATTTAAGAAAGTCAATCTGGTAAGTGTCTCTAATAGCGCCATGTAGCGTCATATGTATTACTAGTGGCGGCCCAGTGTAAAGCGCCAGCGCTGTATGTTCAGCAGCGCCATGTAGTATCTGTCGCTCAGCAGCGCTCTCCCATACAATTTAATGGTGTTTCATTTGGTTGTGTATAAATAGCATTTTTTTTTTTTTAATTTTTGGTTGCCCAGCAATCACTTACCGTATTTTTCGCCCTATAAGACGCACTTATTTTCCGCCAAAAGTGGGGGGAAAATTTCAGCGCCTTATCGGGTAAATGTAAAAAAAAAAAAAAAAAAAAAAAAAAGGAAACTCACGTTATCGGCGCTCCCACGTTGCCTGCCACTGCGGGAGACAGAGGAGAGACGGGCTCTGTCCCCGCTATTGCTGCGGCAGTGATAGCAGCGGCAGGGACGGAGGCAGCGCCTGCCGCTCCGCCATCATCTCCTGCCCTCTAGCTGCTGCCTCTTCCGGCTGGGGCACACGCGAGCACCCGGGTCCGTGCAGCAGGTGGGCGTGGCCTGCACCGCGCCGGCGCAGGCCACGGCCACCCGCTGCACGGACCCGGCTGTTCACTCCTGCCCTTGCCAGAAGAGGCAGCGAAGAAGATGCTTAGAAGAGGAAAGAGCGGCTGTCCCTGTCCCCGCCGCTCCTTCTTACTGGCCGGGCCGCACAGATACCCGGCTCCATAGAACGGGTGGGCATGGCCTGTGCCGATGCGGTGCACGCCGACACGATGCAGGCCACGCCCACCGGATTCACGGGGCCGGGTGTCTGCGCGGCCCGGCATGTAAGAAGGAGCTGCGGGGACGCGCCTCTATCTTCAACGCGGGAGCGCCAGTAACATGTGAGTTTTTTTTTTTAATTGTGTGCCTATAGGGAATAGGAGGGGGGATGCCACATTGCCTATATGGGAAATGGGAGGGGGGTGCCACACTGCTTATATGGGGAATAGAAGGGGGGACGGCGCATTGCCTATATGGGGAATGGGAGGGGGGTGCCCCACTTATTCTGTGGGGAATAGGAGGGGGGGTGCCACATTGCCTATATGGGGAATGGGAGGGCAGTGCCACATTGCCTATATGGGGAATAGGAGGGGGGTGCCACATTGCTTCTAAGGGGAATAGGAGAGGGGATGCCACACTGCCTATATGGGGAATGGGAGGGAGTGCCCCACTGATTCTATGAGGAATAGGAGGGGGATGCCACATTGCTTATATGGGGAATGGGAGGGGGTGCCCCGCTGATTCTATGAGGAATAGGAGGGGGGACGCCACATTGCCTATATGGGGAATGGGCGGGGGGTGCCCCACTGATTCTATGGGGAATAGGAGGGGGGATGCCACATTGCCTATATGGGGAATGGGAGGGGGGTGCCCCGCTGATTCTATGGGGAATAGGAGGGGGGTGCCAAACTGCTTAGATGGGGATGCCACATTGCCTATATGGGGAATGGGAGGGGGGTGCCCCATTGATTCTATGGGGAATAGGAGGGGGGTTGCCACATTGCCTATATGGGGAATGGGAGGGCGGTGCCACATTGCCTATATGGGGAATAGGGGGGGGGGGATGCCACATTGCCTATATGGGGAATGGGAGGGGGGTGCCCCACTGATTCTATGAGGAATAGGAGGGGGGATGCCACATTGCCTATATGGGGAATGGGAGGGGAGTGCCCCACTGATTCTATGGGGAATAGGAGGGGGGATGCCACATTGCCTATATGGGGAATGGGAGGGGGGTGCCACATTGCCTATATGGGGAATAGAAGGGGGGTGCCACATTGCCTATATGGGGAATAGGAGGGGGATGCCACATTGCCTGTATGGGGAATGCCTATATTAGCCTCTAAATGTCTCATGTACCACCTGGATATTACGTATAGGTTTTTGCCACCTAAAACAGTGGTAAACAAACACACAAAACAACCATATAAGGTGTATAAAAGCACAAACATGCACATACATAGTTATCATCATCTTCTAGAGAAGCTTTTTTTTACTTATAAGGTTAAGTGTACAGATCAGTTTGGGAGTACCACCTGATAGGATTTAGGGTACCACCAATGGTACTCCTACAACTGGTTGGGAACCCCCTGGACTAGCTTAAAAAACAGTCATGTTTCGTAAATTGTACATTTAGTAAATTTGAGGATCAAGGAACCTACAAGCTAACCTAGAGCAATATAGTACTAAAAAGCAGAAGAATGAAAAAAAAAGAGAAGCCTGCTTGATCACCATCTTAATATCCAGATAAACTTGACATTTTAAGGTGGTAGCTGGGGGGGGGGGGTCACATAGAATGGAGGATTCTACAGGATATCTATAAACATATGTATTTGTTTTTTTTCAGCTGCCCTCAGTATTGGAGCCCTGGTTGGGATAATCATTGGTTCCATTCTGGGAGCAATATTGCTCATTGTTCTCCTTATTATTCTGAAGTTTTATAGAGATAAAATAAAAAACGGTGAGTAAAATAAGAGGAAATTGATTTGAAAAAATTACCAATATCTATCAGCTCCAGCTCCTATGCAATATGTTCTGAAGAAGAGAAACCCACCTTGAAGGATGGTGGGTTCGATTCCCAGCGGTGGCATGACTGAAGTGCTCTTTACCAAGGCACCATACCCTCAACTCCTGGGCACCACATCTATGGCACTCCACCACTCAGGACATGTGTACATTCACTGATGTGGTTCAGTTTGTGAGTTCTCAGTGCACAAATGGGATAAATGTGGAGCACAAATTCCTATATATGCCCAAGCATACAATGGCCATAAAAACATATTATTATAATTACTACTTCTACTACTACTACTACTACTACTACTAATAATAATAATAATAATAAAAGGACTTCAAATGGGCCTGCACCAAGACCAACTGTAGGTCTGATGGCATGTAGTGAATGGGGGAGTTTTGCAGGGGTTGTTGATGATCTACATGCTTATTCTGACCCTAAATAGTGATGAGCACTTCACTGGTTGGGGACAGGAGGGTTAGATACACATAATAAACACACCTTTTGAAAATGTCTCTGTAAATTTCTGGATAGAATTTAACTCTAATTCATTAAACTCTGTCCACTCAGGTCCACATTTATTTACAGACATCCTTAGCTTTGTTTTTCAAACCAAGGGCTAGTAATGTAAACCACAGAAGGAGACATTTAATGAAGAACCTTTGACCGTATTTGAGCTAAAATAAGTTTGGAAAAGGAAAGTGGTGTCTCAGACCATATACAAACAACCCACTCGGCTGCTAACCTTTGTATAGCACGTTTTTGGGCTTCCCCCTATTATGTTTAGATTCTTCATAGTTCTAGATTGGGCGAATAAAGGATTGGTCTAATTTTAATTCTGTTTCTGCATGTCCTTTTCTGTCTCTATGACCCCATAAGGCAGATATGGCCTCACTTCCTGTTTGGTCATAGGGCATTCATTAAAATGTAAAATCTATGAATGTCACTGAGACTTGGTAACCAGAACAAAATATGGAGCTACTGTACCACTAACATTCTTTGATACAACCATAGCTTTACAATTAGAAGAACTATTTGGTCATTACAGCAGAAAGATTTGACCCTACATGAAGATTTGGCCTCAGCTTTCTTCGGTGTTGGCCAAACAAGACGTTCTTCTAACAGTAAAGCCATTCTAATGAAAATGATGGTTTTGAATTAAGAGTTTCGGGGCCCCCAAAGACTTCGGCACATATGCTTGAGCACCACAGCAGTAGCACCACTATAGATAATTTTAGCTGGATAGTTCATGAAGAATGGGAGCAAAATTAAAGCAACCAATCAGATTCCTGTTCATTTAAGGACAGCAGATCATTGGTTTTTGAATCTATTGTTTTAGGCGAATGAGGCTGGCCCAGAAAGATATTATTCAGGAGATCAACTGGAACAATTCAGAGATTTTGTTACTATATTCCCAAGATTATATATACAATGCTTTAGGGAACCCAAGAACACGTACTTCATGTTTATACTTTACTACTAAGGATTCACATGTGTGTTCATTTCAGGAAAAACAAGGAATCCTGGTGGTCCTCAACATAAAGATGATCTAGGCACCGTAAGCATGGCAAACTCTCTACCCCTGCTTCTCATTTCACTTTTTCTTTTTTCTTCACAACACCTTCTAAACATCCCTTTCTTCCTACAGGTTTCAGGAAACAAACCATCGCCAGATGACCCAGCCTTTTTTACAGTTAACAGCACCATGTATCGCAATCCATCCATCTCCATGAGCTCCAACATCATGGTAAGTTAAAATGGTGCCTATTTGGGATTGCCAGGTTAAATTATACAAACCCTAAAACAACTATGGAAGGTACATTTCAAAACTTGTTGGAGGAAATTTCACATTGCATTTTAAGGAATTTTAGCTAAAGGAACTATGCACCGTTCCATGGAAGTTGCAAAAGCTTGATATATTCCATAGAGACAGTAGTACAAATGCAAGCTTATAGTCACCACACTGGGACTTGTGAATCAAAACATTCTACTAATATAAACATCTAATAGAAGCACTGGCCATGTGTCCATTGTGTAGAATATTGGGGACACAGACACGCGTCTTAATCTAATTACCTAATTTATATAGTACCATTAGATTCAGCCTCTGGTCCATGTGGTTCAGCCTCTACTCCATCAGCTTCAGTCTCTGCCTCATCAGGTTTGGTCTCTGCCGCACTAGGTTCAGTCTATGCTCCATCAGGTTCAGCCTCTTTTCCATCAGATTAAATCTCTGCTCCACCAGATACAGTCTCTGTTCCATTAGGTTTAGTCTCTATTCGATCAGGTGCAACCTTTGCTCCACCAGGCTCAGCCTTTTCTCCACTAGTCTCAGCCTTTTCTCCATGATGTAAAACCTCTGCTCCACCAGGTTCAGACTCTGCTCTATCAGGTTCAGCTTCTAAACCGTGGGCCACGCTGCTTTTAGGCAATCTGCGCTGCTACCTTTACTAAGACTCCCATCTAATCCCAGCCCCCCATCCCCTATACCACTCTATCCCCTCATCCAAGCAACCCCAGCCCATGTCCTCACCCTAATGATATAGCCTCAGTCTTGGAGCACACTGGTTGACTGGCCAGGGAGCAGCTGGAGATGCCACTGGCTGGTCATGGGCAGGCCAGATAGTGGTAAAATCCCAGGCTGATTTTTGGCCTTAGTCCGCCACGGAATGTAAGTTACTATCTCTGTTAATGTAAAGTTTTACCTTTAAGCCTCTGCCCCAAGTGATTCAGCCTCTACTCCATCAGCTTCAGTCTCTGCTCCACCAGGTTTGGCCTCTGCACCACTATGATCAGTCTCTGCTCTATCAGGTTCAGTCTCTGTTTTATCAGGTTCAGTCTCTGCTTTATCAGGTTCAGTCTGCTCCATCAGGTTCAGCCTCTTTTCCACCAGGTTCAGCCTCATTTCCATCAGGTTTAGTCTCTATTGAATCAGTCTCAACCCAGGCTCCTCTCCATTAGACTCAGCCTCTACACTATCATGTAAAACCTCTGCTCCACCGGGTTCAGACTATGCTCTATCAGGTTCAGCTTCTAAGCTGACCTGGACAAATGTCTGGTGGGCCACGCTGCTTTGAGGCAGTCTGGGCTTCTACCTTTACTAACACTCCCATCTAATCCCAGCCCCCCCTCCCCTATACCACTCTATCCCCGCATCCAAGCAACCCCAGCCAATGTCCTCACCCTAATAATAAAGCCTCAGTCTTGGATCATACTGGTTGACTGGCCATGAAGCAGTTGGAGATGCCACTGGTAAAATCCCGGGCTGATTTTTGGCCCCAGTCCGCCACTGAATATAAGTTACTATCTCTGTTAATGTAAGGTTCTACCTTTGTGCCATCAGGTTAAGCCTCTGCTCCACGTGGTTCAGCCTCTAATCCATCAGCTTCAGTCTCTGCTCCATCAGGTTTGGCCTTTGCACCACTAGGATCAGTCTCTGCTCTATCAAGTTCAGTCTCTGCTTTATCAGGTTAAGCCTCTGCTTTATAAGGTTCAGTCCGCTCCATCAGGTTCAGCCTTTTTTCCACCAGGTTCAGCCTCTTTTTCATCAGGTTAAACCTCTGCTCCACCAGATACATCCTCTGTTCCATCAGGTGTAGTCTCTATTCGATCAGTCTCAACTCAGGCTCCTCTATATTAGCCTCTACTCTATCATGTAAAACCTCTGCTCCACCAGGTTCAGACTCTGCTCTATCAGCTTCTGAAATGCAAAAAAAAAAGTTGGTTGTCAATGTTAATGGCCTTGTGTCTTTTTTTCAGCTTCATTTGTGGTTAGGTTATTTATTTACTTTCACATGCCGAGTGCTTTAATTGTCATTAACTTTTCTTTGTTCTTCAGAATTCTGACAAAAACACCTCGGAGCTTGAGAGTCCAACTCAAAAACCGCCATCAACTGTGACAAAAGTAAAACATAGTCAACTTTTAGCCTCGAACACCAATTTGTTTTGTTGAGAAAACCAAGAGTCAAAAGAGTTAAGAAATCAACAAAGCAACATTATGGAGAACAGAATAGATGTCTAGAGTTATAGTTGTTTTTTAAGACAAGGAAAACAAAAGCCAGAAGGTCATTCGATCCTGATTCTGGTGTAAAACAATTGGGCTTGATGCCGTGTATATTTTGGGTCCAAGAACAGGGGGTAAGATAGATCATAAGCAGAGATCTCTATTTTCTCAGGGATAAATGTGTTTAAATTACAAAATAGTCTTCAAAGTCTCACTATGATCTAGATTGAATATAATTGCTCAGTAATGTGGACAGAAGCACTGAAGGTTGAGTTCTACTCATCACCAGCCAAAAATCTATTGTTCGATATAGTGAATCCTACCAGCAACCCCAAACATCAACCAAAGGCTAATATTGAATTTCTTCTGTGCCTCAGTGTTCACTTACTGTTCCTGTGAACCCATCTTGTACGCATAGACCTGCAGTGATAGAACATGAAGCCTGATCTGCATATTAACCAGACTCTGGACATTATATCAATTTTATTGTAGAATAGGACCTCCTCTTTTACTTATAATGGGGGAGACTCCTAAACCCCATCACTAACTTTCATGGAACCGTGCACATATTTTACCCGTTTTGCATGGTGTAGAGAAATATCCACAAGCATTTAATCTACAGTGATGGAGCAAGACAACTACAGGCACTGTTATCAAGACAAAGGGGGGGGGGGGCAGCATGGTTCCTGAGGGCTACGAATGGCCTATGAGACATAGATTTGACACCATAAAAGATGGAGAGAAGTAAGAGATCCATTGAGTGATCTGCACCTACCTGGAGCAGACTGCACTTGCAGGAACTAACTGACATGGAGCCATTGGTAGTACAATTCTTTTGCTTGCTTTGGATGGTGCAGATGAATTGCCGGATACATCTAAAAGTCTTTCATATACAGCATTGGAACAAGACAGCTACAGGCACTGGTAGAAGGAAGAATAGAGGACAGTGATATAGCTCACAAAAGATTAGGAGAAATTAGAACATTCACTGGTCTTTACCTATTTGGATCAGACTGCACTTGCAGGAACTGTTTATGATGGGATAAGGTTGGTTCTAATTAAAACAGACCAAAACCTACATTTTTCACTAGCATGCCCTGAATTGCTCCCCCATGAAGAACACATTTTTTGGCAATTTCCACTTGCTTCACTCTAATTCCAGCTAATGCAATCTGTTTTAGCTGTAAAGCTCCATCTAATTGTCACTGTTGTGTATGGCAATTATGTCATAGCTATACCTGTGCAATGACTGATCACCTGCCATCTCACACCAAGGAAAAGCAAATGAATCAGTGTTCCAGGACTATTCACAAAGTGAAAATATCCATTTCTGGTTCTACATCCTAAAAAGTGGTGGCTTTGGCCAAAATGTATTTCACAAGTGCAATGGGTTTTGGTCTGTTTTAAGCTCGTTCCAGTAGCATGTCAATCAAGGGCATTTGGGTCTTTGGGGTGAGCTATGGTCAGGGGGGCACTGCATAGCTGCACCCACACACTCGACGCCTCAACCCGTACACCACCCACCTGTTCAGTTTACAGATTTGTGTCAAACTCACACACCTGCTCACTTGCTCCCCTATGCCGCCCCCTCAGCTTACTATTTAGCCACTTGCTGCCCCCCCACTCCACCTGTTCTCCCGCTGGTTGGGTAGGTCAAAAGGAAGGGGTGCTATGTTTACATCTGTTCTTCCCTTTTTAGTGGACCAAACCAGCTGATTCGCTATCCCCAGAGCCTTCCAATGTGAGATACCCTACTGTGTGAAACTCCCTAGGATTATTGGTCATACCCACCATGCAAGCAATCCAATGGCATGTGCAGGCTTTCATCCAGTTGGCACTCTATGCCAGGGCCGGCGTCAGCACCCGGCAAGACGGGGCAGATGGCGGGGGCCCCCACCCTCCAGGGCTGGCCTTCGGGGTGTGCGACAGCACTTGACCGGCGGTGGACTGGGAGGACGCTGTCACAGCTGGTGCCCACATCCCCTTGAATGGCGGGGTTCCACACAATGAGGCATCTCGATTTACATTCCTGGGGAGGAAGTGCTGGGTTTTGCTCTGCTTTTTAAGTTGCCCATCACAGCTGATTTCCTATTCCTGAAGCATCCAAATCTGTGATACCCTCCTGTGTGAAACCCCCTGGGATCGCTGGAATACCCACTACGCAAGCAATTCCACCCCTGAGTTTTGGTCTGCTTTACAGGGGCATCTCAATTTGGAAAGATCCCCCCCCCTGGTTTGGCCGTTAACTCAGACTAGCGATGCCACAGTGCATTCACCAGTTCCAGGAAAGTAATGAACAAGGGGAGGGGGGGGGGGGGGGTCACACACAGAGGCCAGAATCAGGGGAATCTAGATTCATTTAGACTCCGAGGTCAGGTTTAAAGGGGTTTGGTGCACTTCAATGTAGACCAAAACTAGTTTTGGTCCAAATAGCATGATCCTTAGGGGGCATCCAGACTTGGGACGTCCCTCGGTTGATGTGATGTGACTCTTCACCACTAAGGGGCCCACTGAGACTATGGTGCCCAAGGGCCCACATAAACCTGGAGCCAGGCCTGCTCTATGATGTATATATTATCGCAGGGCATAGAACTCTTATTTCACATTGCATGCCGTAGAGATAGGGAATCAGCCAGCCCAGCACTATTATAATTCAGGGCTGGCAAATATAGGTTTTGGTCCACTTTAAAATGGGACAGCAGTCAAAAATGACCACTGGTCCACTCACCCCTAGCACCATTCCTTATACCGGAGGAACTTCCCCACTCCTGCATTGCTTCCCCATTGGCTGCCAGTTCACCATCCCACAGTGGGCCGGTAGTGAAGAAGTACAGAAGTGTGTTGGGGCACCATCCTGGAGCCTGCCATGTTAGGGAAGACCTGAGTCAAAGTAACTGGACTTTCTTGTCCAAGATGATCAGCGACACACAAAGAAGAGTCAGCGACACACAATCTATTTTACATGTATCTATCTACATAAAGAAATAACCAAATATTTTTACATTTTCAGTATATGTCTCTGTCACTAATTGTCTGTTTTTGGTGGGTGGTTGCCTGGATTATACAAATGGCTTTTTTTTATTGATGGATTAAAATGCATTAAATCATAAACATGTCTGAGGTTCTCATTCAACAAGGTCATGCTATAATTGTAATACATGAAGACAACTCGACTTGCTGTATTTTGTCCTGAAGAGTCTTTGCTGGTCATCTGATTGGCTTTCTCAGAAGTGCCAGGATAAAGTGAAGAAAACCCTAGAAAAACCTTTAGAAGCATTGAGGCAGGGAGGAGGATTAGGTACAGATCAAGTACAACCCCAATTCCAAAAATGTTGGGACCCTCTGTATATTGCAAAGAAATCAAGATGCGATGATGCTATGTGAGGGGAAACTCATAGAACTATTCCGTATTCACAACAGAACACATATCGGAAAATGTGAAACGTTAAAAAAATGATACCGTATTTTTCGCCCTATACACACCTAGGATTTGAAGAAGGAAAATAAGGAAAAAATATCCTAACCCCCCAAGAACCAAATAATAGGCAAGGTGCAGAATCCCCCAATTACAGTCAGTGTGGCATTCTACCCTCTCTCATTCCCCATAGGCAGTGTGGCATTCCCCCCCATCCCATTTCCATAGGCAGTGTGGCAACCCCCTCCCATTCCCATAGGCAGTGTGGCATCCCCCCCCTCCCATTCCCATAGGCAGTGTGGCATCACCCCCTCACATTCCCCATATAGGCAGTGTGGCATCCCCCCTCCCATTCCCATAGGCAGTGTGGCATCCCCCCTCCCATTCCCATAGGCAGTGTGGCATCCCCACCTCCCATTCCCCATATAGGCAGTGTGGCATCCCCCCTCCCATTCCCATAGGCAGTGTGGCATCCCCCCTCCCATTCCCATAGGCAGTGTGGCATCCCCCCTCCCATTCCCATAGGCAGTGTGGCATCCCCCCCTCCCATTCCCATAGGCAGTGTGGCATTCCCCCCTCCCATTCCCATAGGCAGTGTAGCTTTCCCCCCTACCACTCCCCATATAGGCAATGTGGCACCCCATCCCAATTTCCTTATGGTAGACGGTGTGGTTTTTCCCCTCCCATTCACCATATAGGCAACGTGGCAGACTCATCCCGACCCCCCCCCCCCTCTTCCCTGATGCTGGAGGAACAAAAATAATTAAAGATAAACTTACATATGGAGTTCCAGCTTTGCCGGCAGCCTGGAGGCCAGAAAATGCATGATCGGCAGCTATCTCCGCCGCTGCAGCCATTGTTTCTCTTCTCAGGCGCAGCATGCGCCCTACACAAATGCCCTTCATGGACTGGGCATTTGTGTAGGTCATGTGCCATGCCTGAGAAGCCACATGCATGACTAAGGGGGGGTATACCCCAGAAACGCATTGCAGTGGTGCTTAGGATGTCTGGCATGAACAGTACTTAAGCTTAATAAAATTGGATTTTATTGGATTCTGGCGCTAATCTATAACATGGAGTGGTTACTGGGCTTGTGCATCTAAGTGGGCAGCAGATATGTGTTGAGCTGGGGTTTGCTTCTGATACCTTGAAAAAGTAAAAAAACATTCTTTTCAGGTGTGAGTGAATAATGTGCAACACACACCATCAACACACCGCAACCTAACTGAGACAACCTAAGTGGCCATTAGGGTAGCACCGAGCAGAAGAACAAAGAAGAACCTACTTTAAAAGTGGACCAAAATGCACAGCGATCGGCCCGGGAATCTATAAGATTCCCAGGCCAATCAATTCCCTCCCCCCTGGGCATCCAAAATTGTGATGCCCCGCTGTGTGACACCGCCCAGGTCGCCCCATATACTTTCCTTGCTCCCCGGTCCAACGGCGCATGTACGAGCTGCATCACCACTATCTCTCTAGCAGGCCATGTGCCTGCGCCAGGCATTTGCGAATGTCAAGATGGCGGCCCATATCCTAGAGTCCTGAACAGAGTTGCAGCTCAGTGGGGGAAAGAATATTAAGTAATTGACTAAAAATGTAAAATATATTAATTTTAGATGCTGGGGAAGAGTTTTTTAAGGGTTTGAGCTTTTCATTAAATGATGCTGAAGGTCCGGTTTAAGGTTGCACATCAAAAAAACCTCAAAGAAAAAGAGTGTTCACATGACAACGGATGGTGCTATCCAGATCATATTTTATTCCAATCCACTGACAAACCTTAAGAGTTTCTTCTTCTTTTATTCGATCCATGTTTTAGGGTCACCAAAAACCCTTCTTCCAGTTTTTCTGTACCAGAGAACAGGATCAACTGAAACAGAAATTCGGGGACTACAAGTGAATCAACTTTTTATTCATTTTAGGAAAAGAGAAGAAGCCTGCTGCCTCACAACATAAAAATGCCCAAGACACAGTAAGCATAACCTATCCTATACTATTGCTTGCCATTGACTTTTTCTTTCAACAAACATCCCCCACTTTGTACAGGATTCAGGAAACATGCCATCCACAAATGAGTCTCTGACCGTCAGCAAAATCGCATATCGCCCTCCTCCATTCCTATGAGCTCCAACATAGTAAGTTCAAAAGAGAACTTACTCACTGAGACACTTTTCAGAGCCAGACAGAAAACTAAAAACAGGCAAATAGTACATTTTTTAGGATGCCTCACTAGTCATAGGATAACCAGTGTGTGTGGGCTCTTTTCCATATTTGTACGTAATGGAGATAGCTCACCAATTATGGTGGAAATACAAGTGTCCCAAAGCCCTTGGCCTTAGTTGTTCCTTGGGAGGTAGCCAATATAGTTGAGACAGAGCTTGCTTGTCAAATTATCCACTGTATTAAAAGACGAGACAACGTAAAACTTTTGGTTATAGATTCTGTTGAGGTTCCAGTTTTTCTTTTATGAAAGAAATAAAGCTTGTAATCTTTGTTCCTGCTACGGCACATACTCCACATGTTTTTTAATGGTCCCTGTACTGTACTTACTTCAATTGCTACTTGGCCAGTCTAGCTCAGCGTGTAACAGGGCTTAATCTTCAGTGTAAATAATGTTATGTTTATAATACAATTCAGATGTTATCTGTAGTTTAGTTTAGCTGAAAGAAGGAGAAGCCAATCTTGATTTTAGATTAGAACTGCATTTATTCTGCAGCTGCAGTTCAATACAATAGACACAGAATATTTTTTCACTACTTACTAAGCACACTGAATCAAAATGGAGAGGTGTGAGAGGACCTATATTTAGAGATGGGCGAACCCGAAACGCTAAGTTCTGGTTTGTACCGAACTTTGCGAGTTTGGGTCACAAACCCGAACACACACTTCGGCCAAAAGTCCGTGTTTGAGTTTGGTGTCTAGCCTGAAGATGAAAAAGCTGGTTGATGGGCTTGCCGAAACTGCTGAACAGTCAATGAACCCGCTTCACCTAAGGGTGCACTCACCTCAGACGGCGATCCTCAACAGCAGCGGAAGGATGGCAGAGACGTTCAAATTTGGCCCCAGACGGCGCTACAAAAAGATGGTTGCTGGCTCCCATGAGTGGGGACACTTCTAGTGCCGGCACTGCCAGCTACCACCAGAAGTGTCCTCACTCATGGGAGCTGGTGGCTATCTTCAGATGTTGCTACTGCTTCACCGCCGCCGCTGAATGGAAGAGGATCATGGGCTGAGATGAGTCACAGCAGCATGGTTACTGCTACACACTCTGCCACAGCCACCACCCACGGTTCTGGTGCCTATTCATTTCAATGAGCACCAGGTCCCTGAACCCTTCTTCAAAGTTTGTTCGAACTTGCCGGATCCGAACTTTGGGGGGTTTGCCAATCCCTACCTATAGTATACTGTAGGATACATTTCAAGCCTTTTTCTGCACATCTTTGAAACACAGAAGTGCACAGGCATATTATAAATGTGGCTTCTGTGACTGCACCGGGGCCTCAAGGGGGGCTAGGGCCTGGGACTGTCAACAATGTGTTTATACTGCTGTTTTAATTATTATTTTTCTCTTACTTGTTGTCCGATGGGGATTGTGAGTCTCACAGCATGGTTCCAAGGAAAGCGATCTGCCTTGCAGGTTTGTGGAAGCATAACATTTTTTAAAGGAGTTCCCCCTCCCCCTGTTGCTATCATACCAGCACATCAGGCTTAGATGCCGCTCAGAGGCCTCTAGTCATGGAGACATAGCAACCCCTATGGCCTTTGCCACGGGTCCAGGGGAAGCCACTTGCCTTACAAGGGTGCAGAAGAGCCCGGTGCCCATCAGAATGGGCCAAGAATTCCTCTAAAGGTGCCTTAGGCATATCTTGAAGAGCTTCAGACTAGGTGCTGGTAAGGCCTCTGAGCCCTGGAGATACCAGCCTCTATGCTTCGTACATATGGCTGGAAGACCTGGGACCATACAAAACAGTTTGAAAAGGGGACTCATCCCCACTATGACCTTAATGTGGTTGATAAAATGTTCTTGAGCAAGGTTTACTCATAATGGAGCTTGGAACTTAATGGAGAATTGTTACTGCAATGTTTCCTGAGACTAAAAGGAGGACAATAGAGGATATGACCACAACCCTTGCTCTATTAAGTTCAGCTTCTGAAACCAAAACATGATGTGGGTTGAAGTTGATAGCCAAGTATCTTTTTTCAGCCTTATTTACTATGTAACCATGTAATTGGGTTGGCATTATTGTTATTTATTGTTGTTATTGTTATTAACGCTCTTCTATTCTGCAGAATTTTGGAAACGACAGGTCCGAGACTAGCAGACCAACTGAGAAGCCACTATCAAGCTTGTCAAAAGTAAAACACTGGACATAGTTTAATGGTAAGACTCAACAGAACAAGTACGGCTATTTGGATTTATCGTTACTTCTCAAAATGAGGAATCCTAAAGCAAGAGGCCATTAGATTTCCTGTGCCCTCAAGGTCTAGATCTTCATAGTTACATTACTACAACCTGAATAACTTGCATGTTGTATGCAAGAAACTTTGTCAGCTCTACATGCATTCCAGATGGACCACAGCAGAACTTCTCCAAGTTCAATAAGGGCTGGATGAATATAAATCTCGCCTGTGCTGCATCCTTCACACCCTGTTTTTTACCTTTCACCCGCAGCCTTTGCAGTGTATTTATTATACAATAGATGGTGGTGAAGACAATATTCGTTCCAGTGCCCTTTTTACTGTATTTTCCATGAACTGGGTGTTTGCTTTCAATTAATATTTTTTTGGTACATTTTCATTGCTAATATGCAGCTATATCCCATACTGTAATGTATTGTTAGAAACAAGCTTAATATAATTTCAAAGCTTTAATTCAGTGACATTTACAGTCTGGTAATACACTGACCTCACTTTTTTTCACAAGGCCTGCCACCCCCAATCCCCTCACTGTGCACACAGGTTCCTAGGTGTGGCCCTTTTCTATTTCATGGTTCAACTTCAGAGGAATCCAGCAGTTACCACCCTAAAGGAAAACTGTAGCCTGGACCATTCATTTTCTTCTTTTTGAAATAAGTTTCAGATGCAGACATGCGGCTGCAGTTTGAGGCTTTTTCTAATGCATTAGTGGACTTCAGAGACTTTCCTTCAGTGGCAGTTACTACCCTAAAGAAAAACTGTTGCCTTGAATTCTTCTAAAAAAGAATACTTTAGATGTAGACATTCAGCTGAAATGCAGACATCACGCTGAAATGCAAATACAAAGCTAAAATGCAGACACATAGCTGAAATGCAGACATGCGGCTGAAATACAGCAGCATTGAACACTCTAGGAATCCTGTCGCCATGACCCCTAATTTTTTTTCCACGCAAAGAATCCTGTAACCTTATCTGGCCACCCTTGATCCTGCCATTTTGGACTGGAGTTTTTTCATGGACCAGTCTAATTTTCAACCTGAAAGGTTTCCAAAAGTGCTTCTGGAAAAAATTTTATATTCATATATTCTACATGTATATTCGGAAACACATTTCATTCTGTAAAGTTTTAAAAAAATTACATTTCTACAGTTCGAAAATTTTGAGGTGTATGGTTTTGTTGCTAAAAGTGTTTTGGTATTTTTAACTCTTCCTGTGAGTATAATAATACGTTATCCAGCAGGAGCCAGCACTGGATTTAACACTATGCATTCTGCATAAAAAAATAAAGGGGCCGATTCATTAATAGCGTCAGGTAGCGACAGATGAGCGACAATAGCGGTATTTTCACAGCGCCCGCTAGTATTCGCTGTGCTTGGCCGTTGTTCGGTTGTTGACAGCGACTCAGTCGGTGTGCGGTATTGTTGAATACGGGGTTCCACGCTGTATGGGAGCGCATGACAGCGAATGGCCATAGCGAACGGCTCCCAGCATATTCATTAACAAATCACGCTCAAAAAATTCTCGCGCTGTGAAATGCATGTTTAAACCCCAGAGCGCTGGCGGCGATGGGTTAAAAGTAGTTTTTTAACCCCCAAACCACCATATTTTTGGAAAAAAAAAAAAAAAAAGTTTTTCAAAACATTTTGTAATATGAATACATTAATATCAGACCTGTAATATCAATTCTGCACAAATTTTTTTTTTTTTTTTTTTTTACCTTAAAAAAAAAATCTAACATTGCAGAAGTGGTCACAGAATTTTTGACATTTAAAAAAAAAAAACAAAAAACATTAATAGTAATTAATTAAGAATATTTAAAGATTGCTCCATTGAAATGCATTGGAGAGCGCCGGGTAGCGAGAGGTCATACCTGTCGCTGTTCAAGGTCGCTCGCTGGTGCTGTGGGGTGAGGCTGGAATAATGATGAATGATTCGCTATCTGGCGCTCTGTCAGTCGCTAAGCAGGATCGGCTTGATAAATGTGTGATTGCGGAGGGGAGCCGGCGTTCTCGTGGCGGTGACCGTCATTACCGTTCGCTCACCATTCGCTACCTTGCGCTATCCCTTGTTAAATAAGGGCCAAAGCCTAATCATTTATTTTTTTCCCTTCAGTGATGACCTTCAGTAGCAGCATTGTTGGGAGTAATAAAACAGGGACTGCGAGTTTTGATACTCGCACTGCTGCTACTCTACCTCATGCTGTACAATGTAACTGACCAGCTGTCTCATTCACATGATCCTGGCTTCAGCGGTGTCCTCCAATGGCATGCTGACCCGACCACCGACTGGCCGACGCAACAGATGCAGGCGCCGGCCCGAGTAACACCTGCTTGAGCGGCGTTGCACTCTGCATCCACACTTCACATCCCAGCTTTTGTCAGCATGCATGCGTGCACGCGTACACACAATGTTTATGCCCCCCAGAGGCGTTACGAGAAGCGCAACCACTGGAAGCTTATTCAAACAGGCCAATGAGCCCCGGCATTTTTGGGGGCTCTCAGTCCTTGGTTATTGTGGGCTAATCAGCCCTGGTGTTGTGGCTGGACCAATGAGCCTTGACTTCCCCCTGCCTGCACACTGTCCCCTAATAATGTATCCCAGCTCCTTTCAAAGGTACCGATGATAGCTTGCACTTTGGGTGTTGATCGTTTTGTTGTTCTCTTGCTATTCGTGTTTGACCTGAATTGCCTTTGACCTTGCCTGTTCTGTACCCCGCTTGCTGGCATCGGAATCCTTGACCTTGACTCTGCCAGCTCCCTTCCGTACCTCGCTCCAGCTATGGCCATCTGTCCTCTGACCCTGACTCCAGATATCCCTCTGCATTGATGCCACGTTGGATAAAGATTTGTAAATCATTGTTGTAAGCCTAGTTAGAGAGAGACCCATGTTAGGCGGTATAGGGGGCTTAAAGTGGACCAAAACCCAGGACTATTCCAGGTGTTGGACTGACTTCCCAGTTATGCTCACTTACCTGCAGGTCCAGCCCTCAGTTGATATTGTTTGTGCATTGTAAGAGGGCAGCCGTGTCCGGTGAGGCCTGCTTGCGTCCCGGCAAACTGGGGCTTGTCTAGAGGTGAAGATAGCGGCATATCGACTAACCTGGACCTGCTAACTGGTGAGCCTGACATTATCACAGGCCACAAAAACACAACAATATCAACATAAAATGGAACAATATCTGGTGATTGCCCAATGAATTGGGTTAAGGAATTATGAAAGTTTTCTGCCTTTTTTAGGATTACTTTGGCAGACTGGCATCCCAAATTGGTATGTCCAAGGAGTGGGGTATGTAGCCGCCTCCAAGGAGAGCTGCGGGATGACTCACTGGAGATCTGCTTCAAAATGTTAAAAATGAGTTTCGAAAAATAGAAGCCTGCACCAGATGCCAGCAATGGTTGGAGCATTTCTCCTCAGCTGAGTATCTGCCCCCGAGGAGCTCTTTGAACATCTCTACATGGGCCTACTGCCCAAGCACTCATTACTTAGAGGAAGATAGGCAGGGCTCATAACCCAGGCTGGGTTCCCTGAGTGGCATCCAAAACATCTGATGAGCATTCTTAGCACGCCCTCGCCCTAAATACCATTTACTGACCCAATTACTTGTGTTACCCCCTGTCTGTACTGGATGCTGGGGTATGGCATCAAAGTTTAGTTTTACTAAAAATAAAGATACATTCTGATTGGCCGGTACGAGTCCCAGCATATTCTTCAAAATGATTTACCTACCTGAATGAGTGCCATGGTTGTTTGGAAGTGGTCAATTCTTCCGCGGATGAATGATGATGCAATGGCCGCTCCCGAGACTCGCTCAGATATGGATGAGGTCAGCGGGCAATTATCCCGGCAATGAATCCGTCATCTATATGTAAAGCTGCTGGAGGAGCTGCCATAAAACCATCCGGCTGCAGGAATGATGGGGGCACCTCCGGACCTCTTAGTGAATGCCACCACTTACAGAGAATAGCGCTCAGATCAGGAAAGCTTAAAGGGCACGTGTACTTTCTAGAATAAACAGTATACATAATATATATATATATATATATATATATATATATATATATATATACATAAATATACATCATTTTATATAATATACACACACACAGGTGTGATGTGACAGCTTTAAGCTGTTAATCCTTTATAGCACTGGACATACGTGGCATAACTAAATGTGACGGGGCTCTGGTTCGAACCTCAAGGTGGACCAAAACCCAGGATTTTGACTATCCTGGGTTTTGGTCCTTGCCCCCACTGTGAGAGATCACAGAAATTAAAGCAGACCAAAAGTTTAAATATATCTTTGATCCACTTCGAATGTGTCCTGGGGGAAGCTTCATTAGAGAAGCCCACAGTGTAAACCCCTTGGGAACCCTGCCATGCAGCATACTCACCCACTTCCAGGATTCTGAGGTGATCAAATGTGGCATCTGTTGGAGATATAATACTTTTGCAACAGCTTGTCTTTAAATATGATTATTGACTTTTGATGGATTCATTGTAATTTACAGCTATGACAGATTATGGCACTAGATGGCGCTGCGACCAATGATCGGCTGTAGTATGCATTTTTCTCCTGTGGTTTTGTATTTCCTGTATATCGAGCTGTGATCTCTATGACTGATACTTCCTCCTTTTTTTTCCGGTCAGTGTTTAGCCACCATGTAAGGTGACCTTCTCTTACTGCATTCATGTTCCAGTAAAGCAAGTTTCTGTTATACCACTAATGTCTATCTGGATTTGACTCCACTGCACCCATCACTCACACTCTGCAACAGCATCAAGTAGAGTGCTCTGCAGTCCCTACCACACTCTGCAACAGCATCAAGTAGAGTACTCTGCAGTCCCTACCACACCCTAAGGGCAAATCTAGCCAACCAGACACTTAGAAGGCATCAGAGGCAGCCAATAGTGAGGGGTGTTGAAGATACAATAGTTTGCTACAACATCTTCTTGTCTTTAAATGTGATTAGTGACTTTTACTAGATTTACTACGGTTTACAGCTATGACAAGTAATGACACTACAGGGCTCTTATGGCAAGTTAACTTCCCAGCCCTCACAGCCCTGTGTACTGACTGCTCCAGGGGTCTTTCCAGTTCACAAAGTGTTAAATTTAAAGGAGCAGTATCGCAAATTTTTCTTGGTGACTTATATTTAAATGGTACTTTGAATGTAGGTAAGTGTTGGAGTAAGAATTACAAATTTAGAAAAAAATGATGTGTGTGTTGTGCAGCTGGAGACTAATAGCTCATGTTTATGTCTTCTGAGTGTCGGGACCCGACACTCTGGCCTGTTCCAAGCTGAGGAGAGGGGTGAAGCAATGTATCAAAGTATCAGCTGTTCAGTGCTGGCAGCCGTCCAGCATAAGATAACAACATTGCAACATAGCCTGGCCAGAACTTATATATCTAAAACAGAGAGAAAAGCTCTAGAAGTCATTTAGCTGATTTTGACAGTTTTCCCTTCATGTTGGCTCTGCTGCAGAATCTTTCAGTTTACCATTTTCTCTCTCTTTTCTCAACACATTTTTCCATATGATCTTTCTTTCAGCTTCATGTGTTTTGAGCAAAGCCCAACCCAGGATTTTCACTATCTGGAGTTTTGTTTTGTGCCCCTAGGGGCATCCCGACTTGGGATGCCCTGATATGTGAAATCCCCAAGTTCGCCTGTGAAAACGTACCTTTCCCTGTCCCACAGCGCATGCGCGGGCTCTCATCCAATCAGCTCTGTTTGCACGCAGATGGGGAGCCTGAGCAGTAACCTTCCTGGCCGCCCGGCCTGTCTAAATGACTATCTGCGTGAGCGCGCCAGAAAAATGGGGGGATCTGTGGTTATCCAGGGGTCGTTTCACATACTGGGGCATCCTGATTTAGAATACCCAAGGGGCAAGGTCAATGGCCGGGTCTTATAGACTTCAGGGTCGGCAACTCAGGGTTTTGTTCCACTTTAATACCTTTAGATTTTCCTGCACAGTTATTCAAAGAAGAATTTCAGTCGTTTTCAGTCAGTTTAGTTTATTTTGTATAGATTTTACACATTTGAGTCACCTGGTCTCATAACAAAAGCAGCACCTCACACACACACACAGCCGTTACCACTGATTACAGTGTTAGCCTCTGAGGTAAAGTGTTGCTAGGAGACCAGTGGGCTAAATGAAGCAGCTCACTAAATACAACCCAGCAGATCCCCCTATTCAGCAAATGGACTGAGCCATTGTCATTATACAATTTAAAAGAAAGGCATACATTTTTTCCTTTTTCTATCGCCAGATTATTTATACACATGTTAGAAGCTATTGTGTGGCTATATAATTATTTATCTTTTTTAATGCAAATTTCGCGATACTGCTCCTTTAAGAAGGAAACCCCTTCCATTGCTGTTGTCCTGGCCGTCCGCTGCTGCTTTTAACAGCTGGATTGATTGGCGGACACTGGGTGCAGGGGAAAGGATCTGTGCCCCCTGCCCTCACTCGCCAGTATAAAAAGCAGGGTCTATGGATGTCTGAGGAGAGCGGTGCAAGACAGCCTGAACAGACCATAGGACAGCAAGGTGAGTTTACATTTTTTTTATTCAAAGTGGACCAAAAGCCACCAAAATAAATTTGGCCAAAGCCCCCACCTATACTCCCTTTTTAGGGTGTAGACCTAGAAATGGATATTTCCACCTACAGAATTGTCCTGGAATGCTGATTGTTTTGCTGTTCCATTACATAGGTGCTTGCAACGACATCATTGCCACTCACTACAGTAAATGGAGGAGGCGGAGCTTTATAGCTAAAACAGGCAGGGCTAGCAGGGAGAAGAGTAAGGCCCCTTTCACACCATGGCAATAGAGTATAAATACTCCAACGTGCCCCAAACGGACAGAAAACGCAGCCCATTAAAATGAATAGACCCTTTCACATCAGAGCCTGAGATTTGCAAAACTCAGCATGCTGCAGCGCAACTGTAACGCATCTCCATAAATGTCTATGGGAACCACAGGTAAAGGTAAAGTGCATGTATTGCGCTTTACCACGGGTGCATTGCAGTGGAAAGGCCATACTCACCACCTCATGCTGCTGATCCCCATGCTGCTGTCCCGGTCTCTGTTCTCTGGTCAGGCACTGCTGGAGACAGCATCTTGGGGCCTATAGTCCTCTGCTCCAGCAAGGACTAGTGGAAGCCCCCCAAGAGGTGGCTGCAGCAGTGCCTGACTGGAGATGCCATTCCCTCGGCTGCCTGCTGCTCCTGGATCCCGCAGCCACTGGGATTGGCTGCCTCCACTGCCAGGACCTGTTGCCTCAGCCAGCTGCATCCTCCGCTGCCGCCGCCTCCAGGTGCCTGTGCTTGGGGACAGGAAACAACAGGATGGTCCTGTACCAGAGGCACAGCACATTACACCATTGTGTGCAGCGCTGTGCTGCGTCTATGTATCTCCACTGCAATAGGGGGAAGCAATTCAGGGAATGCTAGTCAGAAATGTGGGTTTTGGTCTGCTTGAAGGACTTCAGGCAAACATTTTGGTCTGCATCGTCTTCCCATTGGCAGGAAATAAACGAGCCGGCGTAAATAATGCGGTTAGGTCTCGCCGGCGCTTTATTAAGCGCTGATGACGGCGGTAAATATAAACAGCGAGCGCTAACCGCTCATTTGGCTGCAATCTGTTAATTTCTAATAAATGGCAGCGGGAATGCGCCGCCGCATGTCTGGCAGTTTAATGGGGAAGCGAGGAAATGCGACGAATAAATTATGCGCCGTCGCCTTGTCCCTTAATAACGCACAGCATGACGCCGCCCGTGCCGCAGACACAAAGAAACGCCTGCAGGGGGAATGGCGGTATGGGGGAGGGGGGGAGGTGATACAGGAGAACGTCTGACAGGAGCGCGCAGAAAAATGTCACATCAATTGTGTGCAATTGGGAATATTTCCTCATTTGTGCCTAAGAAGGGAAATAACTGCTGGGTGCCGGGAGATGACAGGCGTCTGTGGAGAGAAATGGCGGCAGAGAAGATGACAGCAGGTGATGTAGAGAAGAGGAAGGAGAGAAGATGACAGAAGGGGATGGAGAGAAGTGGCAGGAGAGAAGATGACAGCAGGTGATGGAGAGAAGATGACAGCAGGTGATGGAGAGAAGAGGCAGGAGAGAAGATGACAGCAGGGGATGGAGAGAAGAGAAAGGAGAGAAGATGACAGCAGGTGATGTAGAGAAGAGGAAGGAGAGAAGATGACAGCAGGTGATGGAGAGAAGAGGCAGGGGAGAAGATGACAGCAGGGGATGGAGAGAAGTGGCAGGAGAGAAGATGACAGCAGGTGATGGAGAGAAGATGACAGCAGGTGATGGAGAGAAGAGGCAGGAGAGAAGATGACAGCAGGTGATAGAGAGAAGAGACAGGAGAGAAGATGACAGCAGGGGATGGAGAGAAGAGACAGGAGAGAAGATGACAGCAGGTGATGGAGAGAAGAGGCAGGAGAGAAGATGACAGCAGGGGATGAAGAGAAGAGGCAGGAGAGAGGATGACAGCAGGGGATGGAGAGAAGAGGCAGGAGAGAAGATGACAGCAGGTGATGGAGAGAAGAGGCAGGAGAGAGGATGACAGCAGGGGATGGAGAGAAGAGGCAGGAGAGAAGATGACAGCAGGTGATGGAGAGAAGAGGCAGCAGAGAAGATGACAGCAGGTGATGGAGAGAAGAGGCAGGAGAGAAGATGACAGCAGGTGATGGAGAGAAGAGGCAGGGGAGAAGATGACAGCAGGGGATGGAGAGAAGTGGCAGGAGAGAAGATGACAGCAGGTGATGGAGAGAAGAGGCAGGAGAGAAGATGACAGCAGGTGATGGAGACAAGAGGCAGGCGAGAAGATGACAGCAGGTGATGGAGAGAAGAGTCAGGAGAGAAGATGACAGCAGGTGATGGAGAGAAGTGGCAGGGGAGAAGATGACAGCAGGTGATGGAGAGAAGAGGCAGCAGAGAAGATGACAGCAGGTGATGGAGAGAAGAGGCAGGAGAGAAGATGACAGCAGGTGATGGAGAGAAGAGGCAGGAGAGAAGATAACAGCAGGTGATGGAGAGAAGAGGCAGGAGAGAAGATGACAGCAGGTGATGGAGAGAAGAGGCAGGAGAGAAGATGACAGCAGGTGATGGAGAGAAGAGGCAGGAGAGAAGATGACAGCAGGTGATGGATAGAAGAGGCAGGAGAGAAGATGACAGCAGGTGATGGAGAGGAGAGGCAGGAGAGAAGATGACAGCAGGTGATGGAGAGAAGAGGCAGGAGAGAAGATGACAGCAGGTGATGGAGAGAAGAGGCAGGAGAGAAGATGACAGCAGGTGATGGAGAGAAGAGGCAGGAGAGAAGATGACAGCAGGTGATGGAGAGAAGAGGCAGGAGAGAAGATGACAGCAGGTGATGGAGAGAAGAGGCAGCAGAGAAGATGACAGCAGGTGATGGAGAGAAGAGGAAGGGGAGAAGATGACAGCAGGTGATGGAGAGAAGAGGCAGGAGAGAAGATGACAGCAGGTGATGGAGAAAAGAGGCTGGAGAGAAGATGACAGCAGGTGATGGAGAGAAGAGGCAGGAGAGAAGATGACAGCAGGTGATGGAGAGAAAAGGCAGGAGAGAAGATGACAGCAGGTGATGGAGAGAAGAGGCAGGGGAGAAGATGACAGCAGGTGATGGAGAGAAGAGGCAGGAGAGAAGATGACAGCAGGTGATGGAGAGAAGAGGCAGGAGAGAAGATGACAGCAGGTGATGGAGAGAAGAGGCAGGAGAGAAGATGACAGCAGGTGATGGAGAGAAGAGGCAGGAGAGAAGATGACAGCAGGTGATGGAGAGAAGAGGCAGGAGAGAAGATGACAGCAGGTGATGGAGAGAAGAGGCAGGAGAGAAGATGACAGCTGGTGACGGAGAGAAGAGGCCGGAGAGAAGATGACAGGGTGTTATGAAGAGAAGAGGCAGGGGAGAAGATGACAGCAGGTGATGGAGAGAAGTGGCAGGAGAGAAGATTAAGACGGGTTATGGAGAGAAGACCCAGGAGAGAAGATGATAGCGGGTGGTGGATAGAAGAGGCAGGAGAGAAGATGAAAGCGGGTTAAGGAGAGAAGACGCAGGAGAGAAGATGACAGCGGGTTATGGAGAGAAGACCCAGGAGAGAAGATGACAGCAGGTGATGGAGAGAAGAGGCAGCAGAGAAGATGACAGCAGGTGATGGAGAGAAGAGGAAGGGGAGAAGATGACAGCAGGTGATAGAGAGAAGAGGCAGGAGAGAAGATAACAGCAGATGATGGAGAGAATAGGCAGGAGAGAAGATGACAGCGGGTTAAGGAGAGAAGATGCAGGAGAGAAGATGACAGCGGGTTATGGAGAGAAGACGCAGGAGAGAAGATGACAGCAGGTGATGGAGAGAAGAGGCAGGAGAGAAGATGACAGCTGGTGACGGAGAGAAGAGGCAGGAGAGAAGATGACAGCGGGCGATGTAGAGAAGAGGCCGGAGAGAAGATGACAGGGTGTTATGAAGAGAAGAGGCAGGAGAGAAGATGACAGCGGGCGATGTAGAGAAGAGGCAGGAGAGAAGATGACAGCAGGTGATGGAGAGAAGAGGCAGGAGAGAAGATGACAGGGTGTTATGAAGAGAAGAGGCAGGGGAGAAGATGACAGCAGGTGATGGAGAGAAGTGGCAGGAGAGAAGATTAAGACGGGTTATGGAGAGAAGACCCAGGAGAGAAGATGACAGCAGGTGATGGAGAGAAGAGGCAGCAGAGAAGATGACAGCAGGTGATGGAGAGAAGAGGAAGGGGAGAAGATGACAGCAGGTGATAGAGAGAAGAGGCAGGAGAGAAGATAACAGCAGATGATGGAGAGAAGAGGCAGGAGAGAAGATGACAGCAGGTGATGGAGAGAAGAGGCAGGAGAGAAGATGAAAGCGGGTTAAGGAGAGAAGATGCAGGAGAGAAGATGACAGCGGGTTATGGAGAGAAGACGCAGGAGAGAAGATGACAGCAGGTAATGGAGAGAAGAGGCAGCAGAGAAGATGACAGCAGGTGATGGAAAGAACAGACAGGAGAGAAGATGACAGCAGGTGATGGAGAGAAGAGGAAGGGAAGAAGATGACAGCAGGTGAGGGAGAGAAGAGGCAGGAGAGAAGATGACAGCAGATGATGGAGAGAAGAGGCAGGAGAGAAGATGACAGCAGGTGATGGAGAGAAGAGGCAGGAGAGAAGATGACAGCAGGTGATGGAGAGAAGAGGCAGGAGAGAAGATGACAGCTGGTGACGGAGAGAAGAGGCAGGAGAGAAGATGACAGCGGGCGATGTAGAGAAGAGGCCGGAGAGAAGATGACAGGGTGTTATGAAGAGAAGAGGCAGGGGAGAAGATGACAGCAGGTGATGGAGAGAAGAGGCAGGAGAGAAGATGACAGCTGGTGACGGAGAGAAGAGGCAGGAGAGAAGATGACAGCGGGCGATGTAGAGAAGAGGCCGGAGAGAAGATGACAGGGTGTTATGAAGAGAAGAGGCAGGAGAGAAGATGACAGCGGGCGATGTAGAGAAGAGGCAGGAGAGAAGATGACAGGGTGTTATGAAGAGAAGAGGCAGGAGAGAAGATGACAGCAGGTGATGGAGAGAAGTGGCAGGAGAGAAGATTAAGACGGGTTATGGAGAGAAGACCCAGGAGAGAAGATGACAGCAGGTGATGGAGAGAAGAGGCAGGAGAGAAGATGAAAGCAGGGGATGGAGAGAAGAGGCAGGAGAGAAGATGACAGCAGGGGATGGAGAGAAGAGGCAGGAGAGAAGATAACAGCAGGTGATGGAGAGAAGAGGCAGGAGAGAAGATGACAGCAGGTGATGGAGAGAAGAGGCAGGAGAGAAGATGACAGCAGGTGATGGAGAGAAGAGGCAGGGGAGAAGATAACAGCAGGTGATGGAGAGAAGAGGCAGGAGAGAAGATAACAGCAGGTGATGGAGAGAAGAGGCAGGAGAGAAGATAACAGCAGGTGATGGAGAGAAGAGGCAGGAGAGAAGATGACAGCAGATGATGGAGAGAAGAGGCAGGAGAGAAGATGGCAGCAGGTGATGTAGAGAAGAGGCAGGAGAGAAGATGACAGCAGGTGATGGAGAGAAGAGGAAGGGGAGAAGATGACAGCAGGTGATGGAGAGAAGAGGCCGGAGAGAAGATGACAGGGTGTTATGAAGAGAAGAGGCAGGAGAGAAGATGACAGCAGGTGATGGAGAGAAGAGGCAGAAGAGAAGATGACAGCCGGCAATGGAGAGAGAAGGGAAGGAGAAAAGATGACAGCAGGTGATGGAGAGAAGAGGCAGGAGAGAAGATGACAGCAGGTGATGGAGAGAAGAGGCAGGAGAGAAGATGACAGCAGGTGATGGAGAGAAGAGGAAGGGGAGAAGATGACAGCAGGTGATGGAGAGAAGAGGCAGGAGAGAAGATGACAGTAGGTGATGTAGAGAAGAGGCAGGAGAGAAGATGACAGGGTGTTATGAAGAGAAGAGGCAGGGGAGAAGATGACAGCAGGTGATGGAGAGAAGAGGCAGGAGAGAAGATGACAGCAGGTGATGGAGAGAAGAGGAAGGGGAGAAGATGACAGCAGGTGATGGAGAGAAGAGGCAGGAGAGAAGATGACAGCAGGTGATGGAGAGAAGAGGCAGGAGAGAAGATGACAGCAGGTGATGGAGAGAAGAGGCAGGAGAGAAGATGACAGCAGGTGATGGAGAGAAGAGGAAGGGGAGAAGATGACAGCAGGTGATGGAGAGAAGAGGCAGGAGAGAATATGACAGCAGGTGATGGAGAGAAGAGGCAGGAGAGAAGATGACAGCAGGTGATGGAGAGAAGAGGCAGAAGAGAAGATGACAGCCGGCAATTGAGAGATAAGGGAAGGAGAGAAGATGACAGCAGGTAATGGAGAGAAGAGGAAGGAGAGAAGATGACAGCAGGTGATGGAGAGAAGTGGCAGGAGAGAAGATGACAGCAGGTGATGGAGAGAAGAGGCAGGAGAGAATATGACAGCCGGCAATGGAGAGATAAGGGAAGGAGAGAAGATGACAGCAGGTAATGGAGAGAAGAGGCAGGAGAGAAGATGACAGAAGGTGATGGAGAGAAGAGGCAGGAGAGAAGATGACAGCCGGCAATGGAGAGATAAGGGAAGGAGAGAAGATAACAGCAGGTGATGGAGAGAAGAGGCAGGAGAGAAGATGACAGCAGGTAATGGAGAGAAGAGGCAGGAGAGAAGATGAGAGCCGGCAATGGAGAGAAGAGGCAGGAGAGAAGATGACAGCAGGGGATGGAGAGGAGAGGCAGGAGAGAAGATGACACCAGGTGATGGAGAGAAGAGGCAGAAGAGAAGATGACAGCCGGCAATTGAGAGATAAGGGAAGGAGAGAAGATGACAGCAGGTAATGGAGAGAAGAGGCAGGAGAGAAGATGACAGCAGGTGATGGAGAGAAGAGGCAGAAGAGAAGATGACAGCCGGCAATTGAGAGATAAGGGAAGGAGAGAATATGACAGCAGGTAATGAAGAGAAGAGGAAGGAGAGAAGATGACAGCAGGTAATGGAGAGAAGAGGCAGGAGAGAAGATGACAGCCGGCAATGGAGAGATAAGGGAAGGAGAGAAGATGACAGCAGGTGATGGAGAGAAGAGGCAGGAGAGAAGATGACAGCAGGTGATGGAGAGAAGAGGCAGGAGAGAAGATGACAGCAGGGGATGGAGAGATGATGCAGGAGAGAAGATGACAGCAGGGGATGGAGAGATGATGCAGGAGAGAAGATGACAGCAGGTGATGGAGAGAAGAGGCAGGAGAGAATATGACAGCAGGTGATGGAGAGGAGAGGCAGGAGAGAAGATGACAGCAGGTAATGGAGAGAAGAGGCAGGAGAGAAGATGACAGCAGGTGATGGAGAGGAGAGGCAGGAGAGAAGATGACAGCAGGTAATGGAGAGAAGAGGCAGGAGAGAAGATGACAGCAGGTGATGGAGAGAAGAGGCAGGAGAGAAGATGACAGCAGGTGATGGAGAGAAGAGGCAGGAGAGAAGATGACAGCAGGTGATAGAGAGAAGAGGCAGGAGAGAAGATGACAGCAGGTGATGGAGAGAAGAGGCAGGAGAGAAGATGACAGCAGGTGATGGAGAGAAGTGGCAGGAGAGAAGATGACAGCAGGTGATAGAGAGAAGAGGCAGGAGAGAAGATGACAGCAGGTGATGGAGAGAAGAGGCAGGAGAGAAGATGACAGCCGGCAATGGAGAGATAAGGGAAGGAGAGAAGATGACAGCAGGTGATGGAGAGAAGTGGCAGTAGAGAAGATGACAGCAGGTGATGGAGAGAAGTGGCAGGAGAGAAGATAACAGCCAGCTTTGGAGAGAAGTGACAGTCTTGGAATTGATATTTGCAATCCATTCTCCTACTTTAGACAAAATCTGATTTGCTGATGATTTCCCTATATACGTGAGTAAAGGATCTGATTGGTCGGTTGTCAGATGGCCAATCTATAAACAAGCAGCCCTATTCTGAATCCACAAATCTCATTGTGTGCTGCCTGTTTTACTTGAGGTGTGCTTGCACCATCTGCTGGGCTACAATGGAATTGCACTCCCCTGTCCCCATCACTGCCTGAGCCCGGTAGGAATTTTCCTTTGTTCCGCTATATTTCAGAATTACAGGGAATTAAAAGAAATGGCTGCCATCATGTGACTCAGCGCTGAGTGTTAAATAGCGCCATTTTATGGCGGCGTCACTTTTAATACCTGAGCATAAATCCCAGCTTTATTGCCGGAAGGCGATGGCGTAATTAAAGAGCGTCTCCGATATTTATATTAATTTCCGCCAATTTATAACGGAGATGATTTGAAGATCATTATTAAACTGTTTCCCTGGAAATGTGGCTGAAATAGGAAGATGGAGAGGGCTGTTTACTCTGGGCCATTTATGGCGGTGTCAGCCGGCGGCCTGCCCCGGGATATATGACGCGCTGCAGGAATGTCTCCTACATGTACAGTGATAGTCCTGTCCCCTTCCAATTATATCTTCTATTCTCTTTCCTGTTCTGGCTGGTGCTGCCCCCTAGTGGTTGTCACTTGCAGGATTAAAATGAAAGTTCTTATTAAAGTTGACCCTTTTAACCCAGCCTCTTAAAGCCCCCCGATTTGGGATCCTTCTGCATCTGAAAAGCCTTGGTTCGCTGTATTCTTACCTGTAATCTCCATCTGGTTATCCAGTTGTGACAGATGCACTGTAGATGGGTGCCAGGGCTGGCGGTGGCACCGCACGACAGTAGAAAGGAACAGCTCACACTCCATTATTTAATTTAAAAGCTTATATTGTGCTCATCATAAAGTTAATAGATAAATCCAGATGTCTGACGTTTCGAAGTTATAGACACCCCTTCATCAGGGACCAAACATGCTGTAACCCCGAAACGTCGGGCATCTGCATTTATCTATGAGCACAATACGAGAAAACCTAGTTATCCAATGAAGCATTCGCAGGCCGGCGGTGGCGGCATCCCCTGCACCCCTTCATTCTCTGCACACACACACTCACCTGGAAAATCTGAATGAATGGCTGTCTGAATGAAAGTTAATTTATTGCTGCACATTAAAGCAGACCTCATACCCTCTATCTTTTTTCAGTGCTGTAGCCACACCCACTCGGCAGATTTGCGATCACTGATTGGCTCATTGCAAAAGTGCCGGCTAATGTGACAAGCCCTAGAGTCTTTCCATGGGATTTCATCTGCTTTAAAGTGGATCAAAAAACCCACGACGATCGGCCTGGGAATATATAGGATTCTGCGACCAGGGGGGCTTTACAAAGCGGGGCAAGGACCAAAAACCAGAATAGACAAAATCTGGGTTTTGGTCCAATTTAAAGGAGCCCCAAACCCCAGGTTTTCCTGCATACCTGTGTTTTGGCATTATAGAGTCATCCTGATTCCCATGTGTGAACCTCATTGAATCAGCTACTTACTTTATCCAGGCTCCCACAGCGCATGTTTGGGCTCTAGTCCAATCAGGACTCATCACTGTGAATAATTTCTGAAAGGAACTGATTACTGGGCGCCTCCTGCTGGCTGCTTCCCTCTGCAGACACTCATATATGCTGCTGTGCAGATCAGCTAGGGCAGTGCCGGGGATGCGCAGTAGGAATGAAAGCCTGAGGTGTGCAGGAATGGACTGGCCATAGGGCTTACTGGGGAGAATGCCAGTTAGGCTGCCACCTCTTCTGCAATGGCCAGCTGCCAAGGCTCCGGCTTCTAGCAGTGGGTTGGATGAATGGGAGCCGCTGCAGGCCACCTAGAGCATTCTGGCGGCCCACGGTGGCTCCCATTCACCCGGTGCGTGGCTAGAAGCCAGAGCCAGCAGTAAATTAGAGGGCAGTTGGCCAGTGCATGGGAGGTGGAGGCCTCCCTATGACGTCCGGGCATCGCTCAGCGTAAGTACATCATAGACCGCTGCACAGAGCCTCAGAAAGCAGACGGATAGCCTGTGGCATCCCTGGCTCCTAGCGACGGCATCAACAGCTCCCTGCAGTGGCATCCCCGGGTCTCAGCAGTGGCATCCTAGGCTTCCAGAGTCAGCATCGGAATCCCTGGGTTTCAGTGGCAGCAGGACAGCAAGGTGAGCGGGAGGGTTAGGTTCTGACACTCTTCATGTTACGCGAGGGATTCTGCCACTCAGCATGTTATGGGGGGATTCTGCCACTCAGCATGTTATGGGGGGATTCTGCCACTCAGCATGTTATGGGGGGATTCTGCCACTCAGCATGTTATGGGGGATTCTACCACTCAGCCTGTTATGGGGGAATTCTACCACTCTGCATGTAATAGGGGGATTTTGCCACTCAGCATGTTATGGAGGGGGGGATCTGCCACTCTTATTGTTATAAGGGCATTCTGCCACTCAGCACGTTATGGGGGGGTTCTGCCACTCAGCCTGTTATGGGGGAATTCTGCCACTCTGCATGTTATTGGGGGGTTCTGCCACTCTGCATGTTATGGGGGGATTCTGCCACTCAGCATGTTATGGGGGGATTCTGCCACTCAGCATGTTATGGGGGGATTCTGCCACTCAGCATGTTGTGGGGGAATTCTACCACTCTGCATGTAATAGGGGGATTTTGCCACTCAGCATGTTATGGAGGGGGGGATCTGCCACTCTTATTGTTATAAGGGCATTCTGCCACTCAGCACGTTATGGGGGGGTTCTGCCACTCAGCCTGTTATGGGGGAATTCTGCCACTCTGCATGTTATTGGGGGGTTCTGCCACTCTGCATGTTATGGGGGGGATTCTGCCACTCAGCATGTTATGAGGGGATTCTGCCACTCAGCATGTTATGGGGGGGATTCTGCCACTCAGCCTGTTATGGGGGGGATTCTGCCACTCAGCATGTTATGGGGGGGATTCTGCCACTCAGCATGTTATGGGGGGGATTCTGCCACTCAGCATGTTATGGGGGGGATTCTGCCACTCAGCATGTTATGGGGAGATTCTGCCACTCAGTCTTTTATGGGGGGGGGGGGGGTCTGCACAATGCCTGTTATGGGGGAGTGTGCATACCAGACTGCACACATTTCAGAAGGGCCCCAGTCAGCCCCTGAGGTGAGTATACCAACAACCAGTGGGACAACCTTTAACTCAGCCCTGGAGTGTTTTTTAGGGTTACCAGGATTTTGCATTTTTTATATGCAGGAAATGTTCATTGATGGATGTCCTGCATGTGCACCTAGGGAGCGACGATCAAAGTAATTTACTGGTCGCACCAGGAGACTCAAATCAGGATTTCCCTGTAGAGTGGACCAAGACCCCAGGGGAAGAGGTGGAATTCCTGGGTGTGGCCTGCTTTTTTACTATCCCGGGTTTCGGTTAGAAACATCAAGACATCCCAATTTCAGATACCCATGCCCCAGCTATTGCAGCATGGTTTTTATCAATGAAATCATTTACAACTCCTTGCCAATAATTCAGTAAATTGTCATGGGAGTTGTTAAATCTCGTATGGATGTGAGAATTCTCACAGCCTCCACAGCTTTCTCGCATGTTTCTGACATATGCGGCTTTGTCTCGCATGTGTCCCTGAATCAGACAGGAAGGCAAGAATTCCCACGTGTGTGTGTGTTGGACTCAGCTGGGAAGGGAGAAAATCTTGACGGCGATGATTCTACCCTGTAGTGTCCCAGTCCCAACACAGCTGTATGGTCCTTACTTACCCGTCACAGCACAGTCTTCGCCCACATGGTCACAGAAGACTCCTTTCATCCCAAAGCCAATTTGTATTCTTTTAGTTGAGAATGTGGTTTATAATAAATAGAATATTTCTTTGCCTGTTTAAACTAGGTTTTACTATGATTATCCCTGACGATGTCTCTGTTTAATCACGTGTGAATAGGTTCTCTATTACTGATGCTGTTTAAAGTGGACCAACACCCAGGGGTGATCGGCCCGGGATGTCCCGCAGGGTGAAACCCCCCCAAAACCCCCAAAAAACCTTACCTTATCGGCACCCGCGCCGGCCGTTTGTGAATGGCCGGCGCGGGCGCGCACCCTGTAAGAGTGACGTGCGGGAGGCGGCAGCGGACGCGCTGTCTTGTCCGTCGCTGTCACCCGCTTGTCCGTCGGCGGGGATTGGATGGCGCGGTCACGTGGGAGCGTGGTGAGGTGAGTTTTTGGGGCTTTCTGGGGGGTTTCACACAGCGGGGCACCCCCAATCGGGGTGCCCACCCCCAAGTGGACCAAAACCCAGGATAGTCAAAATCCTGGGTGTTGGTTCACTTTAAACTATGGTAAGCTGTTTAATTCGGCTTAACCATGTTATCTGTTTAACTATGTAATCTGTCCCTGATGATTATATTATGAGAATATAGCTGATATATGAAATGGGTATTTGTCTTTGGAGGTTGTTTGATTATTACTCAGTCACTTAGTCAGAAACTGGCTACCTACTACTAGGCCATTGGTCAATAAATAGCTCAGTTGATAGTTGCACCGCGACAACATTGTTACAATAAAAATGTTAGATGGCGGGGGGAGGGGGCACAAACAGATAGAGCTCTTACCTGTGTCAGGAGACACAGTGTTTTTTCCCCATTGATGCTCTTTGCCTTTTGCCATACCCCAAGTTCCTATGGCTGATGACCTCGGCAGATGATGGCCCAGTCTTTTCCGTGGCGTGGTGTGGTTTACCACCATTTTTTAAGATTTTTTTTTTACTATGTGGTGATGTAAGTTGTCTTGATATATTTATACCTTTGTTAGCTTATTTATATCTCAAATCAGACCTTCAGCATACTTTAATGCAAAGCCCAAATCCTTAAAAAAACTATTCCCGAGCATCTAAAATTAATATATTACGTTTTTAGTTGCTTACTTATTGTTGTTTCCTCCACAGGGCTGCAACTCTGTTCAGGACTCCAGGTTACGGGAGCCGCCATCTTGCCTCAGAATTATTACATATTGAGGAGAGGAGGAGGGGGAGCAAGTGCAGGGGGGGCGGGTTTATAGCTGTGCTTTGCACAGACAGAGCAGAGCTGGGGGTCGGGAAAAGGACAGCAATCCCAGAATGCAGAGTGGCACAGTCAGAAGACACTTCCTGTCTGTAGGCAGCCTGAAACTCCACGGGCCGCTATCTTGGATGTTTAAAAGCTCAGAAAAAGCAGTAGGTGCAGGTAGGATGATTTTTAATGTGGGCAATCTGTATGTACAGGGTGGGGGAAACATACAAAATAGATTCTTATTCAGGGTGAAGGTCCAGTTTAATAAGTATATACCTTATATACACTGTATTTATTTATAGCACAAACATTTCATCTATCATGGGCACTGCCAAGACAGTTATATATTTTGTGGATCGTTTTGAATCCCTTTAGGGGTTTATGTACTCAGCTGTCAAGCTTGTTTCTTCACATTTCTAGTAAAAACAATTAATGAATAAAGAATAAAAGTATTAGGAACCAATGAATTAAATTTTAAGATTACACAGAATTAGTTACAGCAGTCTTTAAACCATGAAAATTAGCACCGTAAATTTTATTCTGCACACTGGGGCTTTTCTTGTGCCGCTATTGTTCAATTTATGTGTAATTTAATACTTTTGGCACTCGATGGCAGTAAAGCAGCGCAATGACAGTGCCATCACTGCAGTACAATAACCGGGTGAGTACAGATATTGTTACATATGTTAATGCCTGTTCAGGTAGGGAAAGGTTATGGGGGGTCCCTTTCCTCCAATACTGTTTCTGAACAGTCAATTTAAGGCCCATGATATTATTAAGCTATAGCACAATTGAAAGGGGAGGCATTATGGTGTTTGCCTGTGCTATAAAAAACATTATAAAAACATTATAAAATGAAAATGTTCGAAAAATTGTTGAAGGGGCAACAATGGGATTGATTTAGTGCCTCTGGGGGGGAATATGCATTAGGGCTTTAGCCCGCATTTATTTTATTAATAAAACTGCGTTTTTTGTAAGCTTTTGTGTTTTTTCCCCTCAAAGTCAACCGGCTCGGGCACCAAGCATAAGGGCTTGTAACCCATAGCGCATATGCCGCCATTGTGCAACCCCTGGCCCTACCAGTTATAATCCATTATGCATTTTGGTATGGGCTCGGGTCTCTTCCAGGGGTACCAATGGGCAATGGGCTTTTCCATACCTCTGGTGCCCCAAATGGGGGTGCAGGTACTATGTCGGGTTAGCGGCATGTCACCGAGGCAGGTGCCATGGCTGCTCCCGACTCAGGTGAACTAGTATAGGTGTCCCCTGGACCTCTTACCAGTTCACTCAAGTGTAAAATATATAACACCACACCAAATAACTTTTAATGTGCTTTAGTTTACTACTCAATGGTCCCGTCTTCAAACTTTCATTTAGCGCAGGGTAGCGCCTTCCTCCATCTCCGCTGGCTGTCCCTGTGTCACACAGAGGGTCTCTGCCGCTCTTTGAAGTTCTTCTATGCCCCTCCACCGTCTTCTTCTGCCACCACAAGAAGATGGCGTAGGGGCCCTGAAGACCAGCGGAGAACGCTGGGGAACCACAGTCAATCAGGAAGAGGATGATGCTCTGGCTGGGGAATGGAGAGAGAAGATGGGACTGGTGAGCAGTCAAATTTTATTTGTTCTTTTAAAATTTTATTGTGTGATGTCTTTTTGTGGTGAACTGGTAAGGGGTCCTATACCAGTTCACCGGGATCGAGAGCCAGCATGGCACCTGCCAAACTCGGCGGGTGACATGTCAGTAACCCGACATATTACCCATACCACCATTTCAGGCATTGGTATGGGAACCAGGCTCTTCCAGTGGTGCTGTGGGCCTTATACCAAAGGGCAAAAGGGTTGGTAACTTGCAGGGACAGGGGCCACACAACGCGGCCGCTGAGAAATAGGTTACAAACCCTTATGCCTGGTGCCTGGGATGGTTACCTTTGGGGGGCAAGCTATTTTTTTAAATAGAAAATAACTTTTACAACTTAAAAAAAACAACAGCCCTGCTGGCTGTTTCATTGTTAAGCTTAGAGGAGCACTATCGCGAAATGTGTGATATTAAAAATCCATATAAACACGTTGGTTAATGAGAGGAGGGGTCACTTATACTCCCAAACTAAATAAAACTCCCACCAAGCTTATGGTTTATTCTTTCATGGTAGGAATAAAACCCAGGGGTGACAGGTTTAGTTTATCAGGGGTGACAGAGCCTGTCACCCCGGATTTCCTCTTGCTCCCATTAAAATATAAAAACAAGCCTGCTGGGATATTTCTTGAAGCTGGGTGTATAAGTGACCTCCTGCTGCCATCCAACATATTTATATGGATTTTTATCATTGGGCCATTTTTTCGTGATAGTGCCCCTTTAATGTCGTATAGAGCGGAAATTAGATTCGAAAGCCTTTTTGTAGTTAGATAAAAATTGTATCTAACAAAAAACTCTGAAATTATTAATTCCAGATGTCTATTTAATTGTTATAAATTATGCCATCTGGAGCAGAATGTTTTTTAACAATCTCGTCCGAGCTAAGCCGGGCGCTCCTGACAACTTTTTGCTAGCCTGAATGGTCGGCGATAAAAAGCGATTCTCGCCCAGCTTTCACCAAGAAAGAGACCCCCTGAAGCACACAAAAATTGACTTTTTGAGTGATTTTTCATTTTTGTCTCTCATCCAAATGAAAAATCACACCAAAAACTAAAAAAATTCACCCAAAAATTATTGTTGTAAAAGGGGGGATGAGCAAGAAAGGGGGTTTACATTGAAAATACAAACGAGAAAGGGTCTCTAACTCAAGGTTAATAACCTTCCCCTATGCTGAAGACTGGAGAATGCTGGATCATGGTCACTGGTTTAATGCAATCATGTAGTTGTCTAATATTATTGTGAGCCCTGAAGAAAATGTTCAGAAATAATACAGTTCAAATCCAACATTATGTTCAAATCCTGGGCACTGGGCCTTTTCACAATTGGAAATTGCTTGTCCTGACACTCAAACCGTGGTAATCTAAGACTTTGCGGACATTTCTGTATCTATTGCTGAGAAAGAAGAGAGACAGGAAGGTAAATCCACCCCAAATGCCTGTATGAGATGCTGGGGATATCAGTCAAATAAATAGGTTTTGGTCCGCTTTAAGTCACAGAATGTTGGAGAGACTGACATCAATCAAATGCATCTAATTATTATCAAGAACTGCAAACATGATCTGCACCAGGTGTGTACAGCACAAAGGCTTCTGAGAAAGTCAGTGTGTAACCAAACGAAATGTGTCAAGCTATTTGGAAATACATCATGGTGAATCTACATTGACCCTAAAGCGGGTGTTAAAATTGCAGAATGTATTCTAATTTAGTAGAACCCTGTAATTACAAAGTTTGTAGGAAATGATTGTAAATTGTTTTCGGTAGGGTTGGGGATCTTTCTAATTAATTTTAGGAGTACTGCACTAATAAAGGATTTGCAAAAATGGTGTATCCCTACAGGAAGTGTCTGATTGTACCTATATTTCATTATGAGCAATGAAATAAGGGGCTAATGCCCCTCCACCTGTCCCTCCATTTAAGCCCTGTACTCCCTTGATGACCATCTTAAGATGCAGCTAAGTGTTCCAGGGAAGGTATCACCACAGGAGTGGTGGAGCTAAATGAAACAAACACTTGCTAGAGAATCTCATAACAGCACACTTATGTGCTCTGCATAACAGCACACTGAATTTTGGTGTGCCCCTAAATTCAGTGTTTGCCCCAAAGGGCAAATGTCCCTCTGCCTCTGGGCCTGCCTTCCTTTGTTGACCAGCTTGGAACTGTTGAAGGTGCTAAATGAGGCTACGTACTGTATCTTGATCTTTGGTGTTAGATGGCCTGGCTACTAGCAATTTGGAGAAGACTTTGATGGTAGATAGCCTTTTTTTACTACTGCTAATATTTTATCTCTACATCAAGTGTCTGATCTTATAGCTGGCAAATGCTCCTCTGTCATCAGGGGTTACTCTACCTTGAATTAAGAGGTTAATGTACAATTAGGAATTCTAAGGGAAGTTATCGCAGCACAGCCCTATAGCTAAAACATTTAGCTGGAGCAATTAACCAAGGAGCAAATTCCCCCTGTGCCTTGGGCCTGCTCTTCCTTATTGAACAGAACAGTATCTGACCACAGGTAGGTTAATCTAGTACTTAGGCATAGTCAATGTGACTGTTGGCTCTACTAGTGGTGTAACCCTATATATAGTATCTCAATGTCCCAGTTCACTTGCAGGAGTAATGGCTTAAAGACCTAGTGACCCCTAGACCTCTCCTTCCAAGATAGCTTGTGGTACATTTATGACTCCTAGTGAAGGTATCTTAGCACAGAGGCCCCATGAGACTAACTGAAACAAGAACTATAATGCTAGAAAGCCTCACGTTAGTGGTGCAGCTATGCATCACGCATCCAATGTCTCACTAGCCCAATCCTCCAGCAGGAGCATTGATCCAATGATCAAATAGTTCCCAACCCTGGAAACCTCTCCAACCACAATAGCTTAGAGGTACAAATATGATTTCCAGCTGAGGTATCTCAGCACAGAGATCCCCTGGTCCTAACTGAAACTAGAACTTTAGTGCTAGAAAGCTCCATGCTGGGACTATTAGAGGTGTACTCCTGCATGTCTGACTGACCCATTCCTCCAGGTGAAACATTGATCCAACAATCAAATACTTCCCTGCCCAGTAGGCCTCTCCTACCAAAATAGCTTGGGATACAAATAAGATTTCCAGTGAAGGTGTCTCAGCACAGAGGCCCCATGATGCTAATTGAAACTAGAACTTTAGTGCTAGAAAGCCTCATCCTGGGACTATTAGTGGTGTAGTCCCGCATCCAATGTCTGACTGGACCATTCCTCTAGGTGAAACATTGATCCAATGATCAAATATGTTCCTGCCACTCAGGCCTCTCCTACCACAATGGCCTGGGGTACAAATACGATTTCCAGGGAAGGTGTCTCAGCACAGAGGCCCCATGATGCTAACTGAAATTTTGTGATAGAATATCCCCAAATTGCTAGTGGTGTAGTTACGTATCACACATCGAATGTCTCACTAACCCAATCCTCTAGCAGCAGCATTGATCCAACAATCAAAATAACCTGCCATGGAAACCTCTCCTACCACAATAGCTTAGATGTACAAATAAGATTTCCAGCTAAGGCGTCTCAGCACAGAGGTCCCCTCGTGCTAACTGAAACTAGAACTTTAGTGCTAGAAAGCCCCGTGCTGGGACTATTAGAGGTATACTCCTGCATGTCTGACTGGCCCATTCCTCTAGGTGAAACATTGATCCAACAATCAAATTCTTCCCTGCCCAGTAGGCCATTCCTATCAAGATAGCTTGGGTACAACTAAGACTTCTAGCAAAGGTATCTCAGGACAGAGGCCCCATGATGCTAACTGAAACTAGAACTGTAGTGCTAGAAAACCTCATCCTGGGACTGTTAGCGGTGTAGTCCCACATCCAATGTTTGACTTGCCCATTCCTCTAGGTAAAGCATTGACCCAATGATCAAATACATTCCTGCCCCTCAGGCCTCTCCTACCACAATAGCTTGGGTACAAAAGCTTACAAAATAGGATTTCCAGGGAAGGTGTCTCAGCACAGAGGCCCCATGATGCTAACTGGAATTAGAAATTTAGTGATAGAAAAGCCTTATCCCAGGACTGTTAGTGATGTAGTCCGGCATCCAATGTCTGGACAATCTTCCAGCTGGAGCATTGACCCATAGGTCTCTCCCTGCCCCCTGAGTCTGCCTTCCTTGATGACTAGCTGAAGTTATGGGAGAATTATTTTAGCCCAGGGGCCCCCAGAAGCTAAATGAGGCCATGCACATTAAACATTAGCGGAGCTTGCCTCAGTGCCTTCAGCAGTGCCGAGGGGCCCTAAGCCGAGCTAAATGATATACTGTACACAAACTTATACAAACACTCACACTTTTTTATGTTGAAAGATAACTTTGTTTGCCTTTTTAGGGGAAGTATAAAGTAATTAGAGAGAAGGACATTTTTCATATTAATATGTAATGCCATCTTGGAATGCGCAGCAAAAATATATGAGGATAATTTACGATGTTGGGGAATTTGCCACTGCCGCATATTTACAACTTTAATTTCATCTCTCTGCTCAGAGTTGTGGTTTGATATTGTTTTCGGGGCTTAAGAGAAAAAAAAAAACACTGTTCTTAGAAATAAAATAAAATTGAAGGTCCTGTTCCTAAGGGTCCTCCTGGCAACCCAATGTACAAGAGTTTTGTTATCTAAAGTTATCTACTAAGCCTATGTGTAGTAGTTAATTAATTTCCCTTTATTATTATAGAACACTGAATCAAAATGGATCAGTTAACAGATCAACAAAAATAAACTTTGAGTCTATAAGGATCACCATCTTTGGCAATTGAACCCATGATTGGGCCACCAGTTTTTGTCCAAAGTTTGCTGTCTACCTTGGTACATCGCCTGCTATTTGATTATGTGGCTCTTCCCTCTGTGTTTTTTTCTGTGGCCATGCCAAGATATTCCTGACAGATATTCCTGACTCTCTCCCTGTAATAAGCTTCTCTCTAACCCCACTTCCTTGCCGGATCATGATGCTTGGGTCTCTGGTATGCGCATGTGTTCTCAGACCATCAATCCTCTGCATTGGGTTGTAGGCCTTGTGTTTTGGTCTATAGACTTCTGCTTCATGTCTGGTTCTGGCTCCCAACCTTGCTCATCCTGCTCTCTTTTTCTGTGGTTATAGTATAGTCTACTGTTCCCTTTCTGATCACTTCTGTTTCGCTTTCCCCAAATTTAAGACCACCAGGGGACTATTTACTTTCTGGAGCTTGGTTTAAGAAGCAGAATGGTAACGCCAGTACCAGGCCTCCGGTGCAGCTTGCCTCCCTGGTGGGGCAGGCTAGTTTGTGAACCTGCTCCTTGTCTTTGATTCTGTTAACTTCTGTTACCTTTGTTTCCAATCCATGTCTCCAGGTTTCTCCAGTTTGGCTGCTGGTTTCCTGCCTGTGTTTATGACTGCCCGTTGCTAACTTGTGACTCCAATGACTCACTGCTCTTGGTTTGTGCCCCTGTTTAAATGGTCAGAAAAAGGTAAACTAAAATAAAAAAATCTCTAAGTCCAAAAGCTTGATTGCTTAAAGCCCTTTGGGCTCATGCATCTGGTCGCATTGTGCATTTGAGCATTCACTGCAGAATGCACATCAGTAGGGGTTGCTCACATAATAGGTCCGCTGTGGGCAATCAATGAGGGAACCTATGGTCACCTATGGCAGCAGGGGACTAACCATGGCTGGGCAGGGTGTGTGATATCACCTCTGAAATGCGTAAACTAGACCCGCTCAACCTGCAGGTCCTTGGCTGGCCCTGCTGAGCATCAAGGAACATGTTTTTCTATTATTTTTAGATGCATTAAATAAATGACATAAATGACAGGTCATGTTAATAAATACATCCATACAACTCCTCTTCATCGTAACTGCTGGAAAGTAAGACTAAAAAAAAATCTAAAAATATCACCCAAATACAAAAGTAGAGTTTGTTTTTGTTATATTATAACACTTTATACATTTGTTGCCAATATTCACAAGTAATTTTTTGTATCATTTTGCAAAAAGAAAACCAAAAGTACCCCCAACAGGTCAGGAATAAAATGCCTTGGATTATCCAGTGATGAGCCATAGAGTGCCCCAACAGAAATGTTCCCCCTCCACCCTCAGGACACAAGAATGGAAATAGTGAAATCCCAAAATACGTTGCTTTGACACACAGCCTGGAAGCTCTTGTAGGGACCGTTTTTGTTTTTATTTCGTTTTAGCCTCACATGAATAGTTATGGGTCAATGAATGGACAAACGGACGGCAAGACAAAGACACGCTTGGGGCAGGCCCTTTAATTTTTGGGAAGTGTTGTTGAAATCTCCCTAGGTTGTTGTTATTTTTGTAGCGGCATAGAATACATTTTTGGAGGCATCCTAGGAAAAAAAAATAATATTAATAAAACATAAAAAACTGGGCAACAGAAGCTTTGTTAAACTAACCTAAGCCCCTCTCAATCTCTGCACCAGTGCAAATCACAAACAGCCTGCAAAGATTAAGTCCATTTCCATATCAGCATAATGCAATGAGTAGTAAGAGTGGGCCTAGGGGCTTGCAATCAGTGATAGGACCATGCAGACAGACAGCTAACAGTCAGACAATATTTAAGGACCTTAGCTCCCCTTCATTTTTGTCTACAAAAGGGGATAAGGGTCTGTATAATACCCACAAAAATGTCACAGACACGGTTGATGAATGACAGGCATTTGAAACTAGCAGGGACTGTGCGTTGTCCCATAGCTATCCCAGTGGTTTCGTAGTTATTTTTCTACTTGCATACTCGCCCTGCTGTCCCTGATATGTTGGGCACAACATCTTTGACAACTCGTAATTGCCCATCTTCCAGTCTATAGCTGTGGACCTCCAAATCCTAGACAACACGCCAAACTTGTAAAGTTTCCACCTCCATGCTTTTGAGTTGTACAGGAGATACTGTGGAGGCCAGGAGATGAAGTGCCAGAACACAACCAGCCAGCGTAATCCTAGGAACGTAAGCATTGTAGACTGAAGACCCATGTTGTCTTGTAATTAACTATGAAGAAGACATTGTCCAGTTGGATATCTACTGTACTTTCTTCCACAATCATGCCATTTTTTTCTGTGTTGTAGAGTTAGCGTTATTTAATGTCCACCACCACTTTCGGAAAAACGATATACAATCCACACATACTCATCTGGAAGAATCGGTGTTGCTATGTTTGGTGAAAGGGTAAAAGATTAGAGGTAATGTACACAAGAATGGTGATTCAGACACAAGGTCAGGCAGAGGAGATGACTTAAACATTTTGTTGTTTCAGGTTCTTTTGGGAGAAAAATCCAGCGAAGGGTGGGCAACTACTGTGAAACGTTGGCCCTTCCAAAACTGAAGTAGCTTGCGGGTTGCTTCAGCATTGCAAGGGGAGAAAACAGCAAAAAATATTATTGTCTCCTAAAACACTAATGAGGTTCATCTTGATTCGAAGTCTCTCTTCCGTCTTCGCCCTCTAAAATCCTTCTTTCTGTTTCTAAAAGAGCACCCAAGGTCTTAACTTCGACCCAGCTCAGAGTCTCAATGTCCCTGAACAGGACAGATCAAATCCAACCATACACATGTCTGATTTTTGTGAATTAGAAGGCGTAGAAAGTCAATGATACGGTTTTCAAAAATGCATAAGTTGTTCCCTCACAGTGTTGGATTCCTTCTAAAAAATAATTTTTTGTTGATTTTTTTTAAATGTTTTGTTCGTCGTTCTTGTGTATTTGTATTTCTTCTTCCACTGCCGGCTTGAGGATTAATTCTGGATTTATTCTTTCTCTGCTTTAGATTGTACGTAAGAGGGAGACTAATGTGAATGACAAGAGAGCAAACATAAGTGGAGATGCACAGTACGTCACCCCGTGGTTGAACGAAAAGCCGTGTTCTGCAAAAAAGAAGAGAAGAAAAAAATATATATATATATTAGATACAATCGAGGTAACACACTTCATTCGAAGTTCACTAAAGTCAGCAGTTTGCCCAAAGCCTTTCTTGGTCTTGAAAGATGTTGAAAATCAAATAAAACTCAATTTGTATGATGTTCATTGTATTTGTGAAGCGAGTGGCTTTGAATTTTTGTTTCTGTTTGGATTTCAGGTGCTGTAAGTGAAGGTTGTTTGTGCACTAATGGAAAAAACAATGTTTCCTTGCCCTTTTTTAATTGTCCATTAACTTGTTCAGGCAAATAGCCAGCCTGACAGCAACTAGTCCAATTTGCTGCTTGTGTCTATGCCTTAGATTGTCTGAGCACCTTTTGTACTAGCACATTCAAAAGGAAATATTAGCCCAACCTCTGCAAGTATCTTTTCTTCATTTTAGTTTAATTAATATAAAGGGCTAAATATGTAAAAAAGCAATCACTATTCACTCCCTCAGTTTCTTTAGGGCTCAAATTGTGTATGATTAAGGGCTTCTTATAGCCTGAAACGTGTTACAGTTCACCGCAGTGGGACATCTTTGGATCTGGGTCCTTTTTCCCCTCGATCTTTGATACTTGGTTTGGATATTTTTAGTTTTGGGCTATATTTAAAATTGGGCTAATAAAAGTTACTTTTTAGGACAAGCCGGATAATTTACTGCATAGGGTTCAAACTCGGCCAGTGGAAAACAGAGGAATCCTCTGTTGGACCCTTACAGCAGGGCGGGGAGGTACTTACCATTTGTCCTGCACCACTGGTCACAGCAGGCACAGCGTGCCAGACCTCACCTGATCACTTTGTCTGCTGCCTCCCGCTAATTCAGAGTGTGCAGCAGCAAGAAGTGGCTTACTTACCTGAGCCCTGTAATCCATCTCCATTAGTGAGGACACTGGTAGTAGAAGTGCTGCTAGCTGCTGCCAGTGTCCTCACTCATGGGTTCAGCCATCTTTTTGAAGCCCTGGCCATGACCATTTTGACAGAGGAAAGAACGCAACTGGATTACAGGGCTCAGGTAAGTAAGCCATTTCCCACTGCTGCAAACTCTGAATTAGGTTAAGCTGGTGGATTGGCTATCAACCAGCTTTTTTTTGGGTTCGGGTTAAATGCTGAACTGGAACACAGACTTCTGAATGAAGTCTGTGTTCGGGCTTAGGAACCCAAACTTGCAAAGTTTGCTATGAACCCCAACTTTGTGGTTCGGGTTCACCCAACACTATCAATCAGCCGAATTTCAAGCTCCCATGACAACTAGACCATGAGATATTAAGAACACATAGACCAAAACATAGGCATTATAATTAATCAACAAAATGAAGGCCTTAATACATTTGAATACACAAATATCACCAGAAATATTTGGTGAACAGAAAAAAAACCTGAGAAAGCCACAAGCAGAAGAAGAAGTTGCGGGGAAAAAAGACAAAAAAAGAACACAGGGAAAAACACCTGGAAAGTCCAGGAGAGGAAGGAAAGAAAAGGATCGAAAAATAAAAAAAAGAGTTTAGCAACGTCCATTGTTATACAACTAATCCTAATTCAGACCTAATCTAAACGTTTCAGAAATTGTGCTTCCAGATTCTTTCACAAATTGCGGCCCGATCAGAGATAATGCTGTGCAAATGTTCATTAATCCAAATTCAATCTACTTTAATGAGAAACGACCTCCAACAAATCTCAGGCTTTCCAAGCTTCCGCAATCTTGGCAGCAAGACAAATATAACTTGTTATTTACCAAGTTACAGTGCCATTTGGGCCGGGGCTTTGGCTTTTTATCCAGTCTTTAATAGTTTAAAAATTTTTAAAATCAAATAAAATGATCAATGGAATGAAAAAGACAATTTAAGAAACCCCCAAAAGGTCCTAGGTTTTTCTAGCTATTTCTTAAATGGTCAAAGATTGGACATAATGTCCTATTTTAACCTCTAAATCAGAGGCCCCCAAACTGTCTTACCACAAGAAAAAACATTTCGCACTGAGAAATGACCAGGAGCCACATTAAAGATTATGGAAAGCTTCTAGAAGAGATAACAACTGGAAAAAATACACAATAATGTAGTGACGTACTTAAAAGCAACAACATTGACAGTTCAGTGAGACAAAAAATAAATAAGCCAGTCAAAAATCTGCACACCTCATAAAACATTTACCCCGCATCCCATGGCTCTCTCTGTCCCAAAAAGTGAAGTGATTGAATTGGACAAGAAGAAGCATGCCAGCTAACCTCAATCCCAGCTTCCGTGCTTTCCAGGATTGTGATAAATAGTTTACATGAAACAGACAGGGAAGCGGAGAGACCTAGAACAGCATTGGAAGCTCCAAGACAGCGCAGTTAGGCTTTCTGGCACCCTGGCCAAAGATTTCAAATGGTGCTCTCTCCACCTATTCTCAGGGCCCCCTTTGACACCCCCTGACCTGCTGTACCCGGGGCAAGTGCCCCTCCTGCTCCCCCCTAGCTACACCCCTGGCCCGCTCAACTTTGCCTCAGCATCTTACACAGCACTGACAGTGCCCAGCCCTGGACAATGTGTTCCTCCGGTATGTTAGACCTCCAGGCCAGCCCAGAAGCTTCCCAGCAGTCCCACGGTAAGCCTACATGGCTCCCAAATAGAGGTGAGGGAATTTTTTAAAAGTTCGGTTTGGGCGTTTTGTCAAATTTCCCAAAGAAAATCAGGTTTGTTCGAACTTTTAACAAACTCACTCCAGAAAATAAAGAATATAAGCTTACGTCCATCTCTTATCCTCCGGTGTTGTCCTGTGCTGGTCTCCATAGAATCCAGCACCCCGGCTGGGCTTCCGTCATTTCTGCTCCCCACCACAGGGAGCGGCATTATACTGGGAATGAGCTGTGACATCACAGCTCATTCCCAATAGAAATTACCCATTCCTGATTCGAGCTGTCCTTATCTGGAAATATTGACGAAATTTAGCAATTTTGAAGGGTTTAATCTTTAAAAAAAATTTTTAAATGACATAGAGTCACCCTCTTCAGAAGGGGGAACCCTGTGCCTTTTTTCAAATTTTTAAGGGTTAAACCCTCATAAATGTAAAAAAATGGGTGTGGGATATCTCATTTCCCGTAAAAACAAGCCCGGACACGAGTCCCTCCTGTCCTGTGAACTGGTATAAGAGACTCAAGGACCACTTACCAGTTCACAAAGAGTTAAATGTTAAAAACAAAATATTATTTTTTCCCTCCATGCTTACCTCTAATCCATTGCCGTTACCCCGCAGAAATCTAATGCCGTGTCCCTCGCCATTTACCGCTGTGTCCCGCGTCGATCTGCCACTGCTGATGTTGACAGCCAGAGAGAGAGAGACACGGCGTGCACCCAGCTTCCACCGATCTCACCGGCTTCTGCCTGCTGGACTTCTCACCCAGGGAGGGGTATTTATACTGGCAGTGAGCTGTGACATCACTTCTAACTCCCAGTATAAATGCCCCTTCCTGCGGCAGGGAGCAGAGACTGGCACAGGACAGAACGGCGCAGGACAGACGGGGTCAAGGTAAATTAGGATTTCAAGGATAGTTTGGTTGGTATGAACCCCCAAAAATTAATGTTCACTGAATTTAGAGCGAACTCCGGTTCTAGTAAACTGCTTATCTCTACTCCCAAACTACTGTCTGGGGATCCCTGTTCTATAGGTAGAGACATATAATTACGATCACAGGCCATGGGCAGGCTGAGAAATTTAAACCCCAACAGCCAATGAAGGACCGGAGGAGGGTAAGCAAACATTGCAATTCTAAGCGAGAATGGATATAATTTAATTAAGGTTTAGTGCTACTTAAGCCATTTTTATATCATATTTGTATATTTTTTTATATGTAAAAAGCTAAAAAGGTCAACAAGATTGAAATTATGTATTACCCCACAATTAATGTTAGCTTCATTACACGCCACATATTAAAAACAATTAACGTTTGGAACACTTAAGAATCTTACATTTCCATCTGTTTTTAATTCTTTGCTTTAATATCATCTGCACAGTTAATAGAACATTAAACTCTAGATTTCATTTAACAGAATCAGCTGATCGGCTCTTGCCATGTGTCAGAGAGGTTAAAAATGAAATAGTAATTATCTGGCAAATGGCTGTAACATGTTAGACCCTGATTTGCGGATTTGAAGGAATACGATTCATTGGCTAATTTGGTCGATTAAATATAGTTGCTTTTTTAATAGGTTTCTTCTTAGTTGAAATGCAAAACCCTGACTTTTCAACCTTACATTTGAACACAGGGGCCTCGATTCAATAAAGGTAGAAAAAAATTCTCATGGTGGTAAAAGATTCAATTCATGAGAAAAAAGCCTGAGAATGTCACTGTTACTGAATCACTAGATAAAAAGACAATGAAAGTCAATGGCACTTTTTTACTCCTAAAAAAAGTAGAGAACTGTTTCCTCTTTTCTACACTGTAGTAAAAGCTGCCATTGACTTTCATTGTCTTTTTATCTAGTGATTCAGTAACAGCCACATTCTCAGGCTTTTTTCTCACTACAATGAGAATTTTTTTCTACCTTTATTGAATTGAGGCCATATATATAGATATAAATGTTATTAGTAGGAGTCAGCAAATAGATTTAGATGGGGAGGCCGATTTATTAATAGCGGCAGGTAGCGACAGTTGAGCGACTGTAGCGGCATTTTCAGAGCGCCCGCTAGTAGTCGCTGTGCTTGGCCGTTGTTCGGCAGTTGATAGCGACTCAGTCGGTTTGCCGTAATGTTGAATATTGGGTGAGGAGTCGCTATTTGACAGGTTCCGCGCTGTATGGGAGCGCATGATAGCGACTGGCCCGGCTCCCACCATATTCATTAAAAAATCACGCTCAAAAAATTCTCGTGCTGTGAAATGCATGTTTAAACCCCAGAGCGCTGGCGGCGATGGGTTAAAAGTAGTTTTTTAACCCCCAAACAACCATATTTTTGGAAACCAAAAAAAAAAAAGTTTTTTAAATAATTTAGTAATATGAATACATTAATATCAGACCTGTAATATCAATTCTGTACAATTTTTTTTTTTTTCCCTAACAAAATTTTTTTAATTATCTAAAATGGCAGAAGTGGTCACAGAATTTTTCACATTTAAAAAAAAAAAAAAAAATTAATAACAATTAATTATTAATATTTAAAGATTGTTCCATTAAAATGCATTGGAGCGCGCCAGGTAGCGAGATGTCATACCTGTTGCTGTTCAAGGTCGGACGCTGGCGCTGTGGGCTGAGGCTGGAATAATGATGAATGAGTCGCTATATGGCGCTATCTCAGTCGCTAAGCAGGATTGGCTTGATAAATGTGTGATTGTGGTGGGGAGCCGGCGTTCTCGTGGCGGGGCCCGTCATTACCGGCCGCTCACCAGTTGCTACCTGTCGCTATTCCTTCATAAATAAGGGCCTATACTTGGTGCAAATTGTCTTAAAATGTAGGAGTTTGTTCCATTTTTAAATCTAAAGTGATATAAGGGTCGTGGCGCAAAAACGCTCAGGTGGAGACGCAAGTGATTCCGCATCATCTAGGCACATGATTCATGGCTGCGTGTGCACGCCGGGCTCAAGTACGAATCGCACCAAATCCTAACACATATACAGAGTGGGCACCTCCATCCAAAATATACAATTGGTAATACACCTTTAACGGGAGGTGTTCCCACGGCACAAAAAAGCATATGTTGCAGGGATGCCGACCTGGACCTCATTCATTTTCATGTTTATGGCGGTAGCTATTGCTTTTTGGCATTAGCATTTACTCTATCCCCCCCCCCCCCCCCCACATAGTATTTCTCTCATATCTTTGGTGTGCATAGGAACTGGGTAGGGATTGGCCAGGACGTGGGACAAGGGCAACACCTCCCTACCCTGGGCTCATTGGCCCATATACAACTCCAGGGGTGTTCAGCCCCAAGTCAAGGGCTCATTGACCCTGTGTAGTAGAGCACTCCCCCCACCCCACCTGGCCCTTTAATTGTCTCCTCCGGCGGCCGCGCTGGGAGCAGCGCAGCCGGAGGGCATAAACGGAATGTGCTCGCGTGAGGAAGCCGAGGCCGCCGGCTGGAGAAGGAGGAGCTCTGGGGTTTTTCCCAAGTTACAGAAGAATGGGGACATCTTGGTACTTTCGCGAATTCAGCAAAATCAATGAACTCTGACCATTGTTCTTGAGCATCAGAAATGTAACACCTTAGGTACTGTTCCAGACTTTGATTGGTTCTTTCAGTCTGTCCATTGGTCTGGGGATGATACGCCGACGATAAAGATATCTGAATCCCCAACCGTAAACAGAAGTTCTTCCAAAACTGCGAAGTAAATTGTATACCTTCTGAAATGGCGCCAAAGTATTAGAGAGATCAGGAAGCAATGCCCCCACCACACAGCCCAAAGGTAATATTGATTCTCCCATATCACCCCTATCCTTACAGTCCCCGAATATGCGAGATAGGGCATCTGCCTTAGTATTTTTGGCTCCTGGCTTAAATGTGATTATAAAGTTAAACCGCGAGAAGAACAACGCCCAGCGTGCCTGCCTAGAGTTTAGTCTTTTAGCAGATGTACTCCAGATTTTTGTGATCTGTATAGACCGTGATGGGATGCAAAGAACCTTCTAACCAATGACGCCATTCGTCAAAGGCCAGCTTGACCGCCAATAACTCCCTGTTTCCAACATCATAATTTTGTTCCGCGGTACTAAATTTCCGGGAAAAGTAGGCGCAGGGATGCAACCGTTCAGGAAGACCAGAGTATTGCGACAGAACTGCTCCCACACCCAACTCGGACGCATCTACTTCAATAATAAAGGGTTTATTGACATCAGGGTGAACTAAAACTGGCGCCGAAGTAAAAGCCTGTTTTAGAGTAAGGAAAGCTTCATTGGCCGATGGTGACCAGTTTACAGAGAAAGCACCTTTGCGGGTAAGGTTGGTGAGAGGAGCAACGATACTAGAAAACCCCCTGATAAAACGCCGATAGAAATTTGCAAAACCTAAAAAACGCTGTAATTCTTTTAAAGTTTTAGGTTGTACCCAATCCCGCACTGCCGACACCTTTCCCGCATCCATCTCCAACCCCTGGCTAGAAATAATATAACCCAAGAAGGGAACAGAGGTGACCTCAAACAAACATTTGGAAATTTTGGCATACAGGTTATTTTCTCTCAACTTCTGAAGGACCATCTTTACATGTTGCCTATGTTCGGACAAGGTATTGGAGAAAATGAGGATATCATCCAAATAGATCACCATGAATCTGCCCAAATACTCACGAAAGACATCGTTAACAAAGTCTTGGAAGACAGCAGGAGCATTACAAAGGCCAAAAGGCATAACTAAATATTCGTAATGGCCATCTTTAACATTAAAAGCCGTTTTCCATTCATCCCCTTGCCGAATACGGATCAAATTGTAGGCCCCTTTTAGGTCTAACTTAGAAAAAACGCAAGCCCCCACTACTCGGTTAAATAAATCCCCAATCAAAGGAAGAGAAAGGAGGAAAAGAACGATTCTTTACAGTGATTTTGTTCAAGGCCCTATAATCTATGCAAGGCCTTAAACCTCCATCCTTCTTCTCCACAAAAAAGAATCCAGCCCCCGCAGGTGACGTTGAAGGGCGGATAAATCCCTTGCTCAGATTCTCCGAAATGTATTCCCTCATTGCCTGCTCCTCTGGCCGGGTTAGATTATAAATTTTCCCTCTAGGAGGGATAGTTCCAGGAAGCAGGTCAATGGGACAGTCATAGGCCCTGTGTGGGGGGAGGGTATCGGCAGATCGCTCGGAGAAAACATCAGCCCAATCTGCATAAGGCTGAGGCAATTCCTGGGGCAACATCAGAACACTCCTAAGGGCAGTGGAAAAACAATGTCTCTTACAGTAACTACTCCACCTAACCAAGTCCCCAGTCTGCCAATCTAAAATGGGGTTGTGGAGTTTTAGCCATGGGTATCCCAGAACTACTGGTGTTTCCGGACAATCAAAAACCAGGAATTCTATGTATTCTGAGTGGGAGGAACCAACAACCAATTTGAGAGGAGGGGTCTTAGTACAGACCGGTCCTCCCTGGATGGCCTTTCCATTTAAGGCCAAAACCTGGAGAGATTTCTCAAGGGGTACCAGCGGAATCCCCAGGATGGAGATCATGCTCCGATCCAGGAAATTGCCCGCAGCTCCACTATCAATAAAAGCAGATACTGCCTGCTTGGAAGGACCCCAGAAAAGCTCAGTGGGAATTAACATTTTATTCTGATGAGAGTAATTTATCAACTCACCTAGACCAGTACTCTCCTCCTGATCTAGGCGAGAAAGTTTCCCGCCGGGTACCCCTTATTTGGACAGGACCTAGCGATATGTCCCGGACACCCACAATACAGGCAAAGACCCATGCAACGCCTTTGTCGCTTCTCGTCCTGGGAAAGACGAGCTCTACCGACCTGCATGGGCTCCTCTTGTGAGGAAGAGGAAGAGTTTACCCCTAGGGGAGTTGACGGGTTGGGGTTCTGAGAGGACTTAAAGGTCGTGGTGGTTCTAACCCTTTCTCTGGCTCTTTCCCTAAGTCGCCGATCAATCTTGATGGACACCTGCATGAGTTGGTCTAGATCTGCTGGTGTAGGGAAATTAACCAAAGCATCCTTGATATTTTCTGAAAGCCCCATACGGAACTGGCTACACAGGGCTGGGTCATTCCATCTAGATTCCATTGCCCACTGCCGGAACTCGGCACTGTAGTCCTCGGCGGAATTCCGACCCTGCTTTAGGGCCTGAAGCCTGTTTTCGGCCGTGGACTGACGGTCTGGATCGGCATAAAGAACCCCCATAGCCAAGAAAAAGGATGAAACGGAGTGCAAGGCAGGGTCTTCAGGAGGCAAGCTAAAGGCCCATGACTGGGGGTCTCCTTGTAAAAGGGAGATAATTAAACCCACAAGAGTTCACAAGAGTTCTTGAAATTGGAAAAACCGGCTCGGTCTCCAAAGAATTTCTCCGGTAACGGGATCTTTGGTTCTGGAACGTGAGGTGATACAGCGGATGCAGTTATCTGTCGGGTTTCCTGATTGGCCACTCTCTGGGCGAGCTGGTTGATAGCAGTGGCCATGGCCTGCACCTGATGCACCAGGTCTTCCATTTTGTGTTAGCCTGTGATAATGTCACGCTCTGGTAACTCCAGCCCTCTAGGTAAGCCCTCAACCCCCAATCTCCGCAGCCAGCTTCACCTGTAGGAGCCCCCGCTTGCTGGGAATCAAAATACGCTTGCCCGGGATCGGTTGCCTCCAGGACTTCAATGGCTCAAAGGATGAGAGCTTACTGGTTTAGAGGTCTGAAGAACCAATGGCTAAGAGCGAATGTAGCGGAAGTCCAGAGACAGGCCAGAGGTTGACACGGGGAAGTCAGAGATCGCAGCAGTACAGAGGAATGAGGCAGCTCGAGGTCAGGGTACAAGGCAGAGGTCGGCAACGGAGATCAGATCGAGAGTAGTCGGTTCAGGCAGGGGTCGGCAACGGAGATCAGATCGAGAGTAGTTGGTTCAGGCAGGGGTCTGCAACGGAGATCGGATCGAGAATAGTCGGTTCAGGCAGGGGTCGGCAACGGAGATCAATCACGGTTATATCACAAGACAAAGCAAGGTACAAGGCGCTATCACAGGCACTGGATGACTGACGGAGCGAACCTGATATAGGCACAGACAAGATTGGGGATGGGGGGAATGGGTGTGTGATTGGTGTGCATAGGAACTGGTTAGGGATTGGCCAGGACGAGGGACAAGGGCAACACCTCCCTACCCTGGGCTCATTGGCCCATATACAACTCCAGGGGCGTTCAGCCCCAAATCAAGGGCTCATTGGCCCTGTGTAGTAGAGCACTCCCCCCACCCCACCTGGCCCTTTAATTGTCTCCTCCGGCGGCCGCGCTGGGAGCAGCACCGCCGGAGGGCATAAACGGAACGTGCTCGCGCGCGCGTGTGAGGAAGCCGGGGCCGCACCACGGGAACGCTGCTGGACCGGGGAACGGGTAAGTGGAACCTGACACTGATCGATTCCCTACCCCGTGCTCCGAGCCACTGGCCTCAGACCTGGCTTAGGTTGCATGACTACAGTGGCTCTAAGCGCACTGATTGGACGAGTGGACACGAATGTGCATAGGACCGGGAAGAGGTGAGTTCTCTTCGGCGATCTAGGGGGTTGGGTGCAGCGGGTGCAATTGGAGTGCCCCGGGGGAAAAGACCAAAACCCAGGATAGTCAAAATCCTGTGTTTTGGTCCACTTTAAGGCACAATACAAAAGAATGAGTCACACAATGACCCCTGCAACCCCCAGAAATCCTTACCTTAATCTTGATCCTGCGATTACCCGCTGGTGGTCACACGGACTAGCTTTGACTGATGGCCCAGGAAAGAGAAAGTGACCTCGGCCCACATTACTGCTAAAAGCCAGTCACAGGATTGTATTTAAGCAAAAGGTTTGAGGTTAAGGTAAGGATTTCGGAGAGTTGCGCTTCTGCCATGTACCCATTAGTCAGAAAACTGGTGTGGGACCACTTTTGATGACCAGAGGCCAATTTACTCACCCACCCTCATCCTGAGCATAATGATTTGGGATTCCACTTTGAAACAAAACTGGCACGATACTTTCTGGGCCTATTCCCACAGCTGCATTCACGTCTTCACATTGACTGCTCCTTCAGCATCTAACTCTTTTCCCCTGGTAGTCATGCACTCCATTGATCATAAGCTTGGGGTCACATGGGGTGCACAAGTGATGCTGGAGCACAGACCTGGTTAGTATTTCTGCATTCAGTGGATGGGCATGCCATATCAGAATACCCAGAGATGCGGGACGCAATGGCCCCGGATTAGTGGTCTGCTTAGGAAGAAGCAGCTTGTCTCTTCAATCTACTGAACCAATAAATGGAATTATTTTAACTTCAGACTTTCTGCACAGTAATTATGTGAATATTTAAAGATATTCAGATCTCATCGCTCTCCTGCCACTGATTAGGCTGACGCCATGTTACATTTTTCATTTTTCTTATGACACTACTACAGCTGGAGAGTTTTAGAAGAAGCTCAGCGCGTCTCTCCCACAAAAAAACCCATTATTCTGCTGTCAGGATTTCCAGAATTTAAAAGCGCTTGTAACATAATTCATTTTTTTTTTCGTCTGTCACCCGCACTGAGCTGTGCCTAATATTTGATGTGACTTTTTGGTTTTAATTTATTTTCTTAAGAAAATTGAACTGAACTAATGTTCTGCTGCATCATATAACTATAATAATTGTTTCCTATTCCAAAGGAAAAATGCCCTTCTAAATATATTCACACTGTCTAATTTATCAAAAGAAAGCAAGCCGCACTGCCCGCATTAATGCAGACCCACACCCTAATTAAAGAGGACAAGAAGCATGTTGCTGCCAGATATGCTTTACTATGGCACTTCAAAACTGCCCCCTTTTCCTCGCTCACTGGCTTAATAGGTTTAGAGGCCGATTCATTAATAGCGGCAGGTAGCGACAGTTGAGCGACTGTAGCAGTATTTTCACAGCGCCCGCTAGTAGTCGCTGTGCTTGGCCATTGTTCGTTGTTGATAGCGACTGGTAATAAACATCCGTTTGGGCTACGGATAAGAAATGTGGGCAGCACCAGTAAATATTTCTATAGGTGCACTGCTCTGTGGGTTAATACCCAAAAACCAAATGTATTAGTTTGGGGTAACCTCTACACCCCCTGCCAAAAAGCCCAACAGAGACTCACTATTGCACTCAAACAATCAATTTATAAGTCCATTTTATTGTAGCATATTGTTTAAAACCAATTTAAAAACAATTTTACTGAACCATATGCATGGTAAGCCACCAGGGGGCGCACTCCCTCATTAACAATACAATCTCATATACATATCAGTAATTTCAAAGTGATTCTGTGCTAATCTATCAATAAATTCATATATATACAACTATTCTAAAACTTAATATACAATTCACAATTAATATCCTCACCCTAATAAAGTGCCAGTGCTTCCATCACAAATAGTCCCTTGTGCAAAATATTTAAGCCCATTCACAAAGAGCAAGGGCACACAGACAACACACAACAAACAAGTGCTTACTGTTAGTATGGTACTGCAGTTGTGGTGATTTGTGTACTTCCGGCCGGAGTATGCAATCACCACATTCAGCTGGGGCCAGGCGTGGGAGTGGTCGGGAGGGTATGTATTTAAGGAGGGCTGTGGCCCTCTGTCCCCACACACATACTGACCGTGAGCAAGAGCCCATAGGGGGCTCGAAACGCGTTGGTCTGCGCCTGAGGGGGGCCTGCCTGTCACCATACTAACAGTAAGCACTTGTTTGTTGTGTGTTGTCTGTGTGCCCTTGCTCTTTGTGAATGGGCTTAAATATTTTGCACAAGGGACTATTTGTGATGGAAGCACTGGCACTTTATTAGGGTGAGGATATTAATTGTGAATTGTATATTAAGTTTTAGAATAGTTGTATATATATGAATTTATTGATAGATTAGCACAGAATCACTTTGAAATTACTTATATGTATATGAGATTGTATTGTTAATGAGGGAGTGCGCCCCCTGGTGGCTTACCATGCATATGGTTCAGTAAAATTGTTTTTAAATTGGTTTTAAACAATATGCTACAATAAAATGGACTTATAAATTGATTGTTTGAGTGCAATAGTGAGTCTCTGTTGGGCTTTTTGGCAGGGGGTGTAGAGGTTACCCCAAACTAATACAGTTGATAGCGACTGAGTCGGTGTGCAGTAATGTTGAATACGGGGTGACGAGTCGCTATTTGACAGGTTCCGCGATGGATGGGTGCGCATGATAGCGACTGGTCAGAGCGACCCGCTCCCACCACATTCATCAAAAAATCATGCTCCAAGAATTCTCGCGCTGTGAAATGCATGTTTAAACCCCAGAGCGCTGGCGGCGATGTGTTAAAAGTAGTTTTTTAACCCCCAAACTACCATATTTTTGGAAACCCAAAAAAATTTTGAAAGAATTTAGTAATATGAATACAATAATATCAGACCTGTAATATCAATTCTGCACAATTTTTTTTTTACCTTAAAAAAATTAACTAACATGGCAGAAGTGGTCACAGAATTTTTCACATTTAAAAAAAAAAAAAAACATTAATAACAATTAATTATGAATATTTAAAGATTGTTCCATTGAAATGCATTGGAGCGCGCCAGGTAGCGAGAGGTCATACCTGTCACTGTTCAAGGTCGGACGCTGGCGCTGTGGGCTGAGGCTGGAATAATGATGAATGAGTGGCTATCTGGCGCTATCTCAGTCGCTAAGCAGGATCGGCTTGATAAATGTGTGATTGTGGTGGGGAGCCGGCGTTCTCGTGGCGGGGCCCGTCATTACCGGTCGCTCACCAGTCGCTACCTGTCGCTATTCCTTCATAAATAAGGGCCTTAATCTTCCTGGGGGACTGGAAACTGCAGAAAACTATGGTGGCTGCCGACGCCACCTATAATAATTATTGTTTATAAAGCGCCATCATAGTCCATGGCGCTGTGCAAGGTAGAAATTACAGGACAAACTCACAATAATGGCCGCACCAACCAAATGCAATCAAAGTGTGCAACCCTTGTGTGTAACCACAACCAAAGGGGGGACCCCAAATACTAAAAGAAAAATGTTGCACCACTCTTAAGTAGATCCACAAATTAATCTTTATTGGTTGATACACAAAAGACTATTTAAAAAACCTTTAATATTTATGTAATAGACAAGGACATAACAATAACACTAGAGGGCGCTGCCGGCTCCTAATAATCCATAAACACTCATTATCAAGAAATCAATCCCACCTATTGCGCCCCCCCCCCCCCCGAGTCCCCCTATCCCAAAGTGCATATGTTAATAGTATAAATAATGTGAATAAAATAATATAATATAAATATATACTAATCAAACATATCAGTATATCACAATAATAAAGTGCCAATCTGTAATAATCAACCTGCCATAATTGAGGACCCAGCAGGGTGACATAAAAGACAAATATCACACAGCATATAAGCTCTTACATGGTCAAAGCAAGCAGCACCTGTCCCCGGCCAACGCGTTACGTGATGTCAGACTTGTCACTTCATCACGGCAAAATATGTCATGACATAGACAGTTGACAGTAGAAATTACCGAACGGTTCCACACACACAGTATTATGAGTCAGATATAACAGAAGTTTAGACACATAGATGGAGGTAGGGGCATACATAGACTTGATGGGGCCCCATAGCAGGATCCCCACCATGGGTTCCCATCAGCATCCCCCGGTGGACACTCACCAGCACCCAAACCACTCCCCGCAGACACTCACCAGCACTCCATTCCCTCCTGGACACTCACCAGCTGCTTTATTCTCAGGAGCCCATCAGCGAGGGAAGGGCGATGGAGGCGCGCACATGGAGATAACAGAAGTGTGCGTAGTACTGACAGGGAGGAAAGGTGAGCATGTAGCAATGCAGATGCAGGCCCATACAGAGCAGCCAAAAGAAAGGAGTGGCATGACTAGGTAAGTATGCAGTGGTGCATACTACAGAGGTGATGGAGGCAGCATGCACCGGGTCCCCTTGTTCCATGGGCCCGGGGGAAATGTCTCTGCACTGCCTTTATGGTATGTCAATGTACAGCCCTGGATGAAGAAAGTGCATTAGGAGAGTGGCCCTGCCCTTGTGGGCTTGCAATCTAAATGATAGGGGGTGGAGACAAGAGGTTGGGTCAAACAGAGTATGTATAAAACAGGTGCCCAGTGTTCCAAGGGGTGATAAGACTGTAGGATGGGTGGATTAAGCCACATAATAGGCATGCCAAAAAGGTGGGTTTAAGGGTTCTCCTGAAGTTTTTAGGGGACAGGAAGAGTCAAATTGTATGAGGGAAGGCATTTCAAAGAAGTGGAGCAGCGTGTGACTCCAGAGTGAGAGGAGCCGATTAAAGTTGAGGGCAGGAAGAGATTATGGGCAGAGCGGAGACTGTTTCCTTTAGCATGGAAAATAAGTGTAAAGCACCCCCCAACCACAACCACAAAACGGGCACAACACAGGTTTCAGATCAAGGATCAAGGTCAAAATTGGGTGAATTATCAAAAAAAGAATTGTCTGTATTCAATTCAGTTAAGACAAAGGGGTGTTCATTCCTTCTGGAAAAAAAAGATTCAATTTCTGGAGGCGACAATAAGATTTTACCATAAGAACTATAAATCTGTGGAATAGTCTTTCACAGAAGTTTGTTACAGAATTCTAAAATCAACAGTTACTGTCATGGTTTCAGCTTCCACATGCTGGTTAATCACCATTTTCTGTGTGCTTTGGCTGTCAGTTGGCCAATCAGGACATGAGGCCAGAGTCCCACCACCTTAACCTCAACAATACCTGAAGGGAAGCTGACCTGCACAATTAGCAAAATATGGCTATAAAAGGAGACAGCTCGCCTAAAGGTATGCCGGGGATGCGCATTCATACCGACAGCTAAAGCACACAGAAAATGGTGATAAACCAGCATGTGGAAGCTGAAACCATGACAGTAACTGTTGATTTTAGAATTCTGTAACAAGCTTCTGTGAAAGACTATTCCACAGATTTATAGTTCTTATGGTAAAATCTTATTGTCTTCTGTGAAAGACTATTCCACAGATTTATAGTTCTTATGGTAAAATCTTATTGTCGCCTCCAGAAATTGAATCTTTTTTTTCCAGAAGGAATGAACACCCCTTTGTCTTAACTGAATTGAATACAGACAATTCTTTTTTTGCCACATAAAACCAGGCCTCTCCCAGCATGCATTGCCCATTATAGCTTTTTTGCTAGGTGTTATTGTACCACTGTTAGCTGCATTCTGATTACCTGTTGCTGACTTTCACTTTGTCTGACCCTCCTCTGATCGCTACCTGGACCAACGCCTGCCTGCCTGACCTCGAGCTTGTCTACTCATCTGTACTGTGAACCCTCTACAACCTGGCTTGTGCAGCAAAATGTTTTACCTTTTTAGGTTTAAGACATTGCCTAAGGTTTCAAATTCCCTCATTAACACAGGGAATGTCAACAAGGGAGTGGAGATAAAAAAACAACATGTCATCTATGTATGGGGCTACTTTATATTCAGTCTCAGCTATGGGGTGCACCACCTGTAACCGTAATTAATGTGCTCACTCTAAAACACTCACAAGCAATTCAATGGGAACGGCCGTGTGAAACACAACTCCCTCCCTATTAAGGAGCACCAAACTATATCCAAATTATATTCAAAATTCCCTTCACCCTTCTGAAGCCGCACGGGGGCGGCGGGCGCGGGTGGCCGGGTTTCTGTGGTCCCTCTTCTGTGATGCTTTGCTGACATGCTTCTTCTATATGACTAACTCTGGGCACTGGTAGTATGGCGTTGATTCATTGTGCAGACACATTTTATTGTGCCTTTTGAGCACTTTGGGTATTCCATTCCATCTGTTATTTCGATTCATTGAATATAGTTGCTTTTTCACTTATTAAATTTTTCTTTTTATTTATTAATTTATTTATTTAGATATTTATCAGTTTGAGGCACTGGTTTTGATTTAGATTTAGTAGTTGTATATAGGATGGATTGATTGATATTTTTTATATAGCACTCAAGCACTTTAGTTCACATATATTGCACATTGCATTTGATAAATACTGTTTTATTATCTCACTTTCTGTATTTTGTACACGGGATAGGATTAAAATATACAATAGAGACCCTTTAGTGGGCCCTTAGAGTGCCGGCACAGATACTGGGGTAAGTAAGTGCAGAGGTAGTACACCCCTGCATGCACAGACCCCAGTACTTTATTCCATAGGAATCCATTGCCCGTTATTGATTTACCCTTAATTATACAAGATTGGAGTTTTTGTCTGCATCACAATCATATTTTACATTGTATTCCCCAGTTTTTGGGGTTTGAGAGATATTGAGATATATATATGAATTGGGACCTTATAATTGTTTTTAATTGTCTTGTGATCATGTGTCATTTTTGTGTATGTGTATTTTATCAATTGATATGTAATAATAAATTTTGAATATAATTTTGATATAGTTTGGTGCTCCTTAATAGGGAGGGAGTTGTGTTTCACACGGCCGTTCCCATTGAATTACTTTATATTCAGTGTTGCCAGTTGTGACCCCTTTTATATCTGGGTTCTGTTTGATGTGGTATTTCAGAAATGGCTCTAGAGACAAAGAAAAAATGAGGGGGTAAAGAGGGCATCCCTGTCTAGTGCCATTTTCTAGAATGTTGCTTGCCCTGACTCGTTCTGTTGGGTTATAGTATAATGACATAATTCTGTTCCAAGTGGATGGGCTGATTCCAATATGTGATAATACTTCCTCAGCCCAAGTACTGCCTCAGCCCAACTCCAGCGTACTCGATCAAATGCCTTTTTGGCATTTGTTGATAGGAAAGGTTTCATTCAGGTAGGTAGTCCGTCTATTGTTTTCTTCTTTCCTAGTTACATTCCCCTCCAGGTAGGTTGTAATGGTCCTTGTAAAATATCCGGATTGCTGTGCTATTTCTGTCGAGGACTGAACCAAAGTGCTTTCTCTGCCCACTATTCTTCAAATCAGCGTGCTAAAGCTCGAGCAAGCAGCTTCCTACTCTTGTTTCCAAATTCGTAATAAATGTCAAATGTCCTCCTAGCTTTTGCATTAAGCACCTGAAGTATTTCCTTTCTTAGCTCTTTGAGTTGCTGGAGATGGGTCAGTATTAGGGATTGTTTGTGCTTATTTTCTAATGTGGCTATTTTTTGCTAGATTTTTGTTACGGTGACCTTTCTCTCTTCACCCAAGTCGTCTCTGTAAACATGAAAGATGTGGCATTTAAGAGCCTCCCAGAGGACCATGGGAGTCATTTTTATGTCCGGAAATATTGTTCAAGAGCCTGTATAATTTTCAACTCCGTTGTCTATTAGTAGGCTCACATTGTGTTTCCAGTTCTATTTTTTATGCCCTTGACATGGGAGCTGAATGGTTACAAGGGTAGGTGCATGATCCGGGTATGTTATGTTCATGATCGCTGTTCCCTTAATCTTTTCTATATCTCTCTGGGAGATAACTATGTAATCTATCCTAGTGTATTTGTTGTGCATGTTACAGCAAAAAGTGTAGTCCTGGATGTGTCCATGAGTCCACCAGGTGTAGCTCTAGCAGTTTCTATTTAATCTTTTTCCACACTGTCAGCCATTGTGGATCTAGAATCTGAGGCATCTAAATGAGGGTTTAGCACACAATTCAAGTTGCCACCCAAAATAATTATCCCCTTCTGGAAAGCAAGAAGTTCATTAAGCTTGGAGCAAAAAAAATTCCTTTGCATCTTATCTGGAGCATATATATTTGCTATAGGGACTGGCACCTCCCGAATTCTTCCTTTAAGGAAGAGGAATCTGCCTTTTAGTTTACTGTCTAATTGGAATGGGACAAAGCATTCTATGAGGATCAAGACCACTTTCATTTTGTTTGTGAAGCTGCCCGGTAGTGTGTGGGAACTTTTTATTTGTCAGCTTTGGTATTTTTCCATGTTGGAAATGAGTCTCTTGTAACAAGGTTATATGTGACTTCTGCTTCATCAGATCTCTCAGAACTGCATGTCTTTTCTCTGTCTGGTTCAGGCCTTTCGCGTTTAGTGACACAATGTTTAACAAGAGCTGTTCATTCTTTTGAGCCATGATTCACGCTTTGCTTCCAATTTTAAGATCAAGTAAGTCAGAAGGAAAAAGAAAGGAAGGAGCATGAGCAATGTCCGAGGTAGGAGAAGTAAGTGTGAGGGAGTGGTAAAGGAAAGAAGAGAAGAAAAAAGGTTGAAGAGGGGGAAACATTGAGTTTATAAGAGGAGAGTAGAACAGCGGGATAGGGGGACAGCCCAGGGGGAGGGGGTAGGCAGTGTGAGAGCGGTGTGAGGGCAAATGCGGTAAGGGTAGCAAAAAAGAGAACTTACGATCTTTTATCAAGGTTAGCCTTTGAAGCCCACTTCTGTGGGGAAAAATTTAAAATTTTAGTTAATACTACCTATTGAGCTTGGAGTCACGTTTTGTGATTTCTTCCCTTCTGTATCATGTGAAAGGAAAAAAAGAAGAAAAAAACTTTCAACCGGTGAAGATTGCTCAGTAGTATGTATAGGGGGGAACGCAGCAGGTCAAGTCGGGAAATTAACTTTCACTAGAATTATTCGAGCATCGTCGGCAGATGGACTTTCTATTGTTAAGTTCCACATGCCACTTGCTTAGATAAGGGTGTGCCTTTAGGGAGTGGTGGAGCCGCGGAGGTGTGAGGTTGCATGTGCCAGTCAACACATATAATACCATGTGGTAAACATATGGTTGCTGTGTAGGAATTCCTGCTTGGGACCACCTTATGTATCTTCTCAACTCATCGCTGGAAGCATTGGGGGTATACCAGCCTGGTCCCCCTAACCTGAACAGGTCTTATTTTGCTTATAGTTATACCAAGTAGATCTGGTGGGCATGTCTTAAATAGTTGTGGCACTAAAATCACACCATCTTAGTTGCCGAGGATGAAGGGAAGGAAGAAAGGGAGAGGATGACCCCTCTTTGCTTATTTTTACATTGACCTTGATTTGCCCAATGGCTCTGTGTGGCCGTCATGTGTACCATGGGACACAAACCCCCACTGTTTTCAAAAATCACAAGGCCATGGCAAAATATTGTGCTTTCATTTCATAACATTATTATCCTTTCGTTACCATCGATGTGCAGAATTCATTAATGTACTTTCCATAACTTCTGCAGCTTCTAACCGTGTTTATTATATCTGTATAATCAGGAAGGTCACACCCTTTAAAATTATTATTGGAGCCTTGATTTGTGGGGTACCCTCATTTTGTCATTGTGTATGTGTATTTTAAAGTGTAAATAATGTTTTGTGTAATTGTGTGTATTGGCTTATGAGTCTTTTCAACTAAATAAAAGTAGATATATTTTTATATAGACCCTTGTAGAGATATATTTTTCTGGGTGGAGTGCGGACCGTCTGGGGACCTGAGGGGAGATTTCCAGAGCCTACCCCAAACTCTGTGTGTTTACAGCTTCTAACCGTAAGGTCTGCTTAAGTTAAAGTCAGATCTGACAGTTACAAGCCCCTGCGATCAGCCTGTCCAGCCTATGTCTGGGGGGGGGGGGGAGTTTGGGAGAAGGGAAATGGGAGATGATTTGGGATGGGTGAAAGGAAAATGATAGGGAGGGGCAGAGGGGAAGGATGAGGAAAGAGGGGGATGGGGGGTAGGTTATAAAAATGTTTAGAGGCCGATTCATTAATAGCGCCAGGTAGCGACAGATGAGCGACAGTAGCGGTATTTTCACAGCGCACGCTAGTATTCGCTGTGCTTGGCCGTTGTTCAGCTGTTGACAGCGACTCAGTCGGTGTGCGGTAATGTTGAATACGGGGTTAGGAGTCGCTGTTTGACAGGTTCCGCGCTGTATGGGAGCGCATGACAGCGAATGGCCATAGCGAACGGCTCCCAGCATATTCATTAACAAATCACGCTCAAAAAATTCTCGCGCTGTGAAATGCTTGTTTAAACCCCAGAGCGCTGGCGGCGATGGGTTAAAAGTAGTTTTTTAACCCCCCAAACAACCATATTTTTGGAAAAAAAAAAAAAGTTTTTCAAAACATTTTGTAATATCAATACATTAATATCAGACCTGTAATATCAATTCTGCACAATTTTTTTTTTTTTTACCTTCAAAAAAAATCTAACATTGCAGAAGTGGTCACAGAATTTTTGACATTTAAAAAAAAAAAAAAAAATAATAGCAATTAATTTAGAATATTGAAAGATTGCTCCATTGAAATGCATTGGAGAGCGCCAGGTAGCGAGAGGTCATACCTGTCGCTGTTCAAGGTCGCTCCCTGGCGCTGTGGGCTGAGGCTGGAATAATGATATATGATAAATGTGTGACTGCGGAGGGGAGCCGGCGTTCTCGTGGCGGTGACCGTCATTACCGTTCGCTCACCATTCGCTACCTGGCACTATCCCTTGTTAAATAAGGGCCTTAGTCTATAAAATCAAAGCATCATCTCTGGGTTCAAATGCTTTTATCAATTTGCATAGTAAGTAAGGCATTTAAACATATCATTCTTAAGAGGGAGGAGGAAGGAATGATGGGGGGTGGAGAGAGGAGGGGCCAATACGGGGGGGAAAACGAGAGTGAGGGGGTACTAGGTAAGGGAGGGACAATAAAACAGAGTATAATTGTACGTTGCCTAGCTGTACCCACTTCTAATAAGGCCGCTGGACATTACTCAGTTCAATAGGCTATCAAAATAGGTTGTCCCATAGCATAATTTACTCTACAGCACTGTTTCTCAACCTGCGGTGCACCAACAGGGGGGTCTGATGAGTCTGGTATATTATATTTAACTTTAAATTGTTATTCCTTCTTGCTTTAAAAGGCGGCCTGTGACCTACTTGTTTTGGTAACATTTATAATTGATCCCCTCTTTGGGGGTATTCAGTTGGAACTTCCTGTCACTAGGGGGTACTTGGAATAAAAAGGTTGAGAACCCCTGGTCAACAGAAACCTTTTAACAATATGTACTTATAAATGCACTCCAGTTATTACCCTCATAGCCGTGCTAAGGGAGGCCTATAAAACTGTCTGAGAAGAAGAAAAGAAACTCTATGTGCTTAGTAACTTCATAACTGTTTACACTATTGTTCCAGACATCTATTAAACCGGATCAGCTATGAAATAAAAGTGGATTTCAACTTTTGCTGAAACACTATTATTCAACATGCCTCTTTACAAGGCACTGGTGCACCCTCACCTGGAATATGCCATCCAGTTCTGGGCACCCATTCATAGAAAGAATGTCCTGATTTTGGAAAGGGTGCAGAGGAGAGCCATCAAGCTAATAAGTGAGTGGAGACGTCTACGGAGGGGACATGATTAACCTGTATAAATATATAAATCGCCAATACCAAAAATATGGACAAACACTATTTCAGGTAAAGGCAGGGGGACACTCCCTTCGACTGGAAAAAAAAAATTCAATCTCCGGGGGCGACAATAATTTTTTACCATACGAACTATAAATCTGTGGAATAGCCTCCCACAGAAGCTTGTTACAGCATCAACAGCTGACAGCTTCAAAAATAGATTAGATGCTTATTTATAAGAAAATAAAATAACGTTAACAGTTACAAAATAAAATAATAATAATTAAAGAAAAATAAAAAATAAAATAAAAAATAACTTTTCCCAACCCGACCTTTGATTGAACTTGATGGACATATGACTTTTCCACCGTAATAACTATGAATGGAACCTGAGTTTTTTTTACCGGTCGCCAGATGATCTAGCCTTAGGAAGCCTTAGGAAGTGTAATAAGCAGACTGTCAGTTGTTTTTAGCAGTCATAGCCTTTGAAATACATTGCAACATCCTTGAGTGCTCAGTCCTTTTTTTTCCCCCTCGGGAAGAGCCTCTGGCTAGACGGGAAGGTGAGGTCAATGGGGTGGATGGTTGTTGTCCAAGATCCATCTGATCCATGGTCTGATTCTTACGTTTTTGTTGGCTTTGGAGACCCACCCATCTATTGCACTTTAGAAGTTTTGGGTGGGCTTTGCACTTGCTTTTTTGAATGTTCATTAAGTCGGTATTTTTTAGCGTAGCTGCATTAGATAAATTCTCAATAGTAATAGTAGCAATTTCTATTTGGGGTGTTTGGAGTATTGTGGTTAACTATGTAACTATCAATTGAAGCACCCAAACTGCGTCTTATGGTCAGATTCTGCTGAGGATGATTTAAAAACTATGTTGGCCAACTCAAAATGTATCTTACAGTCACGTTTTGATGAATTGACTCAAAGTTCAAATTGATTTGGACCCAAATTGAGCCTTATGGTCAGTTTTCAGAAGAATTTGAACAATCTTGTGGGCAAGCTGACAAATTAATCAACACAAAATAAATCTTGGGTAGTTGTAGGTCTTTCCAGGCCTAAACCTAATCTCAAGGTCATATTCGGTTAAATTTCACTGATTTCCTAACTCTTCAATAAATCAAATACATTATTTAAAAATATTCTTTAAAATTATTTAAGATCAATAACAAATCTCATATTTAAATGAACTGACTCAGAACAAGCTTTAGAGAAGTCGCCAGTTGCCAGACTGTACTGAGACCATGTGCTATCTGGGAGACTTTGTTTTTAGGATTTTCATCATTTTTTTTTATTTACCATCACTTTTCTAAAAAGTTACATTCAATACTAGCCTTATTGACATATCCTGAGAGCTCTGGAGGAGCCAAGCCATTCGATAAAAATAGAAATGTTTGTCTCTGGTTTCTCAAAGGGGCTCTAAAATGTTTTTAGCTGTGATCGTATTTACTTGACAGTTAAACAATGGTCTAAAGTAGCATCACAATCCTATAGAATATCCCGTAAGAGGACAGATAAAGGCCCCTTTCTGGGAAATCAGAGGGAAAACAACAGCAGTGCTTTAAAGAGGATTGTGGGAATCAGATTAGAGCTGTGAAGCGTGCGCGCCGGCTGATAGACGTTCCCCAGGAAGCTGCAGTGGCTTGATGAAGTAAACTAGTTTTGTTTTCTTCCATGCAAGGTAATTAAGGAAGCAATTATTAAAGTCACCTAATCTTGGAAGTTAACCCCAAAGGAAGGAACAACTATTATTTGTACAGAGAGATAGATATTTTACTGACACGTCATTTTTTTTCTTAGCTCAACGAGATTAAAAAAAGAAGCAAAGGTAGAAAAAATAGCTAAAGATTTTAAAAAGCTTTCAAAGGTTGAGGGTTCTAATTAGCGTTGTTGTCCAGATTCTGTTAAATTCCACTCAAACTATTTAGACATTCATTTGGCAACATTTGGAAAAAAAATGTAAAAAATATTGGAGATGCAGAGAAAAAAATAGAAGAAATAGTGGGTGTGGCAACAGTGATGTGATGCAAGCACACTGTGTGCTTTTACAGATATCATGGTAAAAAATAAGTGCATTGTTGTGCCTCTAGTTATTATTGCCAGCACATAGTGTGACCAGAGAGGAGGGAGGAGGTTGGGATTTTATAGTTGCAGAGAGAGGCAGCCAATCAGGACATCTGGGGAGGGAGTGGGGGTTGTTTCCATTCTTGGTCCACTGAAGGTTGATTGGAGGACCAGGTCAGTGGGGTGGGGATTAAAAGCTAAATGAGAAAGTGATTTCCTCACTAAGGAGACCGATGAAGGAGGAATCACAGCACTGCAGCCGCTCAATGAAAGGTAAGCTACTGATATATATATATATATATATATATATATATATATATATATATATATATATATATTAACTTTTGACTTGCTAATTACTTTAAATGAATCTAGAATTTGGAAGATTTAGTAATTTATTTGACATTATTTGAAAATTTTCTCATCTCAATTTTTACTTAAAAAAACATGTTAAGATGGTATTGTATGCTTGCACACTAGTAGGATTTTTCTCTCTGCATTTAACCCGTACGTGCAGTGAGTTTACACAGACCCGGGCGGTGGGTCGCCCTATTTACAGCACTCGGGGAGCAGTTGGTGGGGTTAGGTGACTTGCTAAAGAGCACTTCAGTTATGTCCCATGGCCGGTAACCTGCCACCCTCCAGTCACAAAGCCGATTATTTACCTTTAGGCCACGACTGCCCATTTTTAAAGCCCAGGATATTCCCCTCTTAGGTCATTTTTTATTTAGTTTTTTTTTTTGGGATGGGGGTGACTCGACTCATCTATTCTACCCCGTAGCAGCTGACACAATGTCTGGTGGATTTAGTTTTTATTCTAAAAAGATCCCCGTTATTAGTGTCGCTGTCCAGATTTGGTCAAAGTTAAAGAAAAATCTAATGTTGCCGTCAAGAAGATTATTTGATAAATATGACCTGCTGGAAGAGCAGAAACATTCATGATGGCAAGGTTATAATCTCCTTTATGTGTACATATCCAGAACAAACGCGATGTGCTACTGGAAATCAAAGGTAAGTATATTGTTTTTGCATGGAGTTGGCCTTATGCTTAGGATAAACACAGAAATCAAGAAGGTCTGAAGGTCCACATAAAGCCCAGGGTGAAACATAACTTGGCATGTTCTTCCAGTTATAGGTTAAAAATCTAGAATATAATTTACTGGGTCCAAGTTTCTGCTGTTTGTGTCCCACGTTACCATTGGTGGCCAGTGAAGTTTGCCAGGGGTAGTTATTTTGTTTGATTTCTGGCTTCTTTTTCATTTTTCACCCAAAATCAGGATGCCTCAGGACAGGTATGAATGTCTGTTTAGTCATTTATGGATTTTGTTTATGCTTTCCTGCAGCTGCTATTCGTCAATACTGAGCCTGATCTGGACTTTGGCTGCTGTTGATACCAACCTTTTGTTGCCAAACCCATTTTGAATGTTAACTAAGCTTGTTCCTGTGCTACCTTTTACTTATTAAATAAATACTTGGAAACTATAATGTCCAATTCTCAGGCATTGACCAGGGTAATAAGCAAACGGGGTGACCATGAGGTGACGATCAGAACAGCCCTGAAGAGCAATTTTAGTTTAGTTTTGCTTTAAGATTGAGTGACTGAAGTGGTTGAAGTCCCTTTTCAGAAGTCTAAATGGTTCACTGATATACTTCTTTTTAGCTGACGTTGACTGAAACAAAGTAAAAAAAAAACTGGGATAACCACAGGGTAAGGGTGAAGATCTAGAAGCTATAATCACCATTTCCAGGTGGTTTAAAGTGAAAAAAAAGGGATTTGACTATCTTGGGTCTTGTTCCGTGCCCCATGGTCATCCTGAATTGGGAAACCCTGCTGTGTGAAAGCCCTCAGGTCAACCAGTACAACTCACATTTTCCCAGTCCAACGGTGCATGCATGGGCTCTCGTCCAATCAGAGCCATTTGCTATGGCATATGGGAAAAGGCTCCGCTAGGCTTCAATGAGGAGCAGGATTGGCTGCATCTTTAGTTGCGCACTTGCGCGCGCCTCATACATTCAGATAGGATGCGCAGTCCGAGGATGTCGGGGATGCAACTGCTTTTGCTCCCCATTGTAAACAATCAGAGACATTTGCCAAATTTCATAGGTATGTGTAAGAAACTTACCTGCGGGCCGTTCCCCCGGCACCTCAGCTCTGCCTTTCTATCTTCCTCCCTCGCTGGAGCTCCGGCCTCCGCCTTCTCCTCGTTGGTGGCTGGGGTTCCTGGCGGCGCAGCGGCTCCTCCACTGCTTCGGCCGCCGCGTCCTCCCCCTCCTCCTCTGGGGGCTCGCCCGGCAGTGTATCTTGTGCTAGCATGTCCTAATTATGCCCCCCGGCGGCGCTGCTCCCAGTGCATTCGCCGGGGGCAGGTTTGAATGGACCTACCTGGGTCCAGGGGGGGATACTCTGGGTCTGATGAACCCAGGGACTGGACAGCCTGGCTGGTCAGGGCGGTCCAGTCCCTGGAGTAGCTCCTATCAGGAGCAAGTAAAATACGCCAATCATGAATGCACCAATCATTACACTCCCCCTTCCAATTGGCCAGTTCCCCTTTAAATATGTCCTTGACCTGACCATCAGTGCCCGTTATAGCCATTATTAGACCACTTCTGTCCTCTGCCCGCACCGACCTTCTGCCTGTCTGACCTTGCTTCTGCTTGCCCCTTGGATACCGTGCTTCTGTGACCACCCGGCTTTGACCCCTGCCTGTCTCGACTATTCTCTGCCTAACCCTTGCACTCTTGATTTGGGATACCCCCGCTGTTCACCCGTCTTTACCATAAGCCAGCAATCTTTGCGCCAGTAAGTCCTGGGGGCAACCGCGTCTGGAGAGGCATAACCCGTGTCTCCAGAGAGCGGGGGCTTGACTATAGGCACAAGAGGCTGGGGAGATTGGGGATTGTTGGCTTATGCAAGAAGGGTGTCCAGCGATCCCTGACAGTATGGCAAACAGCTCTGATTGGACGAGAGCCTGCACATGCACTATTTCACCAGAGAAAGGTGAGTGAATACCGGTGACCTAGGGAGTTTCAGCGTGGGCATCTGGTTCGGACAGGTGGCTGCTCTAGGTCTAAGGGCTAATCAGTGATAAAAATGGCCATGAGGCTAAAGGATAGGACCTTCTATAATGCCCAATTCTCAGACATTTCCGTATAGCTATGGGTTGAAGATCAAAACAGCTCTGAGGACCATTATGAGTTTTACTTTAGGAGTTGAGGAGCTAACTTATTGTGTTTGTCTGACCTTTTTTAGATGTCTAAAGTCTAAATGGCTCACTCGTGTTCTTTGCTTTTTCTTTTTAGCTGACCTCAACTAATTAAAAACAGTGGGATGACATTGCGGTAAAGGTGAAGATCTAGAAGCTGTAACAACCAATTTTCCAGCATTTTGAGGGCTAATCAATCGTTAAGATGTCCATGATGCTGAAGGACTGAACCTTATGCTTGAAACGTTGAAAAATGTATTTGTAATCGTACCACCTTTTTCAGAAGGTTTCTACATTTGCGCTCTCTTTTTACCTTTAATTGGCCCCAATTTCCCACCATATGAAAAAAAAATGTCTTACTGACTTTTTCGGTTAAGCTGAATTCAACTGCAACAAAGTCAAAAACAAAACAAAAAAAAACAAAGTAAATGAAGACCTAGAGGCTTCCGCAGTTGCAGGTGTGACACGGCGGCAATTGCTAGGTAATAAAAAGTGACAATCCACAACAAGCCTGGAGGCCAATGTGAAGAGGTCTGAGATTGTGGAGGCATTCGAGGCAGACATAACGCTGAAGACATCGTTGCTTGTTACGAGGCTGTCAGACGTGCTCGTCTGTCCTCCCTGGGAGCTGTTTGGCTTTGGCTGTTCGGAGCAGATACAGCTCCAACGCATTTTGTTGTTGTTGTCTGATAATCTGCGGAGGCCAAGGGTGCTCAGAAATAAATTAGATGAACTTAATTTAAAAGTGAGGGGGTGGTTGTGTCGTCCTCAAGTTTCCAATAGGAAAATGAGGAATGCGGACCAGATAAAATAAAAAAAACCTGAAGAAGAGGAACAGAAAGAAAGGACATGTCCTAGAGACTGCAGACAATTCAGTGAATGCGACATAACAGCAGATGGTTGGTTTACAGAGATAGGCAAAGGGTTACCGTGACTAACAGCCTTTCAGTTTAGGATTGGAATATCTGTACAGTTAAGAAGAAAATAACCTTTTTGTTATATGGATGGTGTTTCATAGCTATGGCTCTGAAAAGAAGTGATATCAAAAGAACATTTAAAGTGATCTGACCTAAAAAACAATTCCAGGTTTATGGAGCCCTTGGACCCCGTTGCGTGTGTCATATGCCACATGTCATGACACCCTTCAGCTCAGCTGTCAACAATAGGCTCTCTTCTGGCACCGATTGCCCTGAATTCTCCATGGCCACCAATCACCCTCTTGTCCTTGCTGCTGTCTTCTCTGCTATTGATAATCCTCCAGTCCTCACCACTTTCTGCCTCTCAAAAACCCTTGTAGATGCCAAGGGCCCCAGCACTTGCCTGGGTTTGCAGGGTCCACCACAGCCTTGTCTCTCCACCAGGGACATCCTGATTTGGAATGCTCTCTTAATTAATAATGCTTTGGAAGCTTGAAATCAGGCAGAATTCTCACTCGCAAGGCGCTCACACCCCACTTATGCCCCATGTCAACTTAGGTCAAAGTATTGCTGTTTGCTCAATTTTACCATGGTGGGTATCTTTTTCAGCATATGGCTGAACTTGCCTTTAAAGCAGACATCCAGCTAGTGGGGCCAAAAAGCAGTCCCCAATTGGCCTCTTGGGTGGTCAATAAGCATACGCCAATGCTAAGACTATAGCATTGCAGGGTCAGATTATGGGCAGTGGTGGATATAGCCATTAATGGTACATATCCAATACATAATTAATGGTAACAAATCTTTAATATAAGGGCAGATAATGTGATGGTTATGGCCCCCTACAGCCATGATGCTTAGGCTATAGCACTAGAGGCCGTGGGAAAACTAGGGAAACAGAAGTTTGTGTAAGGGTGTAAGAAGCAGCAGCCTAATTAGCCAACTGGTCCCAAAGCACAGGTCCACAGAGTCTCCATGTGACCAGTCCATCTGCTTTGGTTGCCGGCTGCCAAAGCTGTTCACCCCTGTTCTTTTCCATCAACACAATGCACTGTGTGCGTATGATGACCTTGCAAAGAGTGAGTGTTGATTTGGCTGATTTTCAGGATACCTAGGGGAGGACATCCCAATGAAGAGTTCATAAGGACCCTTATTTACAGTTTATATAAGGTTTAATCTTTTCGTTGGTGACAAAGCAGTAAATCTGTTGATTACATGACAATAGGAATGTAAATTGGTGAGAATTTTTGGATTCCTATGTTTCTTTCTTACAGCAATATGTCCTAATTTGGGATTCTCGAGGCGTGGGCAATTAAATAGGTCATTTGGCATTTATGCAGACACACTCATCACAAACTGGTATAGAGGCCGTTTTGCCTCTACTTTTAGGTTGGGTTATGTTGTTGGGTTATCAGCAGGGTAGGATAAGGGTTCATATCTAGTAGGAGCAGGAGCAGGGACAATCCAATTTGGAGGCCCTATAGTCCCCAGTATCAGGCATTTTGTAGATCTGCCCCCCCCCCCCAACATGTGAACTATTATTATTATATACAGCCCTTGGACCCCTTAAAAGTAGAACAGTAGTTTAACAGTAAAAAAAAAAAATAATCTTTAAAATAATAAACTCACCATTGCCACTTCTCCCTGGGGAGCTGCTAATGCAGCCACACATTACCCACCATTTAAATAAAAATATCCCCATTCTAAAGATGTGAAGCAAACTTATTCCATACTTGATAAATGGGATTACATCAGTTTCCAGAAAAGCACCGAACTTGGGAGGACAATTCTGTCCCCAAGTCTTTACTAAGATCAGGGAATTAGTTCTACTACATGGTTACATGTACAGGATTGCTATAGATGGGTGCATCACCGGCATTCCTTTTGCAAATTAATTAAACAAGGGAATCAATTTCCCTGTTTTAGGCATCAAGAAAATTCAATATTAAAAGATTTTTCAGTCGCAACAGTAAAAATTGTATTTATTTAATTTTATTCACCCATTACCATATTCAGTATACGGGATGCAACACGAGGAAGCTCAAGATTAGAATTAGGGAGCACCCACACAGAACTCTGGGATTATCCAATGTCTCGAAACATTTTAGAGACCGTGGACTACTTATGAAAGAGACTAAGAACCCCCATAGCCTCAGTCATAGGTGGGATGTATCCTTGTGCACCAATTATTAATTTAGTAGGAATTGCTGGCTAATATTTTTTCCATCCTCATTCTGATTCTTATTGTCTTTGAAGAATCATCTTTAGGGGACTAATAATAACATAAAATACAAATTAGCCAATCCAGGATTTGAATATTTAGATATTGTTATAACCTTTTGGATATTATCTTCCATTAGAGAATGCTTACATGTATCTTTTTTTAGCATATAGACCATTGTTTAGTATTATTATACATGACTGAGTCCACATATTATTCATGATTGGTATATAAAATGTTGCAGGGGACTAAATGTAGAAACATTATCATTTTTATGCTAAAAGTAGTTCATAATTCATTTTGGATTTATGCGATAGACACTTAGGTTTGCAGATTCATTGTGTTATTGCCTGGGTAATGTCTCATGTGTCTCAATATCTCCTGTGGCATACAGCGGGTTAAATTATATCACGCTGCATGGCTCCCAATGGAGCCTGCCCCAATCCCTACTATTCTGGGCCCTGTCTATGAGCGCATCTTTAAATTTCCATCTGGACAGAGATCTCTGTTATGTTTAGGACAAGATCTGCTGCCTATCAAGATGCTCCTTGACTTCCTGGGCCCTCCCACAGGTCTCAGGATGGAGTGGGGAGCAGATGGAAGCAGGACGGAGATGGGGTGCAGTGGGGAGCAGGGTGGAGATGGGGAGCAGATGGAAGCAGGACGGAGATGAGGTGCAGTGAAGAGCAGGGTGGAGATGGGGAGCAGATGGAAGCAGGACGGAGATGGGGGTGCAGTGGGGAGCAGGGTGGAGATGGGAAGCAGGTGGAAGCAGGACGGAGATGGGGTGCAGTGGGGAGCAGGGTGGAGATGGGGTGCAGATGGAAGTAGGACAGAGATGGGGGTGCAGTGGGGATCAGGGTGGAGATGGAGTGCAGATGGAAGCAGGACAGAGATGGGGGTGCAGTGGGGAGCAGGGTGGAGATGGAGTGCAGATGGAAGCAGGACAGAGATGGGGGTGCAGTGGGGAGCAGGGTGAAGTTGAGATGCAGTGGGAAACAGAACAGAGATGGGGTGCAGTGGGGATCAGGGTGGAGATGGGGGAGCAGATAGAAACAGGATGGAGATGGGGTGCAGTGGGGAGAAGGGTGGAGATGGAGTGCAGATAAAAGCAGGACAGAGATGAGGTGCAGTGGGCATCAAGGTGGAGATGGGGAGCAGATGAAAGCAGGACGGAGATGGGATGCAGTGGGGAGCAGGGTCAATATGGGGTGCAGATGGAAGCAAGACAGAGATGGGGGTCAGTGGGCATCAGGGTGGAGATGGGGAGCAGATGGAAGCAGGACAGAGATAGGGTGCAGTGGGGATCAGGGTGGAGTTGAGATGCAGTGGGGAGCAGAATGAGATGGGGTGCAGTGGGGAGCAGGGTGGAGATGGGTGCAGCGTGGGGCAGGATGGAGATGGGGATGCAGTGGGGATCAGGGTGGAGATGAGGTGCAGCTGGAAACAGGACAGAGATGGGGTGCAGTGGGGAGCAGGGTGGAGAGGGGGAGCAGATGGAAGCAGGACGGAGATGGGGTGCAGTGGGGAGCAGGGTGGAGATGGGGAGCAGATGGAAGCAGGACGGAGATGGGGTGCAGTGGGCATCAGGGTGGAGATGGGGTGCAGATGGAAGTAGGACAGAGGTGGGTGTGCAGTGGGCATCAGGGTGGAGTTGAGATGCAGTGGGGAGTAGAACAGAGATGGGGGTGCAGTGGGGATCAGGGTGGACATGGGGAGCAGATGGAAGCAGGACAGAGATGGGGGTTCAGTGGGGAGCAGGGTGGAGATGTGGAGCAGATGGAAGCAGGATGGAGATGGGGGTGCAGTGGGCATCAGGGTGGAGCTGAGGAGCAGATGGAAGCAGGACGGAGATGGGGTGCAGTGGGGAGCAGGGTGGAGATGGGGAGCAGATAGAAGCAGGATGGAGATGGGGTGCAGTGGGGAGCAGGGTGGATATGGGGTGAAGATGGAAGCAAGACAGAGATGGGGGTTCAGTGGGCATCAGGGTGGAGATGGGGAGCAGATGGAAGCAGGACAGAGATAGGGTGCAGTGGGGATCAGGGTGGAGTTGAGATGCAGTGGGGAGCAGAATGAGATGGGGCACAGTGGGGATCAGGGTGGAGTTGGGGTGCAGCTGCAAGCAGGACGGAGATAGGGGTGCAGTGGGGAGCAGGGTGGAATTGGGGTGCAGCGGGGAGCAGAACAGAGATGGGGTGCAGCAGGGAGCAGAATGGAGATGGGGAGCAGGGCAAAGATGGGAGAGGTACAGCTGTCATGTGTGCTCAGGTTCACTGCCATATCTCCCCACCTCGTAGAGGCCCTAGCCTCCAAAGCAGTGTGTGCCCACACTGGCCATTCAGATAAACGGCTGTCATTAAATGAAGGTGGGGTGGCACATGTGCCATGGGATCGCCAGTTTTTCTTTTTCACAATGTGCTGGGGAGAGCGCCGTGGGGGTGGTTGGATGCTTGTGTGTGAGGAGGAGGGGGCCCTAGTCCAGAATTTGCTCTGGGGCCCATAGGAATGTAGTTATACCATTGGGTCCTATAGCAGTTCACAGGGTAGTCATGGCCGGCATGGCTCCTGCCAGCATTAGTGGATGGCATGCCGGATAATCTGACCTAGATCTTGTCAATATCCATCATGGGTTAAACGGGAGCGAATCGGCAGCTTCCGGGTTGAATCCAGCATCGGGATGTGAACACTATACATAATTAGTGCATCTATACAAAAATGTTTTTACTGAACAAACATTTCCTACGCCAATCCCCAGGAGCTCCAATGTCATGTGCCCACCTACATACACAGCATTAAAGCGCATTATGTGGCTCTGCCAAGTCTTGCCGGCAGATCTTGAATGGCTGCCAGAGCCACGCTCACAGTCTCATCCAATACACCCTTGCACTGTTACTGAGTCACATATCGGCTTATTTATCCTTAATATTTGTTAGTCAGAGGTTGCTGGAGCCGCCATAGGGAGAGATTACAGAATACAGATAGAAAGTTGTTGGCAGGATGGCGCGCTGTCCCCGGAATACGGCACAGAGGGAGAATGCAATATCTGTGACAGCGCTCAGGCAGAATGAGGATGGCGGGGTCAGAGCGGGCAGTCTCTACTGGAAAAGCAGCAAAAAGGTTCAGGCAGCTCAATAATACATAAGTGTTTTTTGAACGATTTTCAAACTACAGCAGACGAGGAGGAGAAGAAGGCTCGTACAGCAAATCAAACAGACTTATTCCGGCATCATTGCTCACAGCTTTAAAGCAGACCTGAGACAAATATAAGGCTATGTTCACACCTATCCATTGTATGTCTGGTCAGAGGAGTAGCTAGGCTTTCTGGCACCTGGGGCAAAGATTCAAAATGGCGCCCCCCATCGGTAACTAGCCCCCCCCTGACCTGCTGCACCCAGAGCAAGTGCCCCCCTGCTCCCCCCCTAGCTACGCCCCTGCATAGACATTTTGTGACGGATTTTACTTGCTCTAGAGATGCATTGTTTTCAAATATATTCTACACTTTTAATGTGTCCACGTTGGATTAAAAAAAATAAAAATAAAAAAAATAAAGCACTTTGTCTACAGTAAGTATATGGTTAAAGTCCCCCTGTGTTGCTAACACAATACAAGCACATTGTAAATCAGGTTCCAAATACTAAAACAGTTGGATCAGATCTTAGATTGTCCAACTTGTAGTACTTGAATGGTAGGTGCGCTAATGTGTCAGTGGGTGTGAGGATTAGAATAGCCTTCTGCAATGTGTTCTATGTTTTTTTTTATTCTCTAAATATTTCTATAACTACCCCCCAGCTACAATGGTTCAAATAAGCCACCTTTACCCACCTATCTTTTGTCTCCACGTACCTTTTGTTTCCACCCCCATCCTTTAGACTGTAAGCTCGCAAGGGCAGGGCTCTTCTACCTATTGTCTCCTGTGCTCACAACACTTGGTTTAAACCTCGTGGCATCTAATTTTGTATTGCTACCTGTACTATATGTTTTACCTTGTGTGTAATCATACCTTGCAGCTATGGAAGATGATGGCGCTATATAAATAAACAATAATAATATAATATAATAATAATAAATGTACCCCTCAGCAACATAGAAATATATGATAATAAATGTTTTGATTTGGGTACTCACCTCCACAGCCTGGAGGTTCTTGACCTGTCCAGGGGCTCTGAAGTTAAACTGGCTTCCTCTGTTTTATCTCACATTCCCCGCCGGCTAAGGAGCCGCTGGTCCTGGCATCAACGTTTATTTTATTTGCTTCTTTCAAAGGTTTACAAAAGAACTTAAAAGGTTAAATACCTTACCTTAAATACCTTAACAATGTCCCCAGGCGAAACGTGTGTTGGACACATTGCTGCTCAACAGTGTTTTTTTGTTTAACCTTTTAATTTCTTTTGTAAACTTTTGAAAAAGGCTTTTTACACATATGTGATCAGTCTGATCTAAGAATCTGCATTTCACAAATAGAATACATTTTGGAGAATACCTTCATTGGACCTTGCTTCATTTTAATGGCTACAATTCTCTTCCCACTTTTGTTGTGCTGGAGTATTCCAGCTCCAAGCCTATTCCTGACACAATCAGGAAAATCTATCTATCTATCTATCTATCTATCTATCTATCTATCTATCTATCTTAGATCAGTATTTATATAAAAAATATAATATATACCTAATACAGGCTCTGATGAATTATTGGCATTAATAGTGGCAATTTAAAACTTTGGATTAAATTAAAGTGGACCAAAACCCATGCCCAACCCCAATGGCCCTGGAGTCTATAAGATTCCAGGGCCGCTAGATTCCTTTCCCCACTGTGTGAAATCCCCCTGGTTGTCCGGAATCTCACCTTCTTTCCTGTTCCAACAGTGCATACCCAAGAAGCGGATGCATCCCCGCTATCCCTTTAGCAGACACATACTTGGGCAAGGCATTTGTAAGTGGCTGGTGTGGGAACGCTCCCTGTTAGAGGGTAATGGGGGATGCGGCCACAGCACACTGCACACTGATTGGACAAGAGGCCACACATGCGCCATAGGATGGAGGAAAAGTGAGTTAGTTTGGTTGACCTGGGGGGGTCTCACACAGCCTATAAACTTGCTTATTTCACAACTACTTTTGGCTTCCTCAAAAGAAGATCTTCTGACACCATCTTGCCAGCCTGTCTCGCTATTAGTGGGGTGTTGCAGTACATAGGTGTGCGATCATCGATATAGAAATGCTCCTGGGCATGTGCAGACTAACATTCCGGATGCCCAGAGACTTGGACCTGACCCAAGAAAAACACGGGTTTGACCTGGTGTTGGATTCTAGAGTCTAGTGCTGGAGGCATTTACAGTTACCCAGGTCAACCATGCCATGCAAACCCTGAAACCCAACCTTATCCAAACCTGTGAACCCGACCTTGACACCAAACCTAAGCACAATTATTCCCAAACACTTATGTATTTAACATCCCTTCTTAAATACCTGTCTCCAGTCCGGGATCTAAGTGTCTACACTACACAAGCAAGTGGCCAACAGTTCAAGACATTATTTTGATCCAAGTCTTTGTTATGCCATCACTGCCAAGCTTATGTGAGTACTTTTACATTGTATTGGACGAGTATTGATGTCTTCAGTGATGCCAGTGGATTTATGGTAATGTTTTTACATGATGAATGTTGTGCGTTAACATTTTACGCTCATTATAATTCATCCAGCGATAGCGTTTGGTGGTGACATAATGAATGAGGCCATCTTCTGGGTCTTGGGGAGGGGTGTATAGAGCAGATTTATTGCTTAATTTAGTAGAGTAATTACTCTTGCTCGGGCTACGGAGAAATCCATACCTTGTGATGACCATGTAATAGAACTGTGGAGCATTTAGACCTTCTGTATCTCAGAACTTGGGGTCAAGTCAATAAAAGCTCCACCAGAATACGAAAAAGAGCCAGCAATTAAATGATAGCTTAAATGTAAAGTATACAATTAAAGTTGTCTACTGCTAAAGAGGACCTGTCATCAACTCATCATATGTCTAGTGGTTTGCTTTAGGAATTACGTATGCCTTTATTCTAGTTCCACTTGATATGCTCCTGTATATCCACTACAACACTGGCCCCCAACCTATAGCTTGGCAAACCCTTGCCGTCTGGCTTGCAGACTACCTGGGAGTCAGTCAATTAGGCAGGGGTGAAGAATTTCAGAATGCCAGCATACTATTCTTTTCCTGCCCTACCCTGCAAAGCTAGTTGCTAGCAAGGGTTGGCTTGTGATGGAGTATGTTTTTTATGGGGGGGGGGTAATGTATTGCCAATTTCTTCATGCCAAATGTGGCTTAGGACCATCTTGTAGTGCTGAATGTGGCCCTCAAGGCAATAAAGGTTGGGGACCCCCGCACTAGAATATGACCAGGTACCAGCCATGAGGCTTCTACCATGCTCTAAGTGAAACTACAGTAGGGTATGAACACCTTGTCTACTCCTTTGCAATGGCTGCCAGTTTTATAGCGACAACTGATACAATGCAGATTTGTCTTAAATCTAACCCTAACAGCTAAGATTGTACGTCTAAGACATTATAAACCTGCAAGTCGACTTCTCATTCTTAAACCTCTGCCAAACACCTAACCAAAACCGAGAGGCTAATTTATTATAAAAGGTGCGGGCGGCTGATGCTTGACGCTTGGCGCTATCAGCTGTAGCGCTCCCAGCCAGGCAGTGTTCGCAGTGCACGGCTATTATATGCCTATTTGCTAGTGAAACCTAGTGTGGAAAGTTCTCCACATAAGTAAGAGAGGTTGTTTTACATAGGGCTCTCTACGTTTTATCAAGTGACCCACCCAACCATAATCTTAATGCCTAAAAATTGAAAACTTGCCCCTTGAACATAATCCTTATCAGTGTTTAGAATGCTCATCAAGACCCTTTACCATGATATCTAGCCAAAGCTGCAACACTATCCTGTAACCAAATTCCATAAAGTGAATCTGAAGCCGAAAGGATTCACCAGCCCATTCTATGCCTCACCTCATGGAGACAGGAAAAGGCAAGAAGATAATGGCCTAATAGGGAGAAAGAGAATGATGGGCAAAATATGGAACAGAAAGACCCACCGAGCCAGCTGAGAGCATTTTCTCTAAACTCTCTTGGTGCCACCTTACAGATCGGTTGGGATGGTGCCCCATGTGGTGGTAAAGGTCACACACCCCAAGGGTTGGCCATGACTAACCCTTTATGCATACCACCAGTGGTACTGAACCCTGACTGCCTCATGGTAGTGCACGAGTGGCTGGAAGTAGGGGAATTATTAATTTATGCTGAGAATTATTCATGTTTGCAATGAGCAATACTTACCTCCAGGATCATTGTAAGAAGGGGGGTGCAACACACACCAAATCAGCCAGCGCCTCTTACTGGAGAAGATACCAGCCGATGAAATGTGTGTGTCCAATTAAAGTGGACCAAAACCCACGCTGAACTCCCAGGCCTATCGATTTCCTCCCCCGGGGCACCCAAAATGGAGATGCTCCACTGCGTGAAAGCCCTCAGGTCGCCCCATACACTTACCTTATTTCCCGGTCCAAAGGAGCATGCACAACCAGCGGCCGCATCCCCGCTATTCCTCTAGCAGGGAGCATGCCTGTGCCGGGATGCGGTCGCCAGCATGCTCCGAGCCACTGGCCTTAGACAAAGGCTTAGACAATGGGACATCAGCGGCTCCGAGAGTGCTTATTGGATGAGCGGTCGGGTTTTGATCTACTTTAAGATCTAGATGGTAAGAGGTATTGCTCATTGAGGGGCAGTACATTTCTTCAGGGGCCTGCTTGTGAGTAAAGACTTCCAATGGAGGGTGTAGGTCCACTTTTAATTGCCCTGGTGGTAATAAGATGCACCAGGGGGGCAAAGTCATTTACTGCCGACGTGCAGCATCTGCTTAGCCATAGCTCACTCTGTCCTGTGCTGCCCCAGGGGCAGCCATTCAAGCCTGCCAGACTTGTGCACATGTACTGTGGGATTCCAGATCCAGGCGGGTATGTGGCGAACCAGGGGGTTTCACACTGTGGGTCATCTTGATTTAATACGAGGGTAAATGAGGGGCTCTTATTTTTATGGCTTTGGTCACCTTTAAAGTATTCATTTTGCCACTAGGCCATGCCTGTCCCTGGTAAATGACTGAAAAGAAGGCAGGTACGCATTAGGGTGGCCTCAATCTTTACCCCCTCCCTGCCATATCAGTTTTGATAGCTATTCCCTTATAGTGAAACCCTGACTTTCTCTCGTGTGCCGCGCATCTTGGTGCTCCCATTAGTCGCCAACTGGTGGGAATTACCGGTTCAAAACGAATCAAGGAAAACATATGGAAGACAATTCCCACTTAAGACTTCCACAGCCTGCCCGGAATTCTTTCTAGTGCATCCGCCTCATTCCATATGGCGACATTGTTTCATCAAGCGACTTATTGTCTAATTATTAACTTGTGTTGTTCAAAAGATTGAATGGGGAGGGGCAGTGGCGTCAATCACACAGGGTTTAAGGATAAGTGCGGACTCTGCAATGTGGTCACCTAACGGAGCGCGCCGAGGGGAGTTTTGGGAACCCCCCAGCATACTCTTTTTGCCGCTATTTTGCCGCTATTTTGTCGCATCTCTATTTTTCCTTCTTTTATTATCTGGCTTCTTCAGACATCTTTATTAATTTTTATTGTTTATGAATTGTATTTATATTGTGTTTTTTTTTGTATGTATCTTTCTATATTATGGATGTGTGGCAATATTGATATAACCTATGGTCATAAGCAGTGCTGGAGCTAGCGTCCGGCACAGTCGGTCATCTGCTGAGGGCCCTGGGGGGCCTACTGACAGGCAGCAGTGCAGCCCAGCCAATAAAATAAAGCCGTCTGTGCTGTACAATGGTGCCGGGCCCGCCACGGACACTAGCTGGCTGGTATGAATGTTGGGTGGGACTATCTCCTCCACCCGCCCTATGCGGTCAGTGTCAGCAGTGATTGCTGAGAGTGCTGACAGAGAGGGGGCGCTGACTGGCCATCATTGCAGAGTTGCTCTGTCTGTCTGAGAGACAGAGAGAGAGAGGGTAACTTTTACTGTCATTCTTCCATTCTGTTCTTTATTCTGCATCTGTTGAATGGGAACGGTGAATGTCAGCCAGAAGCTGCTCTCACCCTCCTCATCACCTGCAGGCAATCATAAATGAAATTCAGCTTACCCACCTTAGAAAGCATTCGGCTTTTGGTGGATAAGCTGAATGTTTTATAAGGGGAATAAGCTGATTAAAGTGGACCAAGACTAGACTTATTCCCTATCAGGGATGTGTGAAAGTGTAACAAAACCCATACGGTCCAGCCCTAGGAGATATCAGCAAAACCACAGGCCCTAGATTAGCCCAACGGGTCCCATCAATATGCCGCACACCAAAAGATTTCTTATTAATAAAAATCTATTTTATTAGGTTGAATCTGTCTCTATAATACAACATGAAAGACTGAATAAAAAACATGTATAGACAATTTAACAACGAGTGGAGGATTATCCTATATCTGCTCTCAAAATAAACCAGTACATATGCTAATCCATATCATTAATGAAATCAATAACCATTACAATACTATATACAGAACTGAGAATCTTTTCATAAAATTCATATATATGTAAACAAAATGTGCAACCAGTGAATAAATAACCCCAAATGACTCCTACAAAAAAACAAACTAACCAAAATTGACTCCACAAGGAGTTCTAATTACAATATAAAGTGCTATTGTGCAAAGTGCTTGGTGCAATCTCTAATATGCAGCCATATAGGAAGTGCAAAAGGCAAAATGATACATCAGTCTGTTAATATTATACGCATAGCAAAGATAGCAAGATTAAGTTACATCACCAGATCATTAGAGCTTTAGGAACCTCCAACTAACGAGCCGCCACCGACGCGTTGCGTGGCACTACGCCACTTCGCCAGGGTGAGTGGCTCGTTAGATACCCCCAATCCCTTTTAAACTCACCTGTTGAACTTGCTGTGCCAATGAGCTGAGGCGCCGCCACCATCCCGCGCGTGCCCCGTCCGGCGGTGTACTTCCGCCGCAGGATTCTCAGTTCTGTATATAGTATTGTAATGGTTATTGATGTCATTAATGATATGGATTAGCATATGTATTGGTTTATTTTGAGAGCAGATATAGGATAATCCTCCACTCGTTTTTAAATTGTCTATACATGTTTTATATTCAGTCTTTCATGTTGTATTGTAGAGACAGATTCAACCTAATAAAATAGATTTTCATTAATAAGAAATCTTTTGGTGTGCGGCATATTGATGGGAACCGTTGGGCTAATCTAGGGCCTGTGGTTTTGGTGTATCTGTTGGGTTTATGTGTTCCGCCTTGCCAGCACCCTTCCCCCCACACTTTATCTCATTACACAGCTGTGCACACCACCCTGTATAATTCCTAGGAGATATCAGGGCTGGCTTCTGACTCTCCCCGAATCAGGATGCCCTGCTGTGTGAAACCCCCCAGAACATGGCTTTTCACTCTCTTCTTCCACGTTCCAATGGCGCATGCACGGGCTCTTATCCAATAAGAGCCACCTGATGAATGACACAGCAGACGGCTTTCATTGGATGAGAGCCCGCACATGTGCTGTTGAAACAAGGAAGAGGTTAGTGAATAGCAGTGTTCTGGGGAGTTTCACAGAGCGTCCTTCTCCCTGGAGCATCCCGATCTGGGATGCTCCACTATGTGAAAACGGAACAAATCCATGTGGCCTGCCTCTGGAATGGCCGCTGGCTTTTCCCGTGTGTGAACCCCCTCAGAATGCCTTTATTCACTCACCTCTTCCTTGTTCCAACCGCACATGTGACTATTACATTTAGCAGGTTGCTCTCGTTGCTCCTGGGAGTGCGGGGGATGTGGCAGTGCACGCTCCCCATTGTAGCCCATGATAGCCATTTGACGAATGACATAGTCATGGCAGATTGCTCTCATTGGACGGAAGCCCGCACATGAGGAAGAGGTGAGTGAATAGTGGCATTCTTGGGGGGTTCGCACAGTGGGGCGCATCAGGTAACAAGGTGGGGGGGGGGTCACTATGTATGCCAGATCTACAAGCAGAGCATTAAAGTGACATGACAAAGGGGGGCCACTGAGACACTGTAGCCCAAGGGCCCACAAAACACTGGAGCCGGCCCTGGCCATAAGCATATTGATATAGTGTGGGGGGTTAATCCCTTGTTTTTATTTGGTGTTTGTTTGTGATTTATTGTCATTCAAGAAATTTGAATATCCTTTGTGCAGCTTTTTGGGGCCACGTGTCCCAAGGGCGGCTGTTTTTGGTTTTTGATAAGTGCGGTTTTAATAGACACATGGATTTTAAATCTAGGCAAATTCTTTCACTGACCTTTCCCCTTACCTTTCCTGTGCTGTATAAATGGGTGGTTTTGAGTTTTTTTGAGTGGTCAAAGCAGGGCCGGCTCCAGCACAGGGCAAACCTGGGCAATTGCCAGGGCCCCTGGCATCTTCAGGGGCCCACTCAGGCTCACACCTGGCCATGGTATTATTTTACAGTGGACCCGAACCACCAAATGCCGGGTGTTGTGTGCAGACCTGCTCATGGCTGGCCTCAGCAACAGGGGATGATCATCAACATTGGAGAAGGTGGCATGGAATAGGGGGGCGGGAACCAGGTGACAACCGACAAAAATGATGGAGTCTTTAGTGGCAGTGGAGCAAGCAGTAAGGGCTGAAGGGTGCTTGGTGGCAGTAGAGAATGCAACAAAGACTAGAGGATGATTGGTGGCTATAGGGAAGGCAATAAGGACTGGAGGGCGATCAGCAGAAGAATATGACCCATTTTGTGGCAGCGGAGCTGAAAGGTGACATCATGTGACACACTACTTTGGGGCCCACTAAGACTCTTTGGCACAAACCTGGAGCCGGCCCTGGGTCAAAGGTTACGTTGATCTTATAATGTAATTCTTGTTTAGCCTCTTCCCCATCAAATGATGATGGAGGGACTGTCCCTCTTTTGAGTCAATGTCCCCCTTGTTAAATGTAACAATTGTCCCTCTTTCCCACCCTGAAAAGTTGGAAGGTATGCAAATGCATATTGGCATCCCAGCTTTGGGCACTCTGACCACTGCGCAGACTAAAATCCCTGCTAGCAGGGTGTGCAGGGCGTCTTAGATGGCCAACGGATATACATACAGATCTGCAGGGTGTGTGAGTTGGGTCATGGAGGTGAATACACCGTGGATTAAAGTGGACCAACACCCAGGATTTTGACTATTCTGGGTTTTGGTCCACTTCCCCGGGGCACCCCGATTGGGGGTGCCCTGCTATTTGAAACCCCACAGACCGCCCGATAAAACTTACCTCACCCGGCTCCTACGGCGCATGCGCGGCCACTCGTCCAATCAGTGCGCTCAGAGCCGCTGTGGTATGCGCGTCCAAGCGACGTACAACCACATTGGCTCCGACCCTGCTGGGGGCCGCATCTTGCGCTTCCCTCTAACAGGGAGTGTGCTGGCCATTCACAAATGGCCAGCGTGGGCCACGTGCCCTGCTAGAGAGAAGCGCGGGATCCGGCCGTGGCCCGCGCATGCGCCGTTGGAGCGGGAGTCAGGTAAGGTTAGCCGGCGTCCTGGGGGGTTTCACACAGTGGGGCATCCCGATTTTGGATGCCCCGCAGGGAGGGATTGGATCGGCCCGGGATCCCGCTGGGTAATGGACCACTTTAAGGCACGAGCTAAGTTTATGGTGACCTTCCAGGGCGTCACACTGTGAGTGTTTTGGTCCTCTTTAAAAGCAAACTTTGCTGTTACTCCAAAAATAGCTGATTTGGCTAAAGGGGTCTTCTGATGCAATTTGGAGGCATTTAACTGCTGTTGTTGCTCCTAATAGATCAGAACCCATAACCCAAATTTTCTGGTTCTATGGCGCATGTGTGGCTGCTCATCCAATCAGTGCGCTCAGATCCGCTGATGTCACATTGTCTAAGCCTTCGTCTAAGGCGAGTGCGCTGACGGCCGCATCTCCGCTACCTTCTAACAGGGAGCATGCCCTACTAGAGGGATAGTACGGATGCGGCCACAGTTTGCACAAGTGCCGTTGGACTGGGAAAGAAGGTGAGTTTATAGGCGACCTGGGGGTTTTAACACAGTGGGGAATCCCAATTTTGGATGCCCCGAGGGGAAGGGAATCGATCAAACCCGGAACCGCCGTGGGTTTTGGTCCACTTTAAATGATTCCATATTCCAGTGCCGATTTTGGTCCACTTTAAATGTTTCCGTAATCCAGTTCCAATTCCAAAAATTCTAAAGCATTTGTCTGAACTTCACCCAAAGGGAACAGAGGCTGATTCTAGGGTCACTGAATGGTTCCAACCCTTTCTCAATCTACGTACCTAGAAAATAAATGAATCAGAGTTGCGCTTTAACCTGCTTTGTATAAGAGGAAAAGAGGCCTCTGAGTATAAGGTAAGTAGTCTGACACTACAGGAGAGCGAAAGCGTAAAAGTTTGCTGACACTCTGTAAGTCACAGCAATTCCTGGTGACAGCAGGAAGTCGCTCAGTAATAAATACCAGGCAAATGGAGAAGCCGATATCCCGCGGGCACGGGCCCAGGTTCTCGGCGCACGCTATTAGCAGCACTAATGAATGGCGAAGGAGATGTTATTACTGCCACCAAGTAATCACGGTGAGGGGGGTTTAAAGTGGAGGGTGGGGAGCAAATGAATAGGGATGGAAAGTAAATGATAGATTAAATGCAATACAACACGCGGCAGATGGAAAGAAAGTGGAGCTTATACGTTTTCTTTTTCTAACTCCAAACTTTCGTCAGCTGCCTCGGTCCTTAAAGTGTGGGCCATCATTGGTCCTCAAGCAAGGACCTCGTCAAAGCGATTGATGGCTTCTATGGAAAACAGAAAGCTGCAGCCATTGAGAAAGTGGAGCTTTTTAGTTTTCACTTAACAGATTTTCATCAGTCTTCTTTGGTACTTAACATAGGACGTGGTCCTCAAGCAAGAACTACATGGTCCCATCTAGACTGGCCTAGCTAAAGGAAATGATGGTGCTACGCAGGGGTGTAGCCGGGTGCAGCAGGTAGGGGGGCGCCAAAGAGGGGCCTGGACACAGATAGGGGGCGCTATTCCGAATCTTTGCCCTGGATGCCAGAAACCCTAGCTACTCCTCTGGTGCTATGGTACAATGTCCCTCGGTGGCAGAACTACCTGCTCATTTTGTATACAGCTTGGATTCTTGCACTGATTCTATTGTATTCTGGGGCCTTGATTCAATAAGAGTTGAAAAAACCTATGGTAGTAATAAATTCTGAAATTGTCATGCCACTTTTTACTACAGTGTAAAAAGGAGTAAAAATTACTATTGACTTTCATTGTTTTCCTAACATTGAAACTTTCAGACTTTTTCTCTCATGAAGTTTTTACAACTCTTATTGAATCCAGACCTTTGTGTGTTATATTAACATTGGATTCTATGAGCCCTTAGACTTACATTGTTAACAGCTCCATCTACTGACACTTTTGTAGATGACAGCTTCTTTAGAATAATTGAATGTGTTTAAGGTGGACCAAAACCCAGGATTTTGGTCCCAATCGGTGTGAAACCCCCCCAGGTCCCCTGAACAAACTCACCTCTTCCTAGACCTACGACGCTCATCCGATCAGCTAGCTTGGATCCACTTGAGCCCCTGCGTCCAGGAGCTCGTCTAGGGGGGGTGGATCAGAGCGAGCTGACGGCCACATCCCCTGTTTCCTTCTAACTGGGAGCATGCACGTGCCCTGCTAGAGGGATAGCGGGGATGCGGTTGCTGGTTGTGCATGTGCCATTGGACTGGGAAAGAAGGTTAGTTTGAGCGACCTGGGGAGTTTCACACAGTGGGGAATCCTGATTCTGGAAGCCCGGGGGGAAGGGAATCAATCGATCTCCACGGGTTTTGGTTCAACTTTAATCAGTTTGCTTATTACTAAAATTGGGTGAAACCAAAATGCAAAGTTCGGGTTCGTACCCAACTTTGGAAGTTTGGGTTCCCAAACCCAAACAGGATCTTCAGCAACAAGCCAATGTTCGAGTTCAGAGTCTGGGCCACACACGGAAAAGCTGAGCAGCCCAACAACCCGATTCACCAAAGGGCTGAGGTGAGTGACAGCAGCACCCTTATGGCTACAAGCTCTGCACCTTGCTACAGTCATCTGCCAAGGTTTGGGTCCCCATTGATTTCAATGGGGACCGGGTTCAGGTCCCAGAACCTCAACGTTTATTCAGAGTTTGGCCGAACATTATTTCTTCTAAGGAGTCTGGAACAGTTTAAGCTTTAAATATTTCTGTGCAAGCGGAATCTGCTAGCAAAATGCTGGCAAATCGCTGGGCCACAGGCGTTGGCATTGCAATAGTGATAAATGCTATCACATCGCACAGGTATAAAACTTTACGGTGTGAGGGTGACAGAAAAGATGGCTTAAATATGAAGCTATATGCTGCAGCTGGTGAGAAAGTGATTCTTATGAGTTTTCACATTTTAAAATCTAGATTTTCATCAGTGGTCTTTGATCCAATGGACCATTGGTGGTTCTCAAGCAAGGACTAGATGGTCCTCAAATATGAACCATTGGAGGTACTCAAGCAAGGAATAGATGGTCTTCAAAGTATGGACCATTGGTGGCCCTCGGGTAAGATCTAGATGGTCCTCAAAGTATGGACCATTGGTGGCCCTCAGGCAAGATCTAGATGGTCCTCAAAGTATGGACCATTGGTGGCCCTCAGGCAAGATCTAGATGGTTCTGAAAGTATGAACCATTGGCGGTCCCCAAGCAAAGAATAGATGGTCCTCAGAGTATGGACCATTGGTGGCCCTCAAGCAAGATCTAGATGGTTCCATCTAGTATGGCTTAATCAAACAAATTAAAGATGGAATGAAAACAGAATGTGGCAGCCTGCAAGGAAGTGGCACTTATGAGTTTTCACTTTTTGAAGGGGGCCAGTCCGGATCTTGCTGTTTCATTCTGGTATTCCCCAGGTCAAAGTACCCAGCTTGCAACCTGCCAGTGCTTTCACATGGCTTGCTGGCCACCACTACGTGTGAACTGGTATAGGGCTCCCTTGGAAAAATATATAGTTTTAAAATAAAAAGGGGGAGGGGGAGGGACATGGGGAGCAGTAGTGGATTGGCCATAGGGAGACCAAGGCAAATGCCTGGTGGCCGCGCCGCTTTGGGGCCAGTTGGACTGCTACCTTTACTAACACTCCCATACAATCCCTGCCTCCCCCCAGCTCCCATCCCCTTTCCCACTCTATCCTCCTCACCCAAGCAACCCAAGCCGTGTCCTCACACTAATGATATAGCCTCAGCCTTGCAGGACACTGGTTGACGGCCAGGAAGCAGCAGAGATGCCACTGGCTGGTCATGGGCAGGCCAGGTGCACTTAAAATCCCGGGCTGATTTTTTGCCCCAGTGTGCAACTAATGGGGAGAGATTTCCTGGGAAATACCCTCCATGTCCCGTCACTCCAGTTACACGATAAGTCAAATGCAAAAAAAGGTTCCTTCCGAGGTGGGCTGCCAAGGAAGCAGAAGGGGGGCCTGTGTCCCCCTTACTACAGATGGCAGCTGCAACTTCCGCTCCCTGGCCTGAGGAAAATAACAGCTGCCATACCAGTAGTAAGCCCCTGACCTGGCGGAACTGTGGGAGTACCGAATGCTGGATACTGGGGTCTCTTCCGTGAAATGGCTCTTGATCATCACTACTGCTAAACCCTAACTGCCTGTCTCTTAATCTAGCTCCCACCAACTAGTTTAGGACATCCAGCTTTGACCTTCAAGCCTTCCAAGGGAGCACACAGCTCTGCTCATCTGCTATAGCTCTGCTCATCTGTATAGAAGGACATTAAAAGCCCCAGATCTACTGAACCAGTAAGTTTTGTAGCAGATTCTCTTATTGTTTATAATGAAGAAGAAACTTCATGGAATCCATTGTCGCAGAACAAGATGAGATTAGCAACGAGATATCGGCTCCGATCAGCTGCGGAAGCTATTTTCGTCCACAACACCTGCTGCAATCACATCTCCTGTCACATAGAAAGTTATATATAAATCCAGTAATTGTCTGCTTGTCGACTACGCCAGAAAAACTCGGCCTCTTACAAGCATTGCTGCAATGTGCCGCTGCTCTAATTGGATGCAGTTTGTCCCATTCTTCAAAAAATTCAGGATGACGGGGGTTAAAATTATTTCTAATTTATGAGGAAAAGAGTTGGTTAATGGGTAGTGATCAGCTAATCCGTAGAAGTTTGAGTTTGCCAAGTTTAGCTGAACTTTGAACAAAGGTTTGGTTCGGGTACATGGACATGACCCAAGCCCGAACCCCATTTAAATCAATGGGGATACGAACGTAAAATGGGGGTAGTAAGGGGTAGAGGGCAGCAAAATGGGGGTAATGACAGGGCGATTGTCCTGCATAAAATGGGGTAAGTAAAGGACTTTAAATAAGACCCGGTATCCCCCTCCCCCAAACAGGCTGTGTGGCAGAATCCCCATCACCCCATATAAGACTGTGTGACAGAACCCCCATCACCCCATAGCAAACTGTGTGACAGAGCCCCCATCACTCTATAGCAGACTGTGTGACATAACCCCCCATTACCCCATAGAAGATTGTGTGACACAACCCCCTTACACCCCCTTAGCAGACTGTGTGACAGAACCCCCATCACCCCATAGCAGACTGTGTGACAGAATCCCCCCAACACCCCATAGCAAATTGTGTGACAGAATCCCCCATCACCCCATAGCAGGCTGTGTGACAGAGCCCCCCATCCCCCCTTACCAGACTGTGTGACAGAACCCCCATCCTCCCTTAGAAGACTGTTTGAAAGAACCCCCAACACCCCATAGCAGATTGTGTGACAGAATCACCCATCACCCCTTAGCAGACCCTGTGACAGAACCCTGAACACCCCATAGCAGGCTGTGTGACAGAACCTCTCATCACCCCAAAGCACACTTTGTGACAGAACCCCCCAACACCCCATAGCAAACTGTATGACAGAGCCCCCATCACCCCATAGCAGACTGTGTGACCGTGTTCTGCGGCCTGGGCGGCTTCCGGGCGGCGGGGCCGCCGCGCGGTTTGAGGACGCGAAGCCGACGTTTGAGACGCACAATAGGCAAAGGTAAGTGGCGCCCTTTTATGTTATTTATACCTGTGTATAGATTGCCTCACTTATCTATGATTAAGGACCCTCCCTCATCCGAAACGCGTTAGCACGTGAGAATCTTTACCTCCATCAGGGTCTATTACTTGTTTTTAAGCTGCCTTTTTCTACATTTGAGATGCTTTTACTGAGTCTTCATTAAAGTATTGCCTTTTTAGGAGTGCTGACCAATTGCTTTCTTTGACTTGGACATGTGTGACAGAACCCCCATCACCCCATAGCAGACTTTGTGACAGAACCCCCATCACCCCATAGCAGACTGTGTGACAGAACCCCCATCACCCCATAGCAGACTGTGTGACAGAACCCCCCATCACCCCATAACAGGCTGTGTGACAGAACCCCCACCCCCCCTTAGCAGACTGTGTGACAGAACACCCAACACCCCATAGCAGACTGTGTGACAGAACCCCAAACACCCCATAGCAGACATCAGTGACAGGACCCACTTTCACTCCATAGTAGACTGTGTGGCAGAGATCCCCCATCACCATATAGCAGACTGTGTGACAGAACCCCCATCACCCCATAACAGGCTGTGTGGCAGAGCCCCCCTCACTGGCTGGGTGCTGTAGCTCACGTTGGCTTGCGGCAATGCCCTGTCGCAGCCTGTGCCTGCCTATGCCACACCTGCTCCCGTTCCTGATTGGTTGGTGGGCAGGTCTGGGCGGGATGGGGGCGGGAGGCATTGAGATTCGCCGGCCTACCAGCCGATGGGTGAGGGGAAGGCTGAAAGCTGGAAGGTTAAAAGCTGGTTGTCGTTCCTGATGTCTTTTTTATTTCACTGCCAGCAAAAATTATGAATCCTGTTGTTTTGTGTAGGTTTTGCAAGAAGTATAATGAATCAGACTGGGATAAACATCAGGACGAGGAAGAAGTGCCCCCTCCATTTACACATTAAATCATTAAAACATCTGAGCCTTTGACAGAGACACAGAGTAGCGAGACAACATAAAGTTTTACGTTGCATATAGAGAGTTTAATACCTTGGGCTGCTGCCTACACAATGTAACAGGCAGGATCATAGTCCCTCTTGCCAGCAAAAAAAAAGAAGAAATACTGTTGTTTCATGTAGGTTTTGCTGGAAATATACTGCGTTTCTGTTGTGTTACATTGTAACAGCAGCCACACCCCCTGCTGTTGCATTGTAACAGCTGCTACGCAATCCACTGTTACATTGTGATAGCTGATAGCTGTGTGCTAGGGATTCCTATGCAAAAGTAAAGTAGCTGTAGAACAGGATAAAGAAATCTACAACTACACTACTGAGTAAACAAACTAGCAAAGATCATGTGACTGGGGGTAAAACAAGCGTGCTTAGATTTTGCAATTAGTCGTTAAAGAATATTTAAAACTGTTGATATGATATTATATCTTTCTCTGAGGATTCTACCAGTCTCTTTGATTTATTATTGCAGTTGAAGTTTTGAATTCTTTTTTATTTTATCAAATTATTCTTCACCTAAAATAATTGCCCCCTCGGTGCCTCCTTGTGGTGTGGTAGTGGAATCTGTTACTCCCGTTCCAGAAGTCAGACATTTCATTACCTGGCGTGACGGGAAATCGTGTCATTGACTTTCACGGAACGCCGGGCCGAGCTCACTTTCCATTACCGTCTTTTGTTCCCTAAAACTGATGTAACGAATCTTGAGCATGATAAATAAATAAAATTAGGAACGGGAGGGAATTGTGTGATTGGTGCTGAAATGGAAAAAGAAGCCTGTGCGAGGGAGAGACGCATATGGTGAGGTGCTGCCTTGGGAGCTAACAGAAGACGAGTCCTGGTAAATAGATATATACATACCCGCGACAGGGATTTACTGGAGCGGAATGTAACAGGCCGCTCTATTTAGAAGGGCTGCCTGTTGGGACTCGACAAACTGGCAGACGCAATTATAATAATGATAATACTTTAGATTATGCGACATGATTCCTTCATTATTATCTACAAAGCACTTAATTTATTCCTACTCTCACCGCCATGACCAGTGATAACCTAACTGGGATTCTAAGCCAGACCCCACTTAGTTGTTGAAGGTTTTTAACCCTTAAAATTTGCCCCCAAACCCCCCTCCTCGTAAAGGGGAACCCCATGGCAATGTATTTTTTATTTAACCCTTTATAGTGTGGTTAGTAGTTGTATTTTATTTATAATTGTTATAAAGTGCACTTTTCAGTTTGGGGGGGGCATTTTTTCTCATCTAAAATCAAAAATAAAAAAATGTTAAAAAAACTGTGGAAAAATTACAAAAGACATTTCATGTTAAAGCCTAAAAAAAATGTAATTTTCCTAGAAATTCCTGCAAAATTCTGGTTCAATAATTTTTATTGGAAGATAAGGAAATACATGACAATATTTTCAGACACTTATAGGTTATCATTCCAAAAGAAAATAGTATAAACTTTCTAAACTGTTAACCAACAACTCTATTGTTGATATATAATATGAACAGCTTTTGACTACTAACTATCGTCAGCACATAATATAGTGCATAAAATAAAGTAAAATCAAGTAATAAATGATAACAATACTATGAATATGCGAACAAAACCTCCAAACAGCAACAAAAAAAAAAAAAAAAAAAAAAAAAAGAAGGGGGTGGGGGGGAAGAGGGAAGAAGGGAGCGAAAGGATCTAAAGAGGAGGAGAATGAGGAAAGAGAGAAAGGGAGACTCAGCCCTGGAGGATGTAATAGAATTATCTCAAATTATGAAGGGGGCTGTTATAACCACAAAGGCGGGAGTATCGCTGATTCCCTTAAGGTGTCTATAGGAGGATATCACCCATATATCACGTTCAGATCACTAATAAGCCAGTGTCGAAATCAACAGGTAGATATTCTTTAATCCAGGGTTCCCAGGTTTCCTGGAATCTTTCCATAGTGCCATTATGTATCGAAGTCATTTTCTCCATAGCCATAATGTTAGAGACCAAACCCTTAAATTCTTTGAAGCTTAGCTTAGGGGATTTCCAAGACCTAGCTATCACCAATTTGGCCCCTGTTAATAGGTGATAGGTAAGATTCTTGCCATTTTTAGAAGTCCCTACTACCGGACCGTTTAGCAATTCCTGCAAAATTCACAGGTAAACATAGTGCAAAGTGGTGAAAAATGATCAGTCAACAGAGGGTGACAAAATCTCAAGTAGGCCGGCAGTCAAAAGGGTTAAAAGTACCTATGCATGTTGGGTATTGTGCCTTCAGATTAAGCTTGTTTTTTCATTCTGCCGTTTTATACATTGTTAGCCCATGCATCCAAAGAAGTCTGCAAGGGATTACTTTCAGAAAGAAAAGTCCACTATAACAAGCTGGGTACACCTAGAAAGCTTAAAATGTGTACTTTCAGGGAGTATATGCTTTGTGGGATCGAGGGTATTCCAAATGTAAAGGATTGTACAAGTTGAAAATTGCAAGGTGCGCACTTTGTCTGCAGATCTGAAAATTTTAAGTAAAATTACCCTTATGCACATGCTTTACTTTGGGGTGTTTGGCAACTCTTCCCTTGAGAGTACCTATGCATGTTGGATACTGTTCTGTTTGTGGGACGTTGGTTTTTCAGATTTAACTTGTTTTTTCTTGTTTGCATATTGTTTTTCTTTTAGGAAAATGTGGCTTTGATTCTTTTTTTTCTTGCTTAGGGTAACCCTGTGAAACCAAATAATTCATCAAGGGATTACTTCCAGAAAACTGTGCCCACATCAACAAGCCTGGTACGCCTAGAAAGCCTGAGGTTTGTACTTCTTGAGAATTTATAAGTTGTGGGGGGTATTTTCAAATGTAAGGGTTGTTTATCTTGAAAACTGTAAGGTGCGCATAGCGCAGTTGTATTTTATCTGAAAATCTCCTAAAGCGCTGTTTCAGTTCGGGGGTCTCCTGGGCAGGAAAGGGTGTCTACCAATACATATGTGGTAACGTTGTAACCAAGAGAAATGGTGCTTTTATATGCAATAAAATTTCATTGTCAAACTTACATTTTTTATTACAAAAAACACTACAAACTGTAAAAAAGAGATTTTTTCCCACACATTCCACCCCAAAATATTGAGAATACACTCAAAAAATGACAAATAAGACAGTTCACGTTAAAGCCCAGACTCTGCTGAAAAAAAAATTATATTGTTCCTGGGAAAACCCTGGAAATCCCTTCAAAAATCACAGCTAAACATGTGTAGCGCAAAATAGTGAAAAATGATCTGGCAACTGAGGGCTACACAATCTTCAGGCTAGGCTGGCAGTTAAAGGGTTAATCAGAAGGTGCTTAAGCTCTAGGGTATGGTTCGGATTTTCAGCCCCACAAGAAAAATAAAGTATTAAAGTAATGAAGAATTTATTGAATCCTGCTAATGGATGTGGTACCATATTAAAGCTTTGATTGAACATTCCTGGTGTTTCCAAAGTGGTGGCTCCTCATTGGTGGGTGCATCTGACCGAGGATCCTGTACAGTAAATATGTAAATGTGATGGTACTTACTGACTAGCCGCACGGTGTTGTTATATGAGCCGAGTCTGTTGGAGGCCAGGCAGGTGTAGTTTCCATAATGCCTGGAGGTGACGTTGGAAAAGACGAGCACAGACCAAGTCTTCTCGTTCTGGATCTTCAGACCTTCTATGCCCGCAGTAATTCTGGTTAAGTGAGAGAGGAGAATATGTCAGCACAGGACCGGGCTGTGGCAGCCATGATTGTATAGCATTCAAATAGCAAGCAGAACAATGCCTGTCTCTTGGGCCAAATTTTGATTACCCTGAGTTTTGGTCATTGCCCTACCCTGATCGGGGATGTCCCGCTGTGTGAAACCCCCCAGGTCACATGGTCTTACTCACCCTTCCTCGGTCCTACGATGCATGCACAGCCTCTCATCCAGTCAGCCTCCTATTTCCTGGTCCCCCACTGCCGCCACTTCCACTTCCTGGCCCCCGCTGCTGCCTCTTCCACTGCCAGGCCTCCGCTGCCACCTCTTCCACTGCCTGGCCTCCGCTGCCACCTCTTCCACTGCCTGGCCCCCGCTGACACCTCTTCCACTGCCTGGCCCCCGCTACCTGGTCCCCGCTGCCACCTCTTCCACTGCCTGGCCCCCGCTGCCACGTTTTCCACTGCCTGGCCCCCGCTGCCACCTCTTCCACTGCCTGGCCCCCGCTGCCACGTTTTCCACTGCCTGGCCCCCGCTGCCACCTCTTCCACTGCCTGGCCCCCGCTGCCTCCTCTTCCACTGCCTGGCCTCCGCTGCCACCTCCTCCACTGCCTGGCCTCCACTGCCACCTCTTCCACTGCCTTGCCCCCGCTGCCACCTCTTCCACTGCCTGGCCTCTGCTGCCACCTCTTCCACTGCCTGGCCCCCGCTGCCACGTTTTCCACTGCCTGGCCTCCGCTGCCACCTCTTCCACTGCCTTGCCCCCGCTGCCTCCTCTTCCACTGCCTGGCCCCCACTGCCACCTCTTCCACTGCCTTGCCCCCGCTGCCACCTCTTCCACTGCCTGGCCTCTGCTGCCACCTCTTCCACTGGTTAAGTGAGAGAGGAGAATATGTCAGCACAGGACCGGGCTGTGGCAGCCATGATTGTATAGCATTCAAATAGCAAGCAGAACAATGCCTGTCTCTTGGGCCAAATTTCGATTACCCTGAGTTTTGGTCATTGTCCTACCCTGATCGGGGATGTCCCGCTGTGTGAAACCCCCCAGGTCACATGGTCTTACTCACCCTTCCTCGGTCCTACGATGCATGCACAGCCTCTCATCCAGTCAGCCTCCTATTTCCTGGTCCCCCACTGCCGCCTCTTCCACTTCCTGGCCCCCGCTGCTGCCTCTTCCACTGCCAGGCCTCCGCTGCCACCTCTTCCACTGCCTGGCCTCCGCTGCCACCTCTTCCACTGCCTGGCCCCCGCTGACACCTCTTCCACTGCCTGGCCCCCGCTGCCTCCTCTTCCACTGCCTGGCCTCCGCTGCCACCTCTTTCACTGCCTGGCCCCCGCTGCCACCTGTTCCACTGGCTGGCCTCCGCTGCCACCTCTTTCACTGCCTGGCCCCCGCTGCCACCTCTTCCACTGCCTGGCCCCCACTGCCGCCTCTTCCACTGCCTGGCCTCCGCTGCCACCTCTTCCACTGCCTGGCCTCCGCTGCCACCTCTTCCCCTGCCTGGCCCCCGCTGCCACTTCTTCCACTGCCTGCCCCCCACTGCCACCTCTTCCACTGCCTGGCCCCCGCTGCCACCTCTTCCACTGCCTGGCCCCCGCTGCCACCTCTTCCACTGCCTGGCCTCCGCTGCCACCTCTTCCACTGCCTGGCCCCCGCTGCCACCTCTTCCACTGCCTGGCCCCCGCTGCCACCTCTTCCACTGCCTGGCCCCCGCTGCCACCTCTTCCACTGCCTGGCCTCCGCTGCCACCTCTTCCACTGCCTGGCCCCTGCTGCCACCTCATCCACTGCCTGGTCCCCTACACCTTGAAGTCTTGTGTCTTTGAGTCAGATCTCTTTTTGCCTGCTGAACGTGTTCCAGTTTTGCATCAGTTCCATCTTTAATGCATCTTATGGGACTTTGGGAACATATAGTAAGCCATGTTGCCTACAAGAGCACTTGGAATGAGAGCTTTCAAATGAAAACAGGTCAAAAAAGCTAAATAAATAGATTAATAAGCTAAAAATACCGTTTTGTGATTACTCACCAAAACAGATATTATAAGTGTGGCATACACTCCGCTTCAATAAGTCTTGACAGTTGGGTTATTCTCCAGTAGAGGGCGAACTTCTGCAGAGATGAATGCAAGAAAGAAGCCCCTCCCGGTCCACAACCACCCGGGACCTCCCACCAATTCCCCAGTGTCAGATAGCAGTAAAGAGACCAGGAAGAACCAAATATAACTATTCAAACAAAAAAACAATGGTTCACCATATAAAGGATTCAGAATACCAAACAGGGTGGGTGAAGCGGAGTGTATGTCACTCTTATAATATCCGTTTTAAAGGTGAGTAATCACAAAACAGTATTATTCCAAGTGTGACATACACTCCGCTTCAATAAGTCTTGACAGTTGGGACATCCAATAGCAGTGTCCGTCAAGGGTGGGAACCATAAACAGTAAAGAATGCACCAACTCAAACCAATGCAGCTTGCAGAACCTTGCGGCCAAAAACAGCATCCGCTGAAGCCCGCACATCAACCTTGTAAAACTTGGAAAAGGTATGAACAGAAGACCAAGTAGCAGCCTTACAAACTTGTTCAACAGAAGCCTGGTGCTGGAAAGCCCAGGATGCACCAACAGCACGAGTAGAGTCACTGCGACCCTAAAAGGGGGAGTCCTCCCCTTAGCAGAATAAGCCCCAACAATGGCCTGACGAATCCATTTGCTAATCGTAGACTTAGCAGGTGCCAAACCTGTCCTGGGCCTGCAGGGCACCACGAAAAAAGTGTCCGTCTTGCAGAAGGAAGAAGTAGTCACCAAATAGTACTTCACACAGCGGACAACGTCCAAATTGTGCAAAACCCTCTCCTTGTCATTGTTAGGCTTAGGACACAAGGAAGGGAGAACAATATCCTGATTGAGGTGGAAAGCAGACACCACCTTAGGAAGGAAATCCGGCTTAAAACGAAAAACCACCTTATCCTGGTGTCTCTCAAAATAAGGGGCCTGAATCGACAGAGCCGCCAACTCAGAGACACGCCGAACCGAGGTAATCGCCACCAAGAAGGCAACCTTCTGCGTGAGAACCGAAAGAGCAATAACATGTAGCGGCTCAAAAGGAGGACCCTGCAGAGCCGAAAGAACCAAATTCAAATCCCAAACAGGAACTACAGCTTTTCGAGGGGGCCGCACATGCACCACCCCTTGGAAAAAAGTCTTAACCAGCGGGTGTAAGGCAAAAGACCTCTGGAAGAAAACCGACAGAGCAGAAACCTGTCCTTTTAAAGTGCTAAGCTGGAACCCCAGGTCCAGATTATGCTGAAGAAACTCCAAAATCCTAGGTACAGAAAAAAAACCCTGCAAGGCAAGGCCCTAGCCTCACACCAATCATTATAGGACCTCCAAGTCCTATAGTAAATGCCAGAAGAGGACCGCTTCCTAGCCCTAATCAGGGTCTGAACAACCGCCTCAGACAAACCTTCCTCTTTCAAGATGAAGGTTTCTGCAGCCAGGCCGTCAAAGCCAGCGTTTGTAAATTGGGGTAAAGTAGATGACCCTGGGATAGCAGGTCCGGTATCAAGGGAAGCCGGCACTGATTTACGGCCATCCTTACGACGTCTGCGTACCAAACCCTTCTTGGCCACCTTGGAGCCACCAGAATCGCTGGTGCCCCTTCTAGAACCAGTTTGCGAACTACCCTGCCCAGCATGGAGACAGGTGGAAACAGGTACAGAAAACCCAGGTCCTTCCACGCCAGAGACAAGGCGTCCACTGGCAAGGCCAGGGGATCCTGGGAAAGAGACACAAACGCCGGAAGCTTGTGATTGTGCCTCGAGGCAAAGAGATCCACCTCCAGAGTCCCCCACTTGCGGCAAAGATCCAGAAAGACCTCGGGGTTGAGAGACCACTCTCCGTGGCGAGAGGACCCCCTGCTCAGGGAATCCGCCTCCGTATTCTCCACCCCCGGAATGTAGACTGCCGAAAGGCAAGGAACATTGCTCTCCGCCCATCGCAGGATCAGAGAGACTTCCCTGAGGGCACTCCTGCTGCGAGTCCCTCCTTGGTGATTTATGTAGGCCACTGCCGTTCGGTTGTCCGAACGCACCTGAACCGGAAGACCCAGTAAATGTGGGGTTAACCGAGCCAGAACCAGACGAATGGCTCGGAGCTCCAATACATTGATGGGGGTGTGAGCCTCCTGGGTACCCCACACCCCGCTGAACTGATGACTCTTCCAATAACCTCCCCAGCCCAACAGGCTGGCATCCGTGGTAACCGTCTCCCAACAAGGGACCAGAAAGGATCTGCCCTTCACCAGATTGCTCGAGTCCAGCCACCACCGAAACGACTGCCGAACCCTGGGAGACATCCTGAAAGGTTGATCCAAAGGCTGTGGGCTCCTGTCCCAATACGTCAATAGGAGAAGTTGAAAAGATCTCATGTGAAATTGTGCAAACTGCACCGCCTCGAAGGAGGACACCATGAGGCCCACCAGTTTCATCCCCTGTCGGATAGAGGGACAAGGGCTGGCCAGAAGAAGATGGATCAGGTCCTGAATCCCCTGCACCTTGGTCTGGGGCAGAAACACTCTGGTCCGACTGGTATCCAGATTCATGCCCAGAAATGAAATCACTTGAGACGGGGAGAGAGAAGACTTGGTGCGGTTGATCACCCAGCCGAATCTCTCCAGGGTCGACACCACCTGGAGGGTGTCCATTTCTGCCTGCTGAAGGGAAGAAGCAGAGATCAACAGATCGTCCAGATAAGGCACAATGCGAATGCCCTGAGATCTGAGCAGAGCCATTACGCCCGCCAAAACCTTGGTGAAGACCTTCGGTGCCGAGGTCAGACCAAAGGGAAGAGCTACGAATTGATAATGTTGATCCCCCACCGCAAATCGGAGGAATCTCTGATGTGCCTGAAAAATCGGAACATGCAGATACGCATCCTTGATGTCTATGAATGTCATGAAATCCCCTTGGCGAAGGGAATTGATAGCCAAGCGCAGAGTCTCCATGCGGAACTTTTTTGCTCTGATAAACCTGTTGAGAACCATGAGATCTAGAATGGGTCTCACCGAACCTTCCTTTTTGGGAACCGTGAAAAGGTTGGGGTAGTAACCCTTGCCTCTTTCCAGCGGAGGCACCGGGCATACAACCCCCATTTCCAGAAGGCTTTTCACTGCCAACAGGAGCCCCTGCGCAGCCTGAGGGTCCGAGGGCACCCGAGACCTTAAGAATCTTGGGGGCGGCCAGTACTCGAACTCCAGCTTGTACCCGGAGGAGACCACTTCCAAGATCCAATTGTCTGTGACCTCCCGGGCCCAGACCTGGAAGAAGAGCCGTAGCCGTCCCCCCACCCTTATGAGTGAGGGCGCCCCTTCATTGCTGAGCCGGTTTAACGGCAGGCTTGGGCTTGGAACCCCAGGCAGCCGCGGGACGTGCCTGACCTCTGTCTCTGACCCCCGAGAAGGCCAGACCCCTAGACGCTCTGGCTCCTCGAAAGGAAGGAGTGAACGAGCCCGCCCCCCGAAAGGGACGGCGCTGCTTCCTCCGCTGAGGTAACTTACCGCCTTTAGCAACAGCATCCAATTTATCTCCAAACAGCCGCACCCCCAAGAAGGGGAGAGCTGTGAGTGACTTCTTGGCTCCAACGTCCGCTGTCCACTGACGGAGCCAGACCAGTCTGCGCATGGCCACCAGCAAGGCTGACGTCCTACTACACACGACAATGGAGTCTTCCATCGCAGCCATGACAAAATCCATGAACACCTCGCACTTCTTAACTACAGCGAACTCAGCGCTAGCTGGATCCAGCTGAGCGTTATTCAGCCAGTCCCTGAAAAGAGACCTGGTAGCAAGCGACACCATGGCAGATGCACTAACCGTACGCAGGGCCGAGCCCACGTTGGCAAATGCGTGGCACGCCATCTGATCCAGGCGTTTGTCCTCGCCATTCTTAAGTGAAGAGGTCTCAGGGCTGTTCAGTACAGAAGAGTTGGTCAAACCTAACACAGGAGCATCGACCTTGGGAGGAGAAGACCAGCGCTTGACCGCCTCCACCAGAAAAGGATACTTCTTATCCCATCCCTGAGGTACACTAGGGAGCCGACAGGGCCTCTCCCATTCCCTAAGTATCAGCGCATCAAAATGACCCTGGGTAGGGAATTCCAGACGGGGCTTGTGGGCCCTAAAAAATTCCCCCTTCTTGAGAGGGGGCGCCTCAGGTGGATCAATATCCAACACCTCCAATAAATGTGTCAAAACAGTGGCCATATCAACGGCATCCCCCAGCATTGGAATTCCCAGGCTGACCATAGTCCGCCTCTGAATCCTGATACAATTCCCCCTCCTCAAGTGGGGAATAATCGGACAATTCGGCGGATTCATCGTCAGTGTCCCACAAGGGCTGGGCCGACGACAACCGTCACTTTTTAGCCTGGGGCTTCTTGCCCACCGTGCTAGCAATCATTTTCTCTATGCTGGCCAACTTAGCCCAAACATGAGAAAGCGACTCCCCACTAGTACCAATGTCACTTGGGGTACGGATCAGGTGGGGAGGGGAAGGCGATGAAGCGGGAGGAGCCGACCCCGAAGGCTGGGTACCAGACTGCCGCGTTATGGCCTTTTGTGCGCATGGTATACAGATCAGCACATTCTCCCCCGTAAGGGATACCCCACACATGGCCCGGATTGTCCCGAAGGGATCCCGGGCCTGGTATCCTGCATACCATATGGTGAATTTTTGTGGTCAGTTGCAAGACCGTAGGGAATTACGCATAAGCAACCCGGGATGCCCCTTAAAAGTCCCGGTGGGAGGATTTTTGGGGATGGACAATATTTATATCTAGGGACCCCAGGACCGGGAGAGAACCCTGCCATAATAAGGCCATAGGCATGTAGGGACGGGGCATCCCACACCAGGATCACCAAAAACCTGGATCACCGCCTACCCCATGGTGGGGTCTCACGGTGGAGCAGCGCTCCTACAGCACCCAGAGGGTGCTCCTACCTTTACCAAGGACCCGCAGCCGAAGCTGGGAGGCTAAATACAGGGACAATTTAGGAGGGTCCTGGCAGCAATAGGGACAAAAAAGGGGGCCGGGCGCGAGCCCGGCTTACCTGCAAGTAAGAGAAGCTTCATCGTCTGTCTTGCTCGCTCCCTGCAGAGAAGACAACTGGGGAATTGGTGGGAGGTCCCGTGTGGTTGTGGACCGGGAGGGGCTTCTTTTTTGCATTCATCTCTGCAGAAGTTCGCCCTCTACTGGAGAATAACCCAACGGTCAAGACTTATTGAAGCGGAGTGTATGTCACACTTGGAATAAGGCATTTTATTATTGACCAGGAAGGGAGAGCTGATGGGCTTAAAAATAACAGAAGTAATTTTGTTGTTTGAAGGTCAATTGGTTGGTCAATTTAAGCCATTTGCTTACATGTCCTAATAAACCTGGAGTTAGTTGTAGAGCTGGAAACTTACCTCTTGTCATCCTTAAACCATTCAAACTCAGCATGTGGCTCGGCCATGGCCTCACAGCGCAGTAAAGCTGGCTTCCCGACCGCAGACTCCGAGTTCTTCACGTCAGTTATAACTGGAGGATCTGGAAAGAGGGGGAGGTGTTAATATTATATGTACTAAACATGGTCTATACAATGAACTTTATCTGCATATTAACATTACATACAACGGATACAATACATTTCTACATCTCCCACTACCCTCCCTCCCCCCCATCCTCCCCCGCTTTATTTGTTCTTTTTCATAATTTTCATATACATAAATGTCTTATTTTAATGAGACACTGTTAAACCGGACCTTCACCATGATTTAATGAAAAGCCCAAACTCTTAAAAAACAATTCCTCAGCATCTAAAATTAATATATTTTACATGTTTAGTCACTAATTTATTATACTTTCCCCCACTGGGCTGCAACTCTGTTCGGGAATTTAGGATACGGGCGCCGCCATCTTGACTCAGAAGCATCACACTTACTGAGGAGAGGAGAGTGGGATAAGGTACAGGGGGGCGGGTTATAGCTGTGCTTTGCTCAGACAGAGCAGAGCTGGGGTCAGGGAAAGGTCAGCAGTCCCAGAATGCAGAGCAGCACAGTCAGAGGGCACTTTCTGTTTGCAGGCTGCCTGATGTTCCATGAGCCGCCATCTTGGATGTTTAAAGGCTCATAACATGCAGTAGATGCAGGTAGGATGATTTTTAATGTGAGCAATCTGTATGTACAGCGTGTGGGAGACATATAAGATAGGCTCTTATTCAAGAGTGAAGGACCGCTTTAAATATAATTGTGTCATACACACTCAGGGTACTGAGGGACATAACTAACGGCTGTGGGTCCCAGATGCAAATATGTAAGAGGCCCCATTGTAGGTCAGATAAGAAACTTTTACACCTATAGCTAACGTTTCAGTGATTAAAGGCCAACAGCTAATTAAAGCAGATCTAAACTCTGTACCAGGTATGGTCTAGGTCTGCAAGGACCCTTAATCCCTCTTCTTCAGCTGCCTATGAGCCCTGATTTTTTTAGTTAATCCCTCTTGGGGTGCTTCAAAGTCAGGTCAAAATGGAAGTAGAACCAAACCTGGGACATTGACTATACAGGGTGTAGGTTATCCTTACCTAGGTTGCCCTGCTGTGTTAAACCCACCAGTTTTATGGGTATGCTTACCTTGTCCCTGACACATATACAGGTTCTCCTTCAACCAACATTCTATGCTGTGAATGCTGATAGTAAACTATGGCACTGAGAGCCCCTGGCATCCCTTTAGGGGGGGCTAAAAGGATACAGGGGCTCTCAGTGTCCACACCCTGAATGGCTGGCATGAGCCTTTGGGCTTTTGGTGCTTCTGTCAGCCATTCAGGGTGTGGGTGCATGAGTTGGAGGGATTCCAGTGATGCTGCGGTGCCCGGCACATGTGTTATAGACTCACTGGGAAGGTAAGTTTTACCCCTGGGGCATTTTAAACAGGGGTTTAGTTTACTTTAAAGGTTAGATCCCCTTTCAGAGAGTTAGCCACAGACCTCAGATCAGCTACTGTCAGAGGGCTCCCCGCTGCTTACCTGGCACCCACTACCCATCTAATGGTTGCTTTTCTGCAGCCATGAATACTAAGACACCCATTATTCTCAACATTCAAGCTTTCTTACACAAGTAAGTAGGGAGTGTTGTGCCCTCTAGCACTCCCTGATCTGAGGTCTGAGGGGAAGTCCCTGATCTGAGGTCTGCGGGGAAGTCCCTGATCCGAGGTCTGCGGGGAAGTCCCTGATCTGAGGTCTGCGGGGAAGTCCCTGATCTGAGGTCTGAGGGGAAGTCCCTGATCTGAGGTCTGCGGGAAAGTCCCTGATCTGAGGTCTGCGAGGTAGTCCCTGATCCGAGGTCTGCGGGGAAGTTCCTGATCTGAGGTCTGCGGGGAAGTCCCTGATCCGAGGTCTGCGGGGAAGTCCCTGATCCGAGGTCTGCGGGGAAGTCCCTGATCTGAGGTCTGCGGGGTAGTCCCTGATCCGAGGTCTGCGGGGAAGTCCCTGATCTGAGGTCTGTGGGGAAGTCACTGATCTGAGGTCTGCGGTGAAGTCCCTGATCTGAGGTCTGTGGGGAAGTCCCTGATCTGAGGTCTGTGGGGAAGTCCCTGATCTGAGGTCTGCGGGGAAGTCACTGATCTGAGGTCTGCGGGGAAGTCACTGATCTGAGGTCTGTGGGGAAGTCCCTGATCTGAGGTCTGCGGGAAAGTCCCTGATGTGAGGTCTGCGGGGTAGTCCCTGATCCGAGGTCTGCGGGGAAGTCCCTGATCCGAGGTCTGCGGGGAAGTCCCAGATCTGAGGTCTGCGGGGTAGTCCCTGATCTGAGGTCTGCGGGGAAGTCCCTGATCCGAGGTCTGCGGGGAAGTCCCAGATCTGAGGTCTGTGGGGAAGTCCCTGATGTGAGGTCTGCGGGGAAGTCACTGATCTGAGGTCTGCGGGGAAGTCCCTGATCTGAGGTCTGCGGGGAAGTCACTGATCTGAGGTCTGTGGGGAAGTCCCTGATCTGAGGTCTGCGGGGAAGTCACTGATCTGAGGTCTGCGGGGAAGTCACTGATGTGAGGTCTGCGGGGAAGTCCCTGATTCGAGGTCTGCGGGGAAGTCCCTGATCTGAGGTCTGTGGGGAAGTCCCTGATCTGAGGTCTGTGGGGAAGTCCCTGATCTGAGGTCTGCGGGGAAGTCACTGATCTGAGGTCTGCGGGGAAGTCACTGATGTGAGGTCTGCGGGGAAGTCCCTGATTCGAGGTCTGCGGGGAAGTCCCAGATCTGAGGTCTGCGGGGAAGTCACTGATGTGAGGTCTGCGGGGTAGTCCCTGATCCGAGGTCTGCGGGGAAGTCCCTGATCTGAGGTCTGCGGGGAAGTCCCTGATCTGAGGTCTGCGGGGAAGTCCCTGATCCGAGGTCTGCGGGGAAGTCCCTGATCCGAGGTCTTTGGGGAAGTCCCTGATCCGAGGTCTTTGGGGAAGTCCCTGATCTGAGGTCTGCGCGGAAGTCCCTCATCTGAGGTCTGTGGGGAAGTCCCTGATCTGAGGTTTGCGGGGTAGTCCCTGATCCGAGGTCTGCGGGGAAGTCCCTGATCCGAGGTCTGCGGGGAAGTCCCAGATCTGAGGTCTGTGGGGAAGTCACTGATGTGAGGTCTGCAGGGAAGTCACTGATCTGAGGTCTGCGGGGAAGTCCCTGATGTGAGGTCTGCGGGGAAGTCACTGATCCGAGGTCTGCGGGGAAGTCCCTGATGTGAGGTCTGCGGGGAAGTCACTGATGTGAGGTCTGCGGGGAAGTCGCTGATCTGAGGTCTGCGGGGAAGTCCCTGATCTGAGGTCTGCGGGGAAGTCACTGATCTGAGGTCTGCGGGGTAGTCCCTGATCTGAGGTCTGCAGGGAAGTCCCTGATATGAGGTCTGTGGGGATGTCCCTGATCTGAGGTCTGCGGGGAAGTCCCTGATCTGAGGTCTGCGGGGAAGTCCCTGATCTGAGGTCTGCGGGGAAGTCCCTGATCTGAGGTCTGCGGGGAAGTCACTGATGTGAGGTCTGCGGGGAAGTCCCTGATCTGAGGTCTGCGGGGAAGTCACTGATGTGAGGTCTGCGGGGAAGTCCCTGATCCGAGGTCTGCGGGGAAGTCCCTGATCTGAGGTCTGTGGGGAAGTCGCTGATCTGAGGTCTGTGGGGAAGTCCCTGATCTTAGGTCTGTGGGGAAGTCCCTGATCTGAGGTCTGCGGGGAAGTCCCTGATCTGAGGTCTGCGGGGAAGTCCCTGATCCGAGGTCTGTGGGGAAGTCGCTGATCTGAGGTCTGTGGGGAAGTCCCTGATCTTAGGTCTGTGGGGAAGTCCCTGATCTGAGGTCTGCGGGGAAGTCCCTGATCTGAGGTCTGTGGGGAAGTCCCTGATCTGAGGTCTGCAGGGAAGTCCCTGATCTGAGGTCTGTGGGTAAGTCCCTGATATGAGGTCTGTGGGGATGTCCCTGATCTGAGGTCTGCGGGGAAGTCCCTGATCTGAGGTCTGTGGGGAAGTCCCAGATCTGAGGTCTTTGGGGAAGTCCCTGATCTGAGGTCTTTGGGGAAGTCCCTGATCTGAGGTCTGCAGGGAAGTCCCTGATCTGAGGTCTTTGGGGAAGTCCCAGATCTGAGGTCTTTGGGGAAGTCCCAGATCTGAGGTCTTTGGGGAAGTCCCAGATCTGAGGTCTTTGGGGAAGTCCCTGATCTGAGGTCTGCAGGGAAGTCCCTGATCTGAGGTCTGCAGGGAAGTCCCTGATCTGAGGTCTGCGGGGAAGTCCCTGATCCAAGGTCTGCGGGGAAGTCCCTGATCTGAGGTCTGCGGGGAAGTCCCTGATCTGAGGTCTGCGGGGAAGTCCCAGATCTGAGGTCTGTGGGGAAGTCCCTGATCTGAGGTCTGTTGGGAAGTCCCTGATCCGAGGGTCTGTGGGGAAGTCCCTGATGTGAGGTCTGCGGGGAAGTCCTTCTACCCCACCAGTGCATAGGAAAGATGCACATGGTATCTATTTGTATGGGCCCAGTGCTCTTTGACAGATGCCTAGGGAAGAGAACCAAGGGCATAGGGGCAGATATGCACTGCAGCTAGAGGATAGTTGAGCCCTGGTGATACTATCCCCTATGCCGTTCCTGGGCGCACTGCGAGGGATGAGGGTGGGGGGCGCTGCTTTTTAAAACTTACAGAAAGTTACCACCATCCTATGAACATTTCATGATTAAGTCATCTTGGACCAGTACTTACAGTTGACAGTGATCATGACTTTCTTGCTGTCAGGGGAGGACACCCCGTTCGATGTAATGCACTCGTACTCGCCCGCCTGCTGCCGGTTGATCTCAGTTATCTCCAGGAGTTCACCTTCGCTGGAAAATCCATCTGTGGGGTGAGGGCAGGTGGGGGAGGGTGGAGGGGAGGTAAGGAATGAGGGGAGGTGGGGAGGAGCGAGAGACAAACACACACTTACAACACAGAAACATAACATGAAAGTTATCACCCACAGTGTACGAGCAGCCACTGCCAGCCAATCAACAACGGCACCGGTTAATCGGTCCTAAAACCATATGACTGTCAATCACGTGACTGCTGGCAACCAATGGGGATTGCTGAGTGGGTTGTACGTCAAACCTGAATGGTTGCCGGCAGTCATGTGATTGGCTGCCATACAATTGAAAGATGAAATGGTGATTAGGCAAGATGTCTGAGAAGCATATGCTACTCCAGGGGCGTAGCTAAGGGGGAGCAAGGGGGGGCACTTGCCCCGGGGGCAGAAGGTCGCCAAAGGTGGGCATGAGAACAGGTGGGGGCACCATTTCAAATCTTTTTCCTGGGTGCCAGAAAGCCTAGCTGCACCTCTGTGCTACTCTACCATCTAAGGTTTCACCATTAGTAAGTCCTTCCATACACCCTTTCTTACCACTAAACCATCCGGGGGTCCTACATCATTCATCTATTCTACCGAATGCTACTATGGTGTCCCCCCACACTGTCCAAGAACCCATATAGACAAGCTTGTGGCCCTTCCATTTCATCATGCCACCCCATGTTCGCAACCTCCTTTGTATTAAAACAATCTGGGGGCCCACTCATACTGTCTAAGGTGCACAACCCTAACATCATATATGATAAAGCTCAAGAAATCACCAACAGGATTTACTAAGAAATATATATATATATATATATATATATATATATGTTACTGGACCCACCACAAAGGCTTTTATCATGGATTACTGGGCCTACCTTATACCTACCTTTATTACCCAGGCATGGCTACCCTACCATCTAATTGAAAACAATGGACTCCAGCCGTACACAGGCCACACCCACCCACCAGCTTCAAAACATGTGTACGGTAATAGTATTTCATTTTCTCAGGTTTTTAATGATAGTTGTTCTTTAAAGGGCTTCAGCAGGCAAATTAACAATACCCTTCAAACTTTAAATTTTGTGCTATAGGAAAAAGTCATTTGACTTCCTTATCTTAGGCCCTTATTCATCAAGCGATAGCGCCAGGTAGTGTCTGACGAGCGCCAGGTAGCGGCAGCTAACGGCGACTACCGACTCAAGTACGCCCGGCGGCGGTCACAATGACGCATTTATCAAGCAAAATGAGGCTAGCGCCGGCGAGAGCGACGGCTAGCGCGGCATTCATCATGAAGCCGCCTGGACCGAACAGCGCCGCTGCAAATTCCCTCACAGCGCCAGGTATGAGCTGTCGCTCCCTGGCGATGTCCAATGCATTTCAATGGAGCAATCTATAATTATTCATGATTAATTGGTAATAATTTTTTTTTTAATTTTTTTAATGTCAAAAAATCGGAGACCACTTCTGCAATGTTAGGATTTATTTTTAAGTAAAAAAAAAAAAAAAAAATATGTGCAGAATTGATCTAACAGGTCTGAGATTAATGTATTCATATAACAAAATGATTCTAAAAACATGTATAATGTTACATTAAAAAAATATGGTTGTTTAGGGGTTAAAAACTAGTTAATACAGATCGCCGCCAGCGCTCTGGGGTTTAAACAAGGAATGGACAGCGACAGCACATTCGTAGCGTGATTTTTTGATGAATATGAAGCTAGCCGTTCGCTCTGGCCATTCGTTGTCAGGCGCTCACATACAACGCTGGACCTGTAAAACAGCGACTCCCCAGCCCGTATTCAACATTACCGCACACCGACTGAGTCGCTGTCATCAAGCTAATGCCGGCCAAGCACAGCGAATACTGGCTGGCGCTGAAAAAATCACGCTACAGTCGCTCATCTGTCGCTACCTGGCGCTATTGATGAATCGGCCTCTATGTCTTTTCTTATAGTCTCGGCTAGTGCTCCCCCTAGTGAGCAAAATGAAACCGCAATGCAACTTTTTTTTTTGCTAAAGTGTGGCCTAGATTTATGCCCCTTATGGTTCAGCTGGGAAATCGGTAATAGATTAAATATTATTAGGGCTGAATGAAATAGTACCTATAGCTATGAGCTAGATAGGTGGCCTACAATAGCACTTTAACGAGAGCTTTTATTTTAATACACAAGTAGAAACTAGTGGCTAGAGGACTGACAGAAATAATAGAAGGTAATACGAAAGAAAGAAAAGCAATGGCAGAAAGAACAGATGAAAGAGAGAAACGGGGAGGCCGATTCATTAATAGCGCCAGGTAGCGACAGATGAGCGCCAGTAGCGTGATTTTCACAGCGCCAGCTAGTATTCGCTGTGCTTGGCCGGGGTTTGCTTGTTGACAGCGACTCAGTCGGTGTGCGGTAATGTTGAATACGGGGTTAGGGGTCGCTGTTTCACAGGTTCCGCGTTGTATGGGTGCGCCTGACAGCGAATGGCCAGAGCGAACGGCTTGCTGCAGATTCATTAAAAAATCACGCTCAAACATTTCTCGCGCTGTGAATTCCTTGTTTAAACCCCAGAGCGCTGGCGGCGATGTGTGTAAAGTAGTTTTTAACCCCCAAACAACCTTTTTTTTTATATGTAAAAATTATACAAGTTTTTCTAAACATTTTGTAATATGAATACATGAATTTCAGACCTGTAATATCAATTCTGCACATTTTTTTTTTTTTTTTTTTACTTTAAAAAAAACCTAACATTGCAGAAGTGGTCACAGAATTTTTGACATTAAAAAAAAAAAAAAAACAGTAATAGCAATTAATTATGATTATTTAAAGATTGCTCCATTGAAATGCACTGGACCACGCCAGGGAGCGCCAGGTCATACCTGTCGCTGTGATGGGATTATCAGCGGCGCTGTTCGTTGCAGTCGGCTACATGATGAATCCCGCGCTAGCCTCATTTAGCGTGATAAATGCGTCATTGTGACCGCCGCCGGGCGTACTTGATTCGGTAGCCGCCGATAGCTGGCGGTACCTGGCGCTCATCAGACACTACCTGGCGCTAGCCCTTGATAAATAAGGGCCTAAGAATAGATAAATAGATAGAAAAAAGTAAAGAAAAAAAAAGAAAGAAAGACTCTCCCAATGGCCAATCTGCCCCCTGGCTGACAACGTGGGTCATTTGCATATTTATCTTTGCATTATTAAAGTGAACCAAAACCCACGGTCCAACTTGATTCCCTCTCCCCGGGAAATCCAGAATCGGAATACCCTGCTGTGTGAAACCCCTGGTCCAATGGCGCATGCGTGAGCAGCAGCCGCATCCCCGCTATACCTTTAGCAGTGCGCCTGCCCGCGCCAGTCATTTGTGAATGGTCACCATGGGTGAGCTCCCTGGTAGAGGGTAGCAGGGTTGTGGTTAGACAAGCTCTTAGACGAAGTGGGCGGAGCGGATCCGAGAGCTCTGATTGGACGAGAGGCCAGGGAAGGGTTAAATCATATCGGGCCACCCTCGATGCCCAGGGGGCAAGGACCGAAACCCAGGATGCTCAAAATCCTGGGCTTTGGTCCACTTACATCCAGGATTTCACTTTTGCCTACAGTTGTCTTTTAACTGACCAAATAATAATTTATAACAATTATTAAATAATAATAATTTATTAAATAACAATTATTTATAATAATAATAACCCATTGTAGCCCAGTGTGTGGCTGTCAGTGATGCTACAATGGTAGGGATGGCTTCAAGGGGTTAATAATACCTTCAATAAGATGAATGGTATGGCCGCCCTATTCTCGCCCAGCGTCTTGGTGGCTCCTCAGCTTCCTGGCAGGCTCCCCCTCTATAGATCAAAGTCAGTGGCCCCAGGATGATGTATATGTGGAATGCATTACGCTAATACATCAGGGGAGAGATGGCCGCCTGATAATGTATCAATACAATGGATCACCCTGCCGCTGTCCGCTGACTGATATATGGACCCTACCCCCATGCCCTTCTGTTCTGGCAGGGAATAGTGCCGGGTGAGTAACTTTATATACTATATATATATATATATATATATATATATATATATATATATATGTTACAGTAGGACCATCTGCAGGGGACAAAAGATAAGTACTCTTTTGTTTAAATCAAAGGAGTCTGAACAACTTCTACAAAGAGTAAGGGGGTTATTTAAGAAAGGATAGCGTCAGGTAGCGTCTGGTTAATGAGAGGTAGCCACAGATAGCGACTGGTCAACGCCGGACACGGCACGCAATTCCACATTTATCAAGCAGAATCTGTTTAGCGACTGGGATAACGCCATATAGCGCCTGATTCATCATTTTCACAGCCTCAGCGTTCAGCCTTGCACAGCGCCAGGTATGACCTCTCGCTACCTGTCGCTCCCCCATACATTTCAATGGACGAGCCTTTTCTTCTCTTTAAACGGGGTTTTTGTTTTTTTTTATTTTTCCCAAAAATCACAAATAATTCTGTGACCTCTCCTGGCATTGAAAAAGCAGTTTTTTCCCATTTTTTTCATTTTTTATATATTTCCTCAGAAATGACATTACAGGTCTGCCATTAAAGTGTTCATGTTACAATGTTGCTACAATGTAATTCCATATGTTTTCGCTTTGTTACTAGTGGATAGATGCTTGAAAACAGACTTTAAACACACCGCCTCCTGCGCTCTGGGCTTCAAACAAGTATTTTTCTGCGCCAGAGTTTTGTTTTTTTGCTGAATATGGTGTGAGTCGGTCGCTATGAGCAGTCGCTAACATGCGCTCCCATACAGCACTGTACTGGTCAAATAGCGACTCCTCACAATGTATTCAACATTACTGAACAGCGACGGGGGAGGCCGATTCATTAATAGCGCCAGGTAGCGACAGATGAGCGACAGTAGCGGCATTTTCACAGCGCCCGCTAGTAGTCGCTGTGCTTGGCCGTTGTTCGGTAGTTGCGATGGGTTAAAAGTAGTTTTTAACCCCCAAACAACCATATTTTTGGATAAAAAAAAAAACAAGTTTTTCAAAACATTTTGTAATATGAATACATTAATATCAGACCTGTAATATCAATTCTGCACAAAGTTTTTTTTTTTTTTATCTAACATTGCCGAAGTGGTCACAGAATATTCTAAGTATGTCACACACCCCGCTTCAGAACATTCATTACATGTGGGTAACACTGACCTGAAGAGGCGAATCTGCAGAGATGATAGGAAAAAGAGAAGCCCCTCCCAGTCCTATAAATACCTGGGACCTCCCACTCATTACCCAGTATTCATCTCTGCAAGACGGCGAGCAAGTCAGAAGATGATGTCTCCTCCTTGCATGGGGGAGTTTCAGGTAGCCGGGTGATCCCCCGGCCATTTATTTATCCCCGTCAGACCCTTTTATTTATAAGATAATTGCCTCCTCAGCTGTGGCTGTTGGTCTGGACGAGGGTATTTTAGCACCTTTGGTGCCCAGGAGCAAGGCTCCTCCGTGAGACCCTATACAAAGGGTAGGCGGCATTCCGGGTTGGTGACCCCGGTTTGGGATGCCCTGTCCCTTAAAATTTTTAATATACAAGGGTGGCCATTCTAAATTCTCCTTTCCTTAGCAGGGATGGGTTGTGAGAATAAAGGAACTAGGGCCGCCTGACCCAGCGCCGTGGCTAGTGCAATACCGGCCGCAACGCTAGAAATAGGGATATACTTTAAAATACTGACTGTTTTTTAAAAGAGAATTCTGTGAGGTATAAGTTTTACCTCACGCACTTGAGTTGATGGGGGGCGGGGCCATTCTTCGGTGCGAGACCGAGATTCGCCCCTCATTACATTGGTGGCCAGGGCTGAAAGGTGTAAAGAGATGTGTGTGTCAGAGGGCAGGAGGCTGTATGAGTGCTTTTGTTTCATAGGCGCCGCGGTTTTTTTGTTTCACCGCGGCGCTGACATTTGCGCGCCTTTTTTTCATGAGGGATACAGTTCCCTCATGATTCTGAAGGGAGGGGGCGGAGCCGCTGTTGCGGCGCGTTGCCGCGGCCCGCCCCCTTCTATCTCCGCTGCCGCTGAGGAATCTCGCTTCCTCGGGCCGGCGGTGACTGACGTCACGAGCGCGGGACGCGCTGACCACGCCCCCTTCTCCTCACACATCTTCTCACACATCTTCTCTACACAGCGCGAGCTGCTGCGTCTTCAAGCGGTTCCGTGAGTGGCCTGTTGGCTCCTTCTTTTTCATTTTTCATTCTTTACTTTTCAAACTGGTTGTGATACATGGTTTTTCTGTGTTTTTCAGGCGGACCCACAGTGGCAATTAGGGGGTCCTTTCCTAGTCCTATAGCTCCTGGGTCATTTAGCTTTTCAATTTTTAAATCCTCCCACTTGGGACATTAAAAGGGCATCCCGGGTCGCTTATTAGCGTAATTCCCTCGGGCATAACGTACTGCTACAAGTTCACCTTATGGAGGCATCCCAGGATACCAGGCTCCCCTCGGGACAGTCCCGGAAGTGCATGGGCTGTGGGGTATCCCTAACAGGGGATGACTTATTTCTTTGTGTATCATGTGCACAGCAGACTATTACACGGCAAACCGAACCTCAGGCTTCTGGTTCAGCGCCGCCACCATCTTCCCCGCCCCCTCCCATATTGACACGTGCCCCATGTGACGTATTCATGGGTGGGCAATTACAATCTGATGTGTGTGCCAGATTGGCCAGTATTGAAAAATTTATTTCAACCACGGTTACCAAAAAGGCACCGTCTAAGAGAAAGCATCTGTCTCCGGTCATCCCGGTATTTGAATATGATGCGGGAGATGGTCTGGATTGGTCGGATTACCCTCCACTAGAAGATGGGGAGTTGTTTGAGGATTCTGATCTGTCAGATGATCAGCAATTTGTGGATGTTGATTACGAGCGGGGGTCAGGGGGTTCTTTGGATACCCCCAATGTCCTGACTCAATTGTTTGAGGTTCTGGCTATTTCCACCCCTGAGTGCACTTCTCCTCAACAGGGGGAGTTCTATGAAGAATCCAAACCGCATTTGGAATTTCCTAATCAGAAGCATTTTGATAATATTATTTCCAGGGAATGGGAAAGGCCGGCTCGGCTTCCAGGCATCCCTCAGAGTTGGGATAAAAGATATCCTTTTCCCGCGGACACGGTTAAGCATTGGGCGTTCCCTCCAGAGGTGGATGCACCAATTTTAGGTTTATCCAATTCAGCCGTATTAAATAATCCTGATTGTTCTTCTCTTAAAGATGGCGAGGATAAACGCATTGACCAGATGGCTTGTCATGGCTTTGCCAATGTTGGGGCGGCCATTCGACCTGTTTGCGCTTCATCGCTATTGGCGGTGGCTGCTAGGAAGGTGGTTAAGGACTTACTAGCCTCCTCCGGTTTGAATCCGGACAGCGAGGAATTTCTGGGACTGAAACGTTGTGAATTGTTTTTGTCCTTTATAGGGACCGCCTTGGACGATTCTTTGATGATGAGTAGCAGAGCTTCTGCTTTGATGGTGACTATTAGGCGTTCGGTTTGGCTTCGTCAGTGGGCAGCTGATTTTGGGTCAAAGAAATCACTGACGTCTCTACCTTTCATGGCGTTAAGACTTGTTGGTGAAAAATTGGATTCAATGGCCAAGGGGGGCAAGTTGCCTCAGCGTAAGAAGCAACGACGCCTTTTTCGGGGAGCGGTTTCTTTCACCCCCTCCTTTCGAGGTTCTAGAGGGGGAAGAGGTTTCCCTTTTCCCCCCGCAAGGGGAGATTACTGGAGCAGGGGCAGAGGTCGTGCCCGTTCAGGATTCAATTGGGGCTCTAAGCCCAAACCCGCTGCCAAGCCAGCTCAGCAATGAGGGGGCGCCCTCACCCGTGCGGGTGGGGGGACGGTTGAGACATTTTTCCCAGATCTGGAATCGGGAGGTTTCCGACAGCTGGATCCGGGAAGTGGTGTCTTCCGGCTACAAGCTGGAGTTCGAATCCCGCCCCCCTCCGTGGTTCTTCAGTTCTCGAATGCCCCCGGACGCACTGGCCACACAGAGCCTCCGGGAGGTGGTTGCAAGCCTTCTGGAAATGATGGTCATTTCCCCAGTGCCCCTATCGGACCGGGGTCAGGGTTTTTACTCAAACCTGTTCACGGTCCCCAAAAAGGACGGCTCTATCCGGCCCATTCTGGATCTGAAGATTCTCAACAGGTTTTCAGACTGCGAAAGTTTCGCATGGAGACTCTGCGTTCAGCTATTCAATCCCTTCGTCAAGGGGATTTCATGACGTCTGTAGACATCAAGGACGCTTATCTTCATGTCCCAATTTTTCCTGCACACCAGAGATTTCTCAGGTTCGTGGGGGAGGATCGACATTTTCAGTTCGTAGCTCTTCCCTTCGGTCTCACTTCAGCTCCAAGGGTTTTCACCAAGGTGCTTGCTGGGGTGATAGCTCTCCTCAGAGTGCAGGGAATTCGAATTGTACCATATCTGGACGATCTCCTCATCATGGCATCGTCATTCAGTCAAGCGGAACTGGACACCAGGTCGGTAATTTCCACCCTGGAAAGGTTTGGATGGGTGATCAACTACCCCAAGTCCTCTCTACACCCGTCCAGGGCGATATCCTTTCTGGGAATGTCTCTGGATACGGATCAGGCCAGAGTGTTCCTTCCTCAATCCAAGGCTCTTTTGATTCAGGAGCTGATCCGGTCGCTCTTGTCCCTTCCTCAGCCGTCCATTCGCCTCGGAATGAGACTGGTAGGATTGATGGTGGCTTCCTTCGAAGCGGTTCCCTTTGCTCAGTTTCACACAAGGACACTACAGCTCCATCTGCTGGCTGTCTGGGACAGGGATCCTCAGTCGCTGGATCATCCTTTCCTGATGTCATCCCGAGTTCGCCGCTCGCTCCGGTGGTGGCTGAACTCCGCAAGCCTTGTGAAGGGCAGATCCTTTCAGACTCCTCGATGGGAGGTGGTCACCACAGATGCCAGCCTTTCAGGATGGGGGGGCTTCTGGAGGGATCTGCAATTTCAGGGGTTGTGGGGGCCCCTGGAGGCCCACGATCCGATCAATGTTCTGGAATTGAGAGCCATCAGGATGGTTCTCTCTCATTTGACTCATCAATTGCAGGGTGTGCCGGTTCAGGTCCGGTCAGACAATCGGACGGCGGTAGCCTACATCAATCACCAGGGAGGGACTCGCAGCAGGAGTGCCCTCAGGGAGGTGTCTCTGATTCTGGACTGGGCGGAGAGTCACGTCCCGTGCATCTCGGCGGTCTACATTCCGGGAGTGGAGAACACGGAGGCGGACTCGCTGAGCAGGCTGTCAGCCCGCAAGGGGGAATGGGCCCTCAGTCCCAAGGTCTTTCACTCAATATGTCTCAAATGGGGGTCTCCGGGAGTGGATCTCTTTGCCTCCCGTCACAATCGCAAACTTCCGGCGTTTGTGTCTCTGGCGAAGGACCCTCTGGCCCTCGCAACGGATGCCATGTCTCTGAATTGGAGGGATCTGGGGTTTCTGTACCTGTTCCCTCCGTTTCCCATGGTGGCCAGAGTGGTGCGCAAACTGACGCTGGAAGGAGCGTCAGCAATTCTGGTGGCCCCAAGGTGGCCAAGACAGGTTTGGTTTGCAGACGTGGTAAGGTTGGCAGAAGATCAGTTCGCTCTGCCTCTGCTGCCAGACCTGCTCACACAGGGCCATCTACGTTACCCCAATTTACCAACGTTGGCTTTGACGGCGTGGCTGCTGAAACCTCCATTTTGAAGGAGGAGGGTCTTTCTGACGCCGTTATTCGGACTCTTATTAGTGCTAGGAAGAAGTCCTCTTTGTTTACTATAGGACCTGGAGGTCTTATATTGATTGGTGTGAGACTAGGAGTTTACCTTGTAGGGAATTTTCTATTTCTAAGATTCTAGAATTCCTGCAGCATGGTTTGGATTTAGGACTCCAACTCAGTACACTAAAAGGGCAGGTATCTGCTCTGGCGGTGTTCTTCCAAAAATCTTTTGCTCTCAATCCGCTAGTTAAGACTTTTTTCCAGGGAGTTTCGCATGTGCGGCCGCCTAGAAAGCCTCTAATTCCGGTTTGGGATTTGAATTTGGTTCTGTCTGCTCTTCAGGACCCTCCTTTCGAGCCTTTGCATGATATTGCTTTATCTTCCCTTACGCAGAAGGTGGCTTTCTTGGTAGCTATCACCTCGGTTAGGCGTGTCTCTGAGTTGGCGGCTCTGTCCATTCAAGCTCCGTATTTTGAAAGGCATCAAGACAAGGTGGTTTTCCATTTCAAGACGGATTTTCTGCCTAAGGTGGTTTCTGCTTTTCATTTGAATCAGGATATTGTTCTACCCTCTCTGTGTCCTAATCCCAGCAATGACAAGGAGAGGGCTCTGCATTCCTTGGATGTAGTTCGCACGGTGAAGTACTATTTGGTGGTAACTTCTGCTTTTCGCAAGACTGATGCTTTCTTTGTAGTGCCATCTGGGCCCAAGAAAGGTTTGGCTCCCGCTAAGTCTTCCATTAGTAAGTGGATTCGTCAGGCCATTGTTGGGGCCTATTCTGCCAAGGGGAGGAATCCCTCTTTTCGTGTTATTGCTCACTCTACTCGTGCGGTTGGGGCTTCCTGGGCTTTCCAGCATCAGGCCTCGGTTGAGCAAGTTTGTAAGACTGCTACTTGGTCTTCTGTTCACACTTTTTCCAAGTTTTACAAGGTTGATGTGCGGGCTTCAGCGGATGCTGTTTTTGGCCGCAAAGTTCTGCAGGCTGCAATTGTTTAAGTTGTGAGTTATGCCTTGTTTCGGATCCCCACCCTTTATGGACACTGCTATTGGATGTCCCACATGTAATGAATGTTCTGAAGCGGGGTGTGTGACATACTTAGAATAATACCATTTTGTGAATACTCACCTTGTAAAATGGGTATTATAAGTATGTCACACACCCCGCTTCACCCCGCCCTTTTTCTTGGTATTCTGGATCCTTCATATAGTGAACCTTGCCTTGTTATGAATTATATTTGGCTCTTCCTGGTCCCTTGCCTTACTGCTTTCTTGATACTGGGTAATGAGTGGGAGGTCCCAGGTATTTATAGGACTGGGAGGGGCTTCTCTTTTTCCTATCATCTCTGCAGATTCGCCTCTTCAGGTCAGTGTTACCCACATGTAATGAATGTTCTGAAGCGGGGTGTGTGACATACTTATAATACCCATTTTACAAGGTGAGTATTCACAAAATGGTATTTTTTGACATTTAAAAAAAAAAAAACATTAATAGCAATTAATTAAGAATATTTAAAGATTGCTCCATTGAAATGCATTGGAGAGCGCCAGGTAGCGAGAGGTCATACCTGTCGCTGTTCAAGGTCGCTCGCTGGCGCTGTGGGGTGAGGCTGGAATAATGATGAATGATTCGCTATCTGGCGCTCTGTCAGTCGCTAAGCAGGATCGGCTTGATAAATGTGTGATTGCGGAGGGGAGCCGGCGTTCTCGTGGCGGTGAGCGTCATTACCGTTCGCTCACCATTCGCTACCTGGCGCTATCCCTTGTTAAATAAGGGCATGAGTCGCTATAAAGTAGCGACCCACGGCTGAGCGCAGTGACTACTAGTGGGCGCTCTGAAAATGCCGCTACAGACGCTCATCTGTCGCTACCTGGCGCTATTAATGAATCTGCCTCTAAGTGCACCTTCATACCCAATACCACTCTAAGGGCAACCGGGTGTCCTAGGTCCCAAAATAGCCTGTCTCACTCCTAATAAAAAGCCATTGGCCTGGTAACACTTTCCTAACATTTTAACAGGCCTACAGTACAGGCGATACACAAATAGAGATACACAAACTGATTAGGATTCAGGGCCGGGTCTGGGCAGGTTTATGCAGGCCCTTGGCCAATAGTCTCAGTGGGGCCCTTACGGTGTGATATCTCCATGCATGGTGATAGAGTTGCATGCATGGTGAATAATGGCAAAGAATAGAAATGAAAAAAATAATAAAAGGAATACAAAGTATAGAAGGAATACAGAATAGAGGGAATGCAAAAAAAGCAGGAAAGAAAGAAAAAGAAATGCCAAAAAAAAAGAAAAAGGAAAGAACAAAAGCATAGAATGAATGACAGAAACAAAGAAAGAATAAAACCAATGGCAGAGAAATTGAAAGCAGAAAAGAGAGAATGAATGGGAAATGACAGAAAAGGAAAGGAGAAAGAAAGAAAAGTAATGGCAGAACAAGATGGAAGAAACAAAGAAAAGATGGAAAGAGAAAAAAAAGTTTAGAGGGATAGAAGAAAAAAAAAACAAAGAATAGAAGGACTAACAGAAATAATAGAAGGTAATACGAAAGAAAGAAAAGCAATGGCAGAAAGAACAGATGAAAGAGAGAAACGGGGAGGCTGATTTATTAATAGCGACATGTAGCGACAGTTGAGCGACTGTAGCGGTATTTTCACAGCGCCCGCTAGTAGTCGCTGTGTTTGACCGTTGTTTGGTAGTTGACAGCGACTCAGTCGGTGTGCAGTAATGTTGAATACAAGGTGACGCGTCGCTATTTGACAGGTTCCGCGATGTATGGGAGCGCATGATAGCGACTGGTCAGAGCGACCGGCTCCCACCATATTCATCAAAAAATCACGCTCAAAAAATTCTCGCGCTGTGAAATGCATGTTTAAACCCCAGAGCGCTGGCGGCGATGTGTTAAAAGTAGTTTTTTAACCCCCAAACCACCATATTTTTGGAAACCAAAAAAAAAATTATTTTAAATAATTTAGTAATATGAATACATTAATATCAGACCTGTAATATCAATTCTGTACAATTTTTATTTTTATTTTTTTTCCCTTAAAAAAATCTAAAATGCCAGAAGTGGTCATCGAAATGTTCACATTCAAAAAAAAAAACCATTAATAACAATTAATTATTAATATTTAAAGATTGTTCCATTAAAATGCATTGGAGAGCGCCAGGTAGCGAGAGGTCATACCTGTCGCTGTTCAAGGTCGGACGCTGGCGCTGTGGGCTGAGGCTGGAATAATGATGAATGAGTGGCTATATGGCGCTATCTCAGTCGCTAAGCAGGATTGGCTTGATAAATGTGTGATTGTGGTGGGGAGCCGGCGTTCTCGTGGCGGTGCCCGTCATTACCGGCCGCTCACCAGTCGCTACCTGTCGCTATTCCTTCATAAATAAGGGCCAAAGAATATATGGACTGACAGAAATAATAGAAGGTAATAAGAAAGAAAGAAAAGCAATGGCAAAAAGAACAGATGAAAGAGAGAAACTAAGGGCCTTATTTATCAAGGAATAGCGACAGATAGCGACAGATAGCGACAGATAGCGACTGGGGAGCCGGCCAGTAAAGCCAGGTACCGCAACTAGAACGCCGGCTCCCCTCCACAATCACACATTTATCAAGCCGATACTGCTTAGTGACTGAGATAGCGCCATATAGCGACTCATTCATCATTATTCCAGCCTCAGCCCACAGCGCCAGCGAACATCCTTGAACAGCGACAGGTATGACCTCTCGCTACCTGGCGCTCTCCAATGCATTTCAATGGCAGAATGTATTTTAATTAATAATTATTTTTTAATATATATATATATTTTTTATTTCACAAAAAAAATCTGTGAACACTTTTTTTGGGGGATTTAAAAAATTTTTTTTTTTTTTTTGCAGAATTGATATTACAGGTCTGATTTTAAACTATTCAAGTTTGAATATTATTTCAAAATCATTCCATTTTTTTTTGGGTGGTTAGGGGGTTAAAAAACTACTTTTAACACATCGCCTACTGCGCTCTGGGATTTAAACATGCATTTCACAGCGCTAGGAATTTTTAAGGCTGATTTTTTAATGAATATGGTGGGTGCCGGTCGCTATGTCCAGTCGCTATCTTCCCCCCCCTACAACAGCGAACCTGTCAAATAGCGACTCAGCATCTTGTATTCAACATTACGGCACACCGACTGAGTCGCTATCATCCACCGAACAATGGCCAAGCACAGCGACTACTAGCGGTCGCTGTCAAAATACCGCTACAGTCGCTCAACAGTCGCTATCTGTCGCTATTAATGAATCAGCCTCCCAGAATAGATGAATAGAAAAAAAAGGAAAGAAACAAAGAATAGAAGAACTGACATAAATAATAGAAGGTAATATGAAAGAAAAGCAATAGCAGAAAGAACAGATGAAAGAGAGAAACGAAGAATAGATGAAATGAAAGAAAAAAAGAACAGAAGGAAAGAAACAATGAAAAGAAGGACTGACAGAAATAATAGAATGTAATAAGTTGAATGAAAGAGAGAAACTAATAATAGATGAATTGAAAGAAAAAAGAAAAAAAAGAAAGAAAGAAAGGCTCTCCCAATCTGCCTCCTGGCTGACAGTCCTTAGGGCCTTATTTATCACGGGCTAGCGCCAGGTAGTGTCTGACGAGCACCAGGTACCGCCAGCTATCGGCGGCTACCGACTCAAGTACGCCCGGCGGCGGTCACAATGACGCATTTATCAAGCTAAATGAGGCTAGCGCCGGCGAGAGCGACGGCTAGCGCGGGATTCATCATGAAGCCGCCTGGAACGAACAGCGCCGCTGCAAATTCCTTCACAGCGCCAGGTATAACCTGTCGCTCCCTGGCATTGTCCAATGCATTTCAATGGAGCAATGTTTAATTAATCATAATTAATTGGTATTATTTTTTTATTTTTTTTTTTAATGTCAAAAATTCTGAGACCACTTCTGCAATGTTCGTTTTTTTTTTAAAGTAAAAAAAATTAAAAAAAAAAATTTGTGCAGAATTGATCTTACAGGTCTGATATTAATGTATTCAGATTACAAAATGATTCAAAAAACATGTATAATGTTACAATCAAAAAATATGGTTGTTTAGGGGTTAAAAACTAGTTAATACACATCGCCGCCAGCGCACTGGGGTTTAAACAAGGAATGGACAGCGGCAGCAAATTCGGAGCGTGATTTTTTAATGAATATGAAGCAAGCCGTTCGCTCTGGCCATTCGCTGTCAGGCGCTCACATACAACGCTGAACCTGTGAAACAGCGACCCCTAAGCCCGTATTCAACATTACCGCACACCGACTGAGTCGCTGTCATCAAGCAAACGCTGGCCAAGCACAGCGAATACTGGCTAGCGCTGTAAAAATCACGCTACAGTCGCTCATCTGTCGCTACCTGGCGCTATTAATGAATCGGCCTCTTAGTCCTGGTTACTTCATGGCCCTGCGTCCTGCATAGGGACTGCCCAGGATAAAGGTAATGAAGAGGGGCCTCCCTAGGGGCAGGGGCACCAGTGCTGACAAGCCCAGTGCTGATGCCTGCCCTGTTCGGATTAATCGGAATTTGCTCTGAATTAAATCTTTGGATTCATTTGTATTATGTTTGATTTCTTTGTATTTTTCTCTGAAATTAAAAATAAAACAAAACTCACCTGCTGCCTTGCTCTCCATCTCTGGGTGATGTCCATTGTCCTGGCAGTGAGGGCTTCTCCCATCAGCTCCTGAGGGCATTAAGAGCCGTACCCTGGGTCGGAGAACATTGGAGGTCAGACTGGCTGGGTGGAGGACACAGATCCTCCTCTCATGGCCAGCCTACCAGTTTCCCTACCAGAACAGGGAGCAGCGCTGGACACCCGCACCAGACGATGGACACCGCGCATTGCTGGATAGCGATGCATCAGGTGGATTTGTATTTTTTTGAGCGTTTCGTCAAAATCCAATTTGAATCAAACCAAATTTTTTTGAGGAAATTCAGCAAACCATCCATATCGAATTTTAAGCCAATTTACCCATCTCTGGGCACAAAAATTATATTACGAAAAAACAGACTGTGGTCGATGAATGAGATCTCAGCAGATTGGCTCATCACTAATCATCATTTTCTTCTTCTTTCATCACATCAGTTTATTGCTAGCGAATGACAACAATCCAGCGCTCATCCAAATCCGCAGGGCGTTATGAAATGAGTCCCAGGCATTGCTCAATACATAGCGGATCTTGTACGCCTAACATACCGCGCTATAGGCGTGATCACAGCTGCAAGCAGTCAGCATCTTGCTACAATGCTAAACATATTGTACACAAAACAATATCCGGTATTAATCCGGAATCCAGATGTGAGCACAATATGCCATCGATTGATACAATTCATATGCGCGCCCGCTTTGTCTTCACAATGAAGCCGCACATGCTGATCTCAGAGCTATAAGTTACGCCCTGCCTTGGCTTTGTTATATTTTTCCAATTTGTTATACATCTGTGACACTTCAGATTAGATTCGTTTGTAGGATCATATTGTAATATACACAAAAACACTAGATATTACTTAATTACTCCACCTGATCAACTCAATGCATAGAGCACCATTAACACAGCCACATCATCAGTCACAATTAGATCAAAAAGGTTCTGCTATACACCATATATACAACACTTTATGCTAACATGGCCTGATCTGTATACTGTACGTCATTATAACACAATATAATTACACGTTGTATATAAACTGTACACTCCCCATCCATGGAATCCTATTGGGGAGGCCGATTCATTAATAGCGGCAGGTAGCGACAGTTGAGCGACAGTAGCGGCATTTTCAGAGCGCCCGCTAGTAGTCGCTGTGCTTGGCCGTTGTTCGGTAGTTGATAGCGAATCAGTCGGTTTGCCGTAATGTTGAATATTGGGTGAGGAGTCGCTATTTGACAGGTTCCGCACTGTATGGGAGCGCATGATAGCGACTGGCCCTAGCGACCGGCTCGCACCATATTCATTAAAAAATCACGCTCAAAAAATTCTTGCGCTGTAAAATGCATGTTTAAACCCCAGAGCGCTGGCGGTGATGGGTTAAAAGTAGTTTTGTAACCCCCAAACAACCATATTTTTGGAAACCAAAAAAAAAAAGTTTTTTAAATAATTTAGTAATATGAATACATTAATATCAGACCTGTAATATCAATTCTGTACAATTTTTTTTTTAATTTTTTTTCCCTTAAAAAAATTATCTAAAATGGCAGAAGTGGTCACAGAATTTTTCACATTTAAAAGAAAAAAAAAATTAATAACAATTAATTATTAATATTTAAAGATTGTTCCATTGAAATGCATTGGAGCGCGCCAGGTAGCGAGAGGTCATACCTGTCGCTGTTCAAGGTCGGACGCTGGCGCTGTGGGCTGAGGCTGGAATAATGATGAATGAGTCGCTATATGGCGCTATCTCGCTAAGCAGGATTGGCTTGATAAATGTGTGATTGTGGTGGGGAGCCGGCGTTCTCGTGGCGGGGCCCGTCATTACCGGCCGCTCACCAGTCGCTACCTGTTGCTATTCCTTCATAAATAAGGGCCTTAGTATACTCTGTACAGAGAACTCTACACCTCCAAATTGACCTAACTACTAGACACAATCATAAAATCATTCTATTGTAATTGTGGACACAATTGTAATAGAATTCTATTAAACCCTCTCCATAGTACACTACACATCACACTTGACCCAAAAACTGGACACAATTCAACTACAATTCTGTTACACTCTGTACATAGAATCCTACACCTCCAACCCCACAACCAATTCCTACTATATATGGCGACAATAAACTGATTCTCGGAATTTGACCCAACCACTGTCACAATCATAATGCAATTCTATTAAACTATAAATATAGAACCCTACCCCGAAACATGACCCAACAACTTAAAATTGAAGGTATGTTGTAACTGACCTTTATTACAAAGTATACTGTACATAGAATGTGGCTTAAACACTGTACTTAATAGAATTCATCCACACAATTTAGAGTGCAAAACAATAAAACATGACCTAACTCCAGGATGTAATGGGAGTAGGACTTTACACTTACACCCTAACTGGAAAAAGCCACACGTCCCACTACTGGACACGACTATAATCCAATCCTATTACAAGATGTACTTAGTTAATAACCCAAACACTGGACATGATCATACAAATTGAAAGCTATTTTCCTATTATGAAGTGACTAGAGATAAGGGAACTTCTTGAAAGTTCGATTCGGGCGATTCGCCGAATTTCCCCAAGAAATTCGGGTTCGTCCGAATCGAACTTTTACGAATCGCTCATCTGAAAAAAAAAAATGCCGGCATGGTGGGAGCGGGCAGGCCGGCTGCGCTGTCAGCGGGCCGGCTTCCATCGCCTGCTGACAGCGTAGCCGGCCTGCCCGCTCCCACCATGCCGGCATTTTTTTTTTTTTATTTCAGGGAAAATTCGATCGGCACGAACCAAAAAAAATTCGGGTTCGTGCCGAATCGAATTTTCCCTGAAATTCGGAGCGAATTCCGGTTCGTCCGAACCGGTTCGCTCATCTCTAGAAGTGACCACCAAGGACAATTTGTTTTGGCAATCAACTCAAAGCTTGCTTGTCAAGTCAATTGATGCATGTACTCTTTGGAACCATTTAATGTGGCTTTAGTGGTTTCGTTTAAGATTCATCTAGAAATGCTGGAGTGGAAAATTCAGGGGACATCCCCTATCAACGTGATTGATTCAATGCAGCTTCATCAGAAAGTCCTCCTCATAATGGCCCTTACTGGGCCACATAAACAGCTCTTTGAAACTTGGGTTCAGTTGTTGGGGACTCTGTAACTTATTTAAGCCACTTCTATTGACCCCCAATTTCTGAGAGACAAAGATTCCCTCTTAATCATTGGTCAAGTTGATCATCGCCCATTTTTTAAGGCTGAACACCACCAACCAGTTCCACCGCCACTCACCGACAACCTTACCTCTTAATTGCCTCCATGTCACTGTTGGCTCTGGTTTTCCCACCGCTAGACACATAAGGTTGATGTTGCTTCCCTCATTTACTGTGATGCTGGAGGAGATGTTCACTATTTTGGCTGGAACTAGAAAGGAAATATGCATATTACTTAAACGTAAAGATTATTTATATGAAATAAAACAGTAATTAGGCAATCAAAGACATAGATAAAGGAATTAGTGTCTGAGACATCTGCACACTTTTCATTTCTTTTTAACATCAACAAACTATGGCTAATTAAATAGAGCTAAATTAAAGGAGGTGTATCACAATATTGTGTAGTATTAAAAATCTATATAAACACATTGGCTAATGAGAAGAGGGAAAGGTAAAACTTTCAAAAGAAACTCTTGGCAAAGAGGAAGGTTCACACAGTGATACATCCCATATTAGACTGCAGTGCAGAGAGGGTTGCCACCAGCCCTTAAGGGTTATAAACTTCAGGTCTGTGATTGCTCCTCTGTAATTAAGGAAAAACATTTACATTGCTTCAGTTACTACTATTACGATTTCTATGGATATTATAATTAAGAAAAATAGTATGTATAATATTTTTAGTAGCAGTAGTGGTAATGAGGGTATCAGTATAGGCATTAATAATTGAATCCTTACTCCTTCTGCAACCCATTCGAACAAGCCATTCCGAGTCTATTAGTATTATTTATAATAAAAGTAATATAATAATGATAATAATAGACTAAGGCTGGCTTGTTGGTATTTTTTTTTTTTTTTTTAGAATTTACGAGTCTATTTCTTTTTTGTCCAGTTGCAGAAGGAGTTAGGCTTTTAAATACTACTGCCAATACTGCTACCCTCATTACCACTACTGTTACTAAGAATAGTACCAATTAAAGAATTCCGTCATCTTGGCAAGGAAGAGGCCGTCTAAGAAAGGCGCGTCTTGTTGCCCACTGTGTTCGTTTCGCAAGCGCCTTCCTCTGTGGCTTTTCAGCGCTATATTCTGAGCTGCTTATCTTTCCCCACAGGATTCCTAATTACTCCAGTAATGAGAGGCCGGCTCTTGACTGCTATTCCCTCAGTACTTAAACTTTGGGCCTGTGGTTATAAAAGGACCCAACTGGCTATATGATGTCATAATGGAGACTGAGAGGCTTTTATGGAAAAAGCATGTGTTTGTCATCCTACTCACCTGCCAGATTGCAGATCCTTTCCTGTTCAGTATTTGCTGTATTATTATTATTATTATTATTATTATTATTATTATTATTAATAATAATAATAATAATACAACAAATTCAATTAAAAGTTGTGGCCATTGTGGAATTCATGGGCATTCTCATCATTTAAAAGGACCAAAACCCTGGCTCACTGGCTCTATAGTCTAAAAGGTCCACTGCGGCATTCAAGGGTGGTCAACCAATTCCATCATTAAAAAGGGCCAAAACCGAGACTCTGGAAAGCCGGCTCTAGAGTCCACTTATGCATTCAAGGGAGGTCAACCAATCCCATCATTAAAACTGATCAAAACCCTGGCTAGACGGGGCCAAAAAGGGCCAAAACTCTGGATGGCCGGCCCTAGATTCTGAAAGATCACCTGTGGCCTTTAAGGACAGTCAACCAACTTCATCATTAAAAAGGCAGGCAGACATGGCAGGCCGGCCTAGAGTCTTAAAGATCCATTGTGCATTCAAGGATGGTTAACAAATCCCTTCAATAAAAAGAACCTGGCTGGCCGGCCGGCCCTAGATTCTAAAAGTGCCACTGTGGCTTTTAAAAGTGTGAGAAAGCGGTATTTCATAGCTGCAGAAAGAGGCAGCCAATCAGGACGTCTGGGAAGGGAGTGGGGGGTGTTTTCATTCTTGGTCCCCTGAAGGCTGATTGATGGACCAGATCAGCATGGGAACTGAAAGCTGAGTGATTTTCTTTACTAGGGAGACAAACTGATGAGGAAGCACAGCACTGGAGCCACGTAATGAAGGGTAAGCTACTGATATTTATTTTTTTTTAATTTTCACTTGCCAAAGATTTTAAGGGCAGTCAACAAATCTCATTATTAAACAGGACCAAAACCCTAGCTGGCCAGGTCTTAAAAATCGGTTGTGGCATTCAAGGGTGGTCAACCTATCCCATCATTAAAAAGGACCAAAACCCTGGCTAACTCTCCCTGGTGTCTAAAAGATCCACAGTGCCATTCAAGGGTGGTCCAACAATCACATCATTAAAATGAGCAAAACCTTGGGTGACTGATCCTAGAGTCCAAACTATCCACTTTGGCAATCAAGGGTGGTCCAACAATCGCATCATTAAAACTAGCAAAACCCTGGCTGGCTGGCGCTAGAGTATAAAACAGTAGTCCTCAAACTTCCTCCTCAAGGGCCGAGACAGGCCAGGTTTTGCAGCTCTCCACGCTACTCCACAGGTGAATTAACTGGTGCTCAGACAGAGCTATAGCCCTAATTATTACATCTGTGCATAGAGAGCTGCAAAACCTGGCCTGTCTCGGCCCTTGAGGAGGAAGTTTGAGGACTACTGGTATAAAACATCCACTATGGCATTCAAGGGCCAGCAAACTTTCTCATTATTAAAAAGAACCAAAACCCTGGCTAACTGGCCCTTGATCCTAAAAGACCCACTATGGCATTTAAGGGCCATCAAACATTCTCATTATTCAAAAGGACCAAAACCCAGGCTAACTGGCCCTAGAGTCTAAATAATACACTTTGGAATTCAAGGGTGGTCCAGCAATCTAATCATTAAAACTAGCAAAACCCTGGCTGGGTGGTTCTGGAGTCTAAAAGATCCACTTAGACATTCAAGGGAGTTCAACCATTCCCATTATTAAAACTGACCAAAACCCTGGCTGGGTGGTTCTAGAGTCTAAAAAAAGCATTAGTGGGTGGATCGTGTGCACTCGCTGTCCCATATTGTGATCACTGGTTCACTTTTTGTCTTGTTCAGAACAGGTACAGACAGATATGTAAATTTGATAGATTAATAGATAGGAAGAGATATATATGAATATTACACAAGTCTTAAAGGGGCCACAGCCCCGAACCTTGCAGCCGAACCTATAATCTGTCTCTAACTATGGTTAAGAACAGAGGTCCTGTTGTACAGTATGCCCCATGTTACATATACAGCCTGCCCCATGTTCTCGTATTGATCTGCTATGTGCAGCTTATTTTGTACATACTTATTTCTGCCCATTTATACACTGAATAGTTATAAAAGTTAAGTGCCCTTCTGTAATGTATAAATCTTCAATGCTGCATGTATTACTTTTGTCGCTTGTTTGTAATGATTTCACAGTGTGTAATGTTTTTTACTGCTTTTTTCTCCCTAGTCTTACCCTGTTGCTATGATAAAAGTTAAAGAAAGATCCTGGTTCTTTTATAATGCAGGGGTATAGCTAGGGGGGTGCAGTGGGGGCACGGGTACAGAAAGTCAGAGGAGCGCCAAAGGGAGGCCTGAGCAAAGGTGGGGGTGCCACGTCAAATCTTTGCCCCGGGTGCCAGGAAGCCTAGCTACTTCTTTGTGTTAATGAATTGTTGGGTGGCGATTTGTCCTGAGTTAATAAAATCCTTTATTAATATATATTATATTGTATCATTTAAATTCAACATTTTATTATAAAGTCAAAATCCCAGTAAGACTTTACATCAACCCTTAATGCATTCAAATAATAGTAATAATTGTTTCAATAGGTTAAAGTGGACCAAAACCCAGGTTTTTGACTATCCCAGGTTTTGTTACTTCCCGATTTGGGATGCCCTATTGTGAGAAGCCCCCAGATCGCCCAGAAAAACTCACCTTTTCCCGGTCCGACTGTCCATGCGCAGACAGCACTCGACTCATTCGGTCCTTCGGCTAAGAATTGGCTAAATAGAGCTGAATGTAGCCAAGTGCGACGCATGCCTGTAGCGATAACCTTCCCCGCCAGAGACGTCCTTTTCCCAATGGTGAGAGGTGCTGCAGGAATCCCAGAGTCATCCGTGAGGAACAAGAAGAGCCCTTACAAGGGCTAGGGAATTGTAATATAGCATTTCCCCCAATAAGAGACAGAACTCAGTATTGAGGGTGAAGATGAACTTAACTTTATTAGTGCCACACTGTGCCTTATATGCAAGACTCCATGCAAGGGGACCTCCCCCATGGACCTGATGGACGACTGCATGACAAATACACAGACCAATGGGAGCAGGGCACACAATCCCTCAACTCTGCCGGTGACGCAATCAGCAACACAATAGACGTCTGTAACACAATCAATCAGAACAATGGCAGTCTGTAACACAATCAATCAGAACAATGCCATTGTCTGTGACGTAACACAATGGCAGTCTGTAACATGCTTAAGAAAAATGAAAGTAATGAACCTATGTAAAGTCCAAAGGGGCAGAGAGTCTGTCACAATGCCCATTAGCCTCTAGCAGGGGACGTGTCCATGCCCCCCTGACAAATGCCTGGTACAGGCACGCACCTGCTAAAGGTATAGCGTAGTGCGGCCACGGCCTGTGCAAGCGCCATTAGATCTGGAATCAGTAAGGCTTTACTGATGATTCGGGGGTTTCACACAGCAGGACATCCCAATTTGGTATGTGCCGGAAAGAGGGAATCAGGCGGCCCTTAAATCTTATAGATTCCAGGGCCACCTGAGATGGATTTTGCTCCACTTTACTTTATAGTAAAATGTTCAGTTCACTACTACTACATGTCTGACCGAGATGATGCCACCGCCTTTAGCCCCCCAGTTGGATCTTTAGGAAGGTTGAGTTTGTGGACCTTTGGTCCCATAGTACTGCCCATATAAAGAATACACAGTGTGCTTGAGGGACTGACAGCAATCAAGATGATTATTGTAAGAACTGCATGCATACCTTATGTCACATGTATAAGGGAGGAAGGCTTCATGGTGTGTAACCGGGCATCAAGCATAAAAAACCATAAAAACACAATACAGAGCATTATCCATATTAACCTGTTAACAAGGGGGGTTACTATTCACATACAGAGGCAGTATTGCTCCTTGCACTGAATATTGGCCTGATAGGTTTATATCTTATGCTGAAGCATCTCTCCCTCCTGCTATGACTGTAACAAGCAGATCTGAGTCATCCTCTTACATTGTAAAAGCCACCCAGCTAACTGCTGTATAAGGCATTGCAGGCTTATTGTCACAATAGTAACAAGGGTAGCATGTGCTGTGATACATTATAGTCTGTTATTTAGATAAAAACTGCTCACAGCTGACTGTCAGCTTCCTGTGATGTATAGATGTTTCTGTGATTTTCAGTTTACAGTAAAGAATGCTGCATCTGTATATTCTGTAAAACTATTATTTGAATGCACTAAAGAATGATATCAAGGCCCTTATTTATGAAGGAATAGCGACAGGTAGCGACTGGTGAGCTGCCGGTAATGACGGGCACCGCCACGAGAACGCCGGCTCCCCACCACAATCACACATTTATCAAGCCAATCCTGCTTAGCGACTGAGATAGCGCCATATAGCGACTCATTCATCATTATTCCTGCCTCAGCCCACAGCGCCAGCGTCCGACCTTGAACAGCGACAGGTATGACCTCTCGCTACCTGGCGCTCTCCAATGCATTTCAATGGAACAATCTTTAAATATTCATAATTAATTGTTATTAATGATTTTTTTTTTATTTATTTTTTTTAAATGTGAAAAATTCTGTGACCACTTCTGCCATGTTAGATAATTTTTTTAAGGTTAAAAAAAAAAAAAATGTGCAGAATTGATATTACAGGTCTGATATTATTGTATTCATATTACTAAATTCTTTCAAATTTTTTTTTTTTTTTTTGGTTTCCAAAAATATGGTGGTTTGAGGGTTAAAAAACTACTTTTAACACATCGCCGCCAGCGCTCTGGGGTTTAAACATGCATTTCACAGCGCGAGAATTTTTTGAGCGTGATTTTTTGATGAATGTGATGGGAGCTCTGACCAGTCGCTATCATGCGCACCCATACATCGCGGAACCTGTCAAATAGAGACTCATCACCCCGTATTCAACATTACTGCACACCGACTCAGTCGCTATCACAACCGAACAATGGCCAAGCACAGCGACTACTAGCGGGCGCTGTGAAAATACTGCTACAGCCGCTCAACTGTCGCTACCTGCCGCTATTAATGAATCGGCCTCCCCGTCTTTTTAGATATTGATTTACAATAAAATATTGTATTTTAATTATACACTATAAAGCGTAACAAGCCCAAATCATCCAGACCTGGAGTATGAAAGACTCAACGCCTTTCCCTGAGGCATCCTGGATCGAGAATCCCCGCTGTGTGAACCCCCCCATGGGTTGATGCAAAACTCACCTTTTCCTGTGGCTCACTTGGTGATATAAACAATCGCAGCAACATTCCTAGCATCTCCGGGCTGAGGCACGCTCCTGTGCCCAGGCATTCAGATAGGCTGGAGGTGGAAGTGTGCCCCAATTTAAAAGGAACTGGGGATGCTCTTTATCTAAACAAAGATGTATTTTTGTGTATTAATATGAATGGCATATGGTGCTGATTGGACGAGAGTCATTGGGGAACAGTGATTTTTTGTGGCTGATCTAGGGGGTTTCACACAGTCGGGCATCCCAAATCAGGATGCCCCCAGGGCAAACAACAAAACCCAGTCAAAATCTCAAAATATAAATTTATTTAGCTTTAAGGTCAGTGGCTGTAGATCAGTTCATTATTAATAAATATTAGGAAGTTGAGATTAGTTTCTATAACACTAAAGGGGACAATCAATGATTCTCCTATTACAACGTATCTAAGAATAGGCGGAACATGCTTTTGAAGCTGAATACAATAACAAAAATGGCATCTCAGCCTACATCACCAATCATAAAATTCTTACCGGCTATTCATACGCCAAAGTCTTATTAATTCTTATTAATATTCAAAAAAGCAACTTTCTGCCACGTAAGCCTTTCTGTTGGTGGACAGATTTAAAGAGCTAAAACAATGCGCACTCGCATACATAAGAGGAGGTGGGAAGAGAATGACATGTCATTATGTTATGATAAAAAGACTCCCGCTATGTCATGCGTGGATATTTAGCCCGGAATCCAACTGCTGACTTTTTTGTAAAGTTTTCTCTGTTTTCCTTGGCTAGATGTCTTCTCTCTCTCTTGTTTCGTCACTTTCTGCTGAATTAGGCCCTTTGCACAGGCTGGCATTTTCCATTCCAAAAGCCACCGTCACACTGTAATTATCCCCCGCCCCACAATAGCGAGACTTTCACGGGCCTGACAATACCGCTGATTGTAACGAACGAGGTGGAAGTGGGGGGTGGGTCGTTAAGATATTTGATTGACAGCTTCTCTCGCACAGCTCCAGATGGGCCCTTGACAGGCATACAATGGCTGACATTAGGAAGTTGGCCACATTAAAAGCTGCTTTGCAATTGGCTACGGGGCTCCCGCTTGGCTTACGGTGTTGCCAAAGCTCCAATGTAGACAACTTTGGTAAACTTCTTTCTTCGCTTCAAGCTAATCATTGTAAGGGTCTGGACCAGGGCGGGCGCCAGAACAGGGCAAACCTGGGCAATTGCCAGGGCCCCTGGCATCTTCAGGGGCCCACTCAGGCTCACACTAGGCCATAGTATTATTTTACAGTGGACCCGAACCACCGAATGCCAGGTGTTGTGTGCAGACCTGCTCATGGCTGGCCTTAGCAACAGGGGATGATCAGCAACAATGAAGAAAGTGGCATGGAATGGAGGGCAATTGATGGAAGCTCAGAAGGTGGCGAGAACCAGGTGACAGCTGACAAGGACTGTAGAGCGATCAGCAGCAGAAGATGACCCATTTGTGGCAACTGAGCTGAAAGGTTACCATGTGACTGATTACTTTGGGGCCCACTAAGACTCTCTTGCCCAAGGCCCCCACAAACCTCGAGCCGGCTCTGGTCTGGACCCTGCAACCAGGGGCAGACTAGCCATGTCCATGTTCTACACCAAAGCTAAAGCCTCAGAATTAGGGCTGTGGGGCATACCCACATTATACTCCCACCACAAAACTAAAGCTTCCATAGAGTGAGCCATATCCCCCCCCCCCCGATAATCACATGAGCTTACAATGCTGTAGCATTAGCCTTGAAGGGCAGTTGGGCTCAAAGGGGAGGTCATGGGCTGGCCAGACTGATATTTGGCCTCAGTCCGCCCCTGACTGACCATAGGGCCATACTCATACTCACCCTTCCACATTTCTGGGTCAGCCCCAGATGCAATTGCTCATGCACGTCATGGCCATTCGGGCTTGGAATAGTGGACAGGGGAGTCTTCTGGTGGGCCCTGTACTTACTGAAATCTCCCCATCCTTAGAGGACACTGTGCAGGGTGCTTTTAGCCTGGGTGCTCTGTCTGCTAATCATTGGTCAACATGCCCTTTGTACAACCCTATACTGCATACTAATTAAATGATACATTTTTTCATATGAGCACCCGGTAATACCTGAGCAGAGTAAGCTCTACTGGTGGGCTCATGGCATCCCATTCTATCTTTGCCACCATTGACATTTGGCGAACCCATATGACCTCCAATAGTCATGTTTGACGTTCCCTCAGTCAGTGCAGACAAGGTGGGTTTCTCAAGATTTTGGTTATTTCTCTATAGTAAGGTTTACCATTTCCTTTTGAACACAACATATCTCAAGTGCCACCAGGGAGGGTGGTGGTCTTCTTCAAAGAAAACCTATGCTGTGTGTACACCTGGACCAATGAAGCAGACTCCTCTGCCAGCAATGCTGTCAGTCCCAGATGCTGTATGCACGCAGCGTGTTGAATTGGCCACCTGCTGCATACTTTCAGAGCAGCCGCTTGTCTTCAGTTCTTCATATCCTCCAGGTGATCTTGAGTACACCAGAGCAGAACTACTACCTCTGATGGGCATCTCAAATTAGAGGGTTGGATGCAGAAAACTGGCTGGAGGTTCACTATAAACAGAAGTGCCTTCCCAAATTGTCCTCCAAAAGATGCAGTCTGTAGAGGAATGTGATTTTCCAACTTCCTGGCTGACACCACAGCATTAACTATTCAGATGATGAACCTTCGCTGGTTTAAGCAGGAGGCAGGCACTGATCTCTTTTTCTACACCCCATATTTTGCCCACATATGGCTAAGGGATGGGCATCCATAATCAAGGAGACCAGGGAGTGGGGGATACCAAGGGCCACTGCAGGGCATAGGTTTGATTTAAAACGGACCTTCAGTATAATTTCATGAAAAGCCCAAACCCTTAAAAACCTTTTCCCCAGCATCTAAAGTTAATATATTTTAAGTTTTTAGTCGCTTACTTATTATTCTTTCCCCCGCTAGGCTTCAACTCTGGTCAGGACTCTAGGATACAGACGCCGCCATCTTGCCTCAGAAGCATCACATACTGATGAGAGGAGAAGGGGCAAAAGTGCCGGAGGCGAGTTATAGCTTTGTACAAACAGAGCACAGCTGGGGTCAGGGAAAGGTCAGCAATTCTAGAATGCTGAGCGGCACAGTCAGAAGACACTTTCTGTTTGCAGGCAGCCTCCATGGGCCACCATCTTGAATGTTTAAAAGCTCAGAGAATGCAGTAGGATTATTTTTAATGTGGGCAATCTGTATGTACAGGGTGGGGGAAACATATAAGATAGACTCTTATTCAGGGTGAAGGTCTGGTTTAAGATGGTATCCAGTTGCTGCCCGCAGGGTTTCGTTTTAACAATGGGACTATGCTTTACCATCCATCCTATTGATCTATTGTATTGGTGGGAACCATGGATGCTTTATATGCTTTTAATAATTTTGAATAAATATGGATTTTAATGAAACCTACAGTTACACTGTTTGGAACTGGACTATTGTTTTGTAGGTTGCAGTACCTGTAGTTAGCCCGTGGATCCCCTTTTTATCTCTTGTCAGGGTTGAGTCTAAGGAAAGAATGCTGGGTACATTATAACATATGACCTTGGAACCAGATCCCACCTTCCAACAGTATAGCAGAAGCTCATAAATACACCATGCTGCGCCGTGAACCACTGACTATTGCCCAGTGCGCTCTGTATGGCTCAGTCCCTTTGGTGTGCTGTGGAAAGTGTCTAGTAATTTTGCAACTAATTATTGGATTAAACTGCCAATTCAGAGAAGCTCCGATATTAACTAAAGGCAACGACCCATAATTACACTTTTTACATCATAAATAAATGTTCTAGCGGTTTCAACCCACCACAAGCCCTCCAGCTGCAGAAGCAGAAATACGATCCGATCCCTTCCCTCCTATCTCATAATTCCATATTCAAACATATTAATTTAGCATTCGCACTTGGAAAGGGATATCGGTTATGAGTTACGCTGGGTGTCTAGGTTATGGACGGCCGCGGGATGCCGACCTGCCAGAGGTTTCAAATGGCCCTAATTATTGCGCAATTATCTGTGGCGTTCTGCCTGCCGTGCATTATATTTATGTCCTGTAAATAGCTGTGGCCGTTGCTGAATGGGAACATTTATACCGGAGTTTGACCAGCTTAGTGAAACTACGAAACTATAGGTTCCGTAACGTCAGAAATAAATCCTGTTATTATTATTATTTAGGCAAAATAATCCATTTAATAATCCATTAAAAAAAAAACAAAAGGTGAGCAAGTCAAAACAGATTGTAAATGATTACTTTTTTTAGATAAAACAAACTTTTTGAATGAAGATATATATATATATATATATATATATATATATATATATATATATACTCTACAGATGCAGTCTTCTTCATTGTAAACTCAAAATCACAGAAAACACACTCAGGCATCGCACAAGGCTGCGCGTTATCTGTGAGCTGTTTACATTTTATAGCTATACAATGTATCACAGCTGGTGCAACACTTTATAAATATTACACAGCAGGGTGCCTGGCTGTTACAATTTAAGATGATGATTTAAGATGATGACTCATTTTTGCTTTATGTATTGCACAGAGACAGATGCTGCTTATATCCGTATATTCTGTGCATTCATTAATGCTACCTGTATATTTATATAATATATGTATCAGGAAATCCTTGCCAACTGCATCTCTGATAACTTAATTGCATAAATCTTTTTATTACTCGAGTTCCTAATCTGATGTGATTTGCCAAACGTGACTTTTTTAGAGATTATCCCAGACCAGTTTCCTGGTAATCATATTAGGATAGATTGTGATATGATCACAATATGATTAGCTCAAAGTGTCTAGGGTAATTTTTATCCGAGACAGGCATCATTTTAGGGCTACAAATGATGGGCAAATCCTTGCCAGGCAACACCCCCTATAGCTGGATTGTGTAACAAACCTCTTTTTAATTTTTTATTTAATTTGACACATATTGTATCACCAATGTGGCTTCCACAGATATTATCCAAGACCAGTTTATTGGCAATCAATCATTATGATTGATTGAGACAGGGGCATAGCGTGGGCGGGGCAGGGGGGCAGCTGACCCAGATGCTGAGTTGTCAGTGGGGCACCCAGTGCAAGTTAGATGACAGGGCAGCAGCGCTGTGTAAGGGCGGAATGAAGGGCAAACCAGGCTGTTTATTTTGTGGTCACTGGGGACGCACAGGCAAAGCTGCACCCAGAGTGTGTGTGCTCCGCCCCCCAGACGCATCATCACTCTGCTGTCTAGTTTCCCAGACTGTGAGGAGAGAGGAGTCTGTCTGTGTCTCGCTCTTTGTCTGTGTGTGCCTACTTTGAATAATGGAACCCTGATTAAAGTGGAACAAAACCCAGCAGCGACTGGTCTGGAACAGATTCCAGGGCCAGCTGCTGGCTTTTCCCCAGGGCATCCCAAATTGGTACCGTGCCGTGGGAGCATGGAATGGAAGTTAGGATTTGTGGCTATCCAATGGGTGTCACATGCAGGGGCATCCCGAATCAAGGTGCCCTTGTAAAGCAGACCAAAACCCAGAAAGTGCACCAAAACTCATCTACTTTATATGTTGTAGATATATTAGTCGATTTTAATATATTTTAATATATTAGCTATGTATTTTGCCATGGGATAAAGTAGTTTTCAATTACCATGCCTAGGTTTACTTACCCCTCCTCCCCTGCACCTGCTTCAGCAATATCCAGCTATTTAACACTTACCCAAACCTTAGGTTAGGTTTAGTATAGACAAAGATTAGGTTCCCCAGCATCCACGCACACTCCCTCCATTGCAGTGAAAGCGAGCAGTACATGTCACAAGTGGATGGGTGGAATCCTCGGGCACATGCAGATATTGCTGAAGCAGCCGGTGCGGAGAGGTCAGTTTTCTCTTTAAAGTAGAACAATACCTGCCAGGGGCTAGCCTAGAATCTAAAAGATTTCAGAGCCGACCGCTGGCTTTCCCCTGGGGCATCCCGAATCGGGAACAGTGCAAGTGCAGACTCTGGTCCAATGAGAGCCACCTTCTGAACTCACATAATTCGACAGATGGCTCTCATTGTTGTCAATGGGGATTCACAGTGGGGGAGGAGTGCACTATAATAAATGAGAGTAGTTAAGTAAGTAAAAAGCAACTATATGTTACTTTCAATACCCCAGGGCATCCCAGAGTGGTAGGATCAATTAAAGATGCATAGGAGGCCCTGTCCTGGCTCCTGTACCACTTTTCTGATCTTCATGACCACCAGCAGTCAATGGGGTTTGACGATCATGTGTGCACACAGTGCCATGCACAGCTTCTGTGCATCAGAACTAGTAAACCTGACGCCCCTGTGTCCTAGGCATAAGGGAGCCGGAAGGTGAAAAGGGGAAAACCCTATTTTTCAATGCCCAGTTTCTTGCCTGAATTGGTTTGACCTTTAGTAAAGTTTTGAACCACATTTCATGTATGTCAAGAGTTGGCTGCACAATAAGTGATATTTGTGCGACCAACAGAGCTGTCCCCCAAACTATCTGCGTGGCTCTTACCTTGCACAATGAGATAGGCCTGTGTTGTGTGTGGCTTGTCCTGGGTCTGGTAAGAACAGGTATATAGTCCTTCATCAGCCACATCCAGATTTGTGATGACAATGCTGAACTCTGTCTTGTTGTAGTTCAGTAACCGCACTCGGGAGTCTATAGACCACTTGTCATTACCAGCGTACAAGATGTTGGATCTGTTCAGCCATGCTACCCGTGTCACTTGGTCATCGATGGAACAGCTGCAGAAGAAAAGAATACAGTCAGACCTGCTTGCTGGATGCATATCAGTTAATGGACAATAAGTAGAAAATGTTCAAACTTATGGGCTGGACGATGGACGGTGTTGATGAGTCTAGTGCAAATGAACATTTAATACATAGGCCATTATAAGATGTTCTTTTGTTATTTTCTGTAAATGCTCAGTGAAGTTCTTGGGTATTTTATGTAAATGGAGCGATCAGGTTAAGGTAACACAGTAGCTGAGATTATTAGGCTGTAGGATAACGAGGAACAGTAGTGGAGACCAGGCTGTAGAGTAAAGAGGAATAGTAGTGGAGACCAGGCTATAGTGTAGAGAAGAACACAGTAATGGAGACCACACTGTAGGGTAGAGGGGGACATTATTAGAGATAGGGATGTAGGGCAAAGAGGAATAGTAGTGGAGATCAGATTGTACGGTAGAAGGGAAACATAGAAGGAAAAACCAAACTAGAACACACCATTGGACACCAGGCTGTAGGGTAGATGGGGGCTCAGTAGTGGAGACCAATCTGTGGGTAACAGGAAGTAGAGGGGAACACAATAAAGGAAACCAGGCTTTAAGGCAGAGGATGACCCAGTAGTGGACACCAAGCTCTGGGTTGGGGGGAGGGGGACTCAGTAGCATAAACCAAACTTTGGGTAGAGGAAAACAGTAGTGCACTCAAGGCTATGGTGTAGAGAGCAGCAAAAGTGGACATCAGGCTTAAGGGTAGAGGGTAACAGCACTGGAGACCATTCTGTAGGGTGGAGGTGGACAGAAGTGGAGACCAGTAAGTAAAGGAGAGGGATGCGGAAACACAGAACTAAAGAGGCCACACTGTAGGATAAAGGATGTACCAAGCTTTGGAGTTGAGGGGAATGCAATAGTGGAGACCAGGCTGTAGGGTAGGGAGAAACTTTATTGAAGACCAGGCTGTAGAATAGATTGGAACCGTAGTGGAGACCTGGTTGTAGGGTAGAGGGGAACAGCAGTGGAGAACAGGCTTTAGGGTAGAAGGGAAAGCAGTGGAGACCAAGATGTAGGGTAGTGGGGGGCAGGCTGTAGGGTTGAGGGAACAGTAGTAGAGACCAGACTGTGGAGTAGAGAACATAGCAGTTGAGACCAGGCTGTTGGGTAGAGCAGGACACAGAAATGGAGATCAGGCTTTTGGTTAGAGAGGAAGAGTATTGCACATCTAGTTGTGGGGTTGAGCGGTACACAATAGTAGAGACAATATTACTGGGTAGAGAGGAAAAGTAGATAAGACCTGTATGTGGGGTAAATGAGAACAGTAATAGCGACTAAGCTGAGATAGAGGGGAACACAGTAGCGGGGATCAGTAGTAGATGGTAGTGTTGAACAAGCTTTGACAGAGAGGGGAACACATGGAAAAATGCTGCCATTTTCTAAGCTTCAAAAGGAAGCCACTGCTGACCTACTGTAATAACATTGTTGCTACTGTTACTACTATTTCTTTTTTTAGTTTTTCACCATTATTCAAGTTCATAAATACAGCATTGCCAAGAGTTCACCATTATTCTGCAGCTCTAAACTACTACTGTACAGAACGCACACGTACAGAGTATAATTCCACTGATTTTAAATAGGCCACCTCTCAACTTTCTGTCTAAGAACTTCTTTGTGAGACTGAAAAGTATCAGCATCTAAAGTGTGCAGGTAACAGAAGGTTAATATTAGTTACAAAGGTTTCAGTAGCAGACATATCAACACTATCACATCATTTGAGGCCTAAATATATTGCTTCTGAGTCATCCTATCTTGTTCCTTTCATAAAGACGTAGATTCACAGCGTGACTATTTCCCATTATAGCACTTGCTATGACGCCATGTCCAACTGCCCCCTTATTACTTTGTTGGAAAAGCCTCCAGAGGCTTCTGCAGCCTTTTATTTTATATCACAATAGCCCGACTTCTAAATAAAAAATGACCTACTGTATGGTGAAAGTGCATCCTAAGAATGCATTACTAGAAAGTTATGGAAGGTTGCAACCTCACCCCAATGCAGAAGGTCTCTGAGGAGCTTCAAACAACAACTATTTTAATGTAGGTTTCCTGGTTTCGGACTAGATATGTCCTATGAATGGCTATAGCTTTTTTCTGTTTCGCTACAATATTTAGTTTGGACTTAATCTGATAAGGGAATCAAGATTTTATTCAGGGCCACAATCCATGGTATTGAGCAGTTCTTTTATGAGGACCCTCGCCAACATTGAAACCTTTGCTCCCCACTGTCTTACTACACAACTGGAAATACATAGTTCCCCCGGAAGGATGAAACTGAGAGACTGGGAGGGGGGTCAGCCTGGGAGCCCAGACAGGGCAGAGGAGAAATGGCCTGGGAGCCTGGCGGAGGAGAGGAGAATCACCCTATGAGCCTGGTGGGAAGAATCAACCTGGGAGACTGGGGGGGGGGCATGCTGGGAGCCTGTGGGTAGGGGATGGGGGAATCACACTGGATGTTGCAGGGAAAGATCAGCATGGAAGCCTTGGTGGGTATCAGAATTAGTCTAAAAGCTCTGGGTGGGAGGAAGATCAGCCTGGGAGATGTCTTACCTTGGCTTGACTTGCACATCCTCATCCTGTCCCTTACCCTAACCCTGTTTCCAAAACCTCATACACATGCAGCTTTCTTTAATACTCAAATGTGTAAAATATTTGTCAATTGTGTGCACTGTTAAATCATGCTATCTTGAAATTATGAATAGTTTTCAATGGCTTAATTGTGAGATATCCCAATGGGCTGAGCTGTGATCTGAGGAGATCTGAACAGTAACTGAGTTTTTTGGGTTCTGCCTGAAGCTGGGTAAGCCCCGCCCTTACTATTATTCTTTTATTCAAATGCAAATTTAGTTTGACCTCAGTCTGGTAAGTGAATCTACACCAGTTTTATTGGCTGCCTTTTTGGCACCATTTGGCATCAGCTTGACTTGTTTGACCTGTATTTTCCGAAACCTCATAGTGAGGCATCTGAGGAGCTTCAGCAGTCTCCTGGCTGCTGACTGGAGACGGATTGGGTCCTAAAAGCGACTCTGGAAATAAACTACAGACCATTTGCTGTTATTGTATTACAAATATAATTTAGCCAAATTATGGTAAGTGAATCTAAACCTTGTAAAGTACCATCTTTTTTGCCCTATAGGACAAAATATTTTTTCCCTAAAAGGGGCACATGTCAGTGTGTCTTATTCGGCGAATGTAAAAAAGAAAAAACAAAAAGAAAGTGAAAAAAAGTATACTTACATGAATCTTGTGCCCGCTGTCACCCGCTCTGGCTTCTGGCACAGCCACAGCCTCTTGGGTGTCAGCGCATGCTGACACAAACCCATGAGTGTCATCAGGCACCGGCATCAGAGGCAGTGGTGGCGCCGGAAGCCAGAACAGGGACAGTATTCATGTAAGTATACCTTTTTTTCTGGGGGTTGGGGGGAATGCCACACTGAATAAGGGGATTGGGAGTATGCCACACTGCCTATATGGGGAATGGGATGGGGGGGATGTCACACTGCCTATATGGGGAATAGGATAGGGGTGCCACACTGCCTATGAGAAATGGGATAGGGGAATGCTACACTGCCTGTGAGATTGGGGGAATGTCACACTACCTATAGAAAATGGGAGGGGGAATGCCACACTGCCCCTGAAGAATGGTGTGTGGGTGGGGGGTGGACCGACACACTGCCTGTAATGGGGTGTTTTAGCACAACATTTGGTTTAGAGTATTTTTCTTCTTATTTTTCTCATTCGAACCATAGGTGCATCTTATGGGCAGGCATGAAAAATATGGTAGTTGTCTTTTCTGATCTGATCTTGGCTTGACATGGGCCGATACATCTTAATCCTGCAGAATACCCATTCCATCTTTTATCAAAATCTCAACAGCGATAAGCAAACAGGTCTTCTGGGTTCTAACTGAAGCCATATGGTGTCTCAGAGAAGGCTTGGTAAATCCAGTTCTGACATTTGGAGAGCCAAACCTGGAAGCTTCCCATCAAAGCTGTCTGTATACTTACAGTGAAGACCACCATTAACAAGCCAGTTCAGATTTTGGTGCTAGTACAATTTCCGATGCACCTTACTACTGCAACACAACGCTCCTCTGCAACCGTCTAAAAGCCCCATTTGCCAAGATTCGGTGTAACCTCCAGAGACTGCATGTATCTGACTGTCAACTGTCATCAGATACATATCCTGATAGACATTGGACAATAGTTTAGTTTTCTTTTTAGTTGAGGGTATTAGAACTCATTTGATACTATTGTTACACAACTACACAGGTATCATCCAAACCCAAATGTGACCAACACAAATATGGAGTTCCGGTGCCAGTGACACCAGTTAGGTCCGTGGAACAATACCAAACAAGTCAAGACACACTACTGGGTTGCTTTAAAAAAAATAGATTATTGTTAAGGGTGTAGTTCATATGTGCTCCACCCTACTCCTTAAGGGCCATCAACAGGCCAGGTTTTGCATCTCTCCACACCGATGCACAGGTGTAGTAATTAGTGGTCAGTCTACAGGTATGTCCAAGGATTAATTACTACACCTGTGAATCAGTGGGGAGATCTGCAAAACCTGGCCTGTTGGTGGCCCTTGAGGTAGAGGGTTGGGCAAATGTGGTGTAGTGTTCAGAATAGGACACTAGAGGTCACCCGGTATTAAAGGTATGAAAAGCTGGTATTGCCTGGAAAGGTTTTCAGTTTGGGTCCTGAGTGTGCAGCCTCCTTGAGGATAGGAGGTGACAGAACTTGTGGAGTAGCAATGGGCAAAGGCAGGTGAACCTGCCCAAACTCTGTGAAGAGCCGCCTTTGCTCGCGACTGGAACCCTGGCCAAGGGTGAGTGCGGGAAGGAAAGACAACAGTGATTCTACCCAGTGTACCCTGGTTGAGCAGCTGGTAGGTCTTTGGCCTCCGTCCTGTCACACGTTTGCCTCTGTTATACTGGAGTCATCACCCACAAGCCCTGAAGTGTATAAGGATTATGTACTTGAGAAGAATCCCATGGAAAGGGCTGAATCCCTGTGTTTGGTGGAAGTGTTTACTGAATCATTCTTAACTCTTCAAGTTGCTGGGTGCCCCCTTGCTACTTGAGTCCCATGATTGTTTGGGAAGTTTCTATAGTGGGATGTACTTATGCTTTACTAATCGCCGTCCCTTTGTTTAGACAAGCGATACTCAACTGGTGGACCAGGGGATGAAAGCGGACCTCTGCACCAGATTTTCGGACAGCCCTGCACTCAGTTCCTTCTGTGTTGCCATGCTCAGGGAGTGCTTAGTTCCCCTGCCAGTGTCATGGTTCCCGGGCAGTACTTAATTTAAAGTACTGCATGGGCAGGAAGTGGCATTGCAAGGTACACCCAAACTTTGTTTATCTGTATCTTTGCCCCATCCAATCCTTTCCCCCCACCCCAGCTCAGCCCCATCTATCCCTGTCCCTCCATCTTGTCCCCCACCAGCTTTGCCCCATCCATCCCTGACCCCTCAGCATTGCCCCATCCAGTCCAGTCTCTCTGCCCCTTCTATTTCTGCCCCCCCCCCCAAAAAAAAGCTCCTGTTTTTTCCTAGTGCCCAATAGGATTTTTGGGTGGGGTGTAGGGGCAAGCAGCCTTTTTAGATTTGCTTGGGGAATCTATAGCCTCCCTCCTCAGTATGCTGATTTATACCTATCCACCCCCGCGACACCCGGATCTTCACCTCTCACCGGATGCCACAGATCCAATGATCTTGAACGTTTTGCCAGACAATACCACTTTTGGGCTTTTGTCCCAGTGTCCCGTTCCGCCACTCTCCGTTGCCCGGTTCCCCTCCATGAAGGCTGCTGTGGCCTCTTGCACATCCGGCCTGCTGGCCCCTAGTGTGCAGCCAAGCACCCACACTCAGATTGGCTGCTTTTTTTTCCTTCACTGTAAGTTAATTGGTGGTTCAGTTGGAGGCTGGGACTCCAGGAAGGAGCTTGTTCCTGCCGCTGTGCTGTCGGTGAGTGGGACTCCAGGAAGGAGCTTGGCCTTGACGGATAGGGAGATTGCGCCGGAGGGAAAGATCTCCTGCGCGGTGAGTGTGTCTGTGTGTGTGTGTGTATTGCTCCTAACTGGATGCCCTTCACTGGCTGTAATGTGGGATTCCCCTCACTGGCTGTAATGTGGGATTCCCCTCACTGGCTGTAATGTGCAATGACCCTCACTGGCTGTAGGGGTGGGATGCGGAAGGGGGGTTTAGCACACCATTTGGTTCAGAATATTTTTTTTCTTATTTTTGTCCTCTAAATCCTGGGTGCGTCTCATTTATGATGTGACATTAAAGAGGAACAAAACACCCAATTTTCACTTTTCGGGGGGTGTTGTTCCTCTCAGTGGGGGCATCCCAAATTGGGATGTCCTGCTGTGTGTATCGCCCAAGGTCGCACCATTCAGTCACCTTCCCGTCGCTCCCACAGCGCAGACTCGGGGTGAGAACGAGTGCGCCGATTGCATGAACAACCCGCTAAACCAATCAGAGTGCTCACTCTCACACGGCTGAGTGGCGCCAAAGGGAGCCGAGTACGCCGCTAGGCCAATTCCCCACTCACCTCCTAGCTGTTGCATGGCCGCGCCTTTCAGAAAGGCTGGGCACATGCACGGCTAAAGGCAAGCCCGGATACGCCCGCGGCACCGAGGTGCAGGTTCCGGGACAAGGTGTCCCAACTGATGCCTTGTATCCCTTTACCCACGCGTTCCATGGGATGAACCCACTTTATCAAGGTTCCAGATAACCTATCTGTCTCCCAAACTATCTTTATATATCCAAGCTCCTGTGTGCACATGTGTAGCTCATATACGGTAATCAGTGCGCTCTCTCCCGCGCATGGCGGCCCCGGCCAGCGGCTGCTCAATACACACGAGGCGCCCTGACCTCAGATGCCGCCCACCAAGATGCACGTCAATGCCTCCCCCTCCCTGCCACCCACCCTCCAAACAGTGTGACCATGGCAACGGACGCCGAGGCGGGGAGCGGTAGGCAGCGGGGAGAATAAGGCAGCCACACTCACGGAGTGGCGTGCGAACACACCAGGTCAAGAGGTTGGAAGGCAATACTAATTAACTATAAGCAATACTAATTTAAAAACATAGATCAAAGAGACCAACTTATTTTACTTAATTACTAGGAAGAAATCTAATAAAAAAAACGAAAAATACACAAATACAAATAATGAATGGCTGTAATTGAAATCACTAATGCATGGCAGAGGATATATACAAAAATACATATATATATATATATATATATATATATATATATATATGAAATGAATGACAATAAGAGTTATACATGATCATAATTCTATAATGACACCACGTCCAATCAGCACAAAATATACAAAGAAATTCCATATTCCAAAAAATCTGCGGTGGGCTACGTGTCCCTCTTTCCCATTTTCAAAAGTTGGGAGGTATGTTTTAATATTGCAAACAGGTTCTCAAACATCATAAAGAGCACTGAGGCTCCAACACCCCCCCCCCCCCCGCCACCATTTAAATGTCAGTCTCTGGCTATTGTTGGCTTTGTCTGCCAGTGCCAGTCATCATCCTTTTAAATTCAAATTTAAAGTTTATTTTCCCACTGAGAAATATTTCCGTGACATTAGGCACCTGCCTAAAAAAAAAAAAAATGAGGATATATTTGTGGTGTGGTCCTCCGGGAGGCATTTTTCTTTCTACAATAATGCTCCCATGATAAGAACATCACAATCTCAACATGTCAGGATTGATCCAGATTGCCACCCGTGGAGAGATCATAGCGTTGTTATGATTACTGTGAGTGGGACCGATAAATCAGAGCTGGAAAAATGCTATTAACCCTATGGAGGCCTGTCTAGAGCTGTCATTGCTTAGGAATGGATTGTGATTAATCTGATGCCTTGCCAAACAATGTTTCTCCCAGGTAATCGCAGGAACCTTTATCGTCATCTGAAACTCACTAACAGACAGTCGCGGAGGCATTATTACTCTCAGGAAAGGACCGTCTCATCCAGACATTTGCCTATATTTCTTACTATGACTATCCTGGGTTTTGGTGCTTGCCCCCGGAGCATCCCAGATCGCAGTGTGAAACCAGCCAGGTCGCACCCTCCTCTGACCCACCCTTGCCTGGTTCTAAGGCACATGTGCAGCCTCCCGTCCAATCAGCGCACTTGGATTCACTCCCGCCCCTTCATCTAAGACGAGCAGATCCCCTAACAGGGAGCATGCCTGTGCCGGCCGTTCACAAATGCTTGGTGCGGGCACAAAGTGATAGCGGAAATGCGGCCGCTGCTCACACATGCACTGTTGGATTGGGAAAGGTTTGTTTCTGGGGGGTTTCCCGATTCTGGATGCCCCAGGGGGAGGGAATCTAGCAGCCCTGGAATCTAATAGATTTATGGGTTTATGGGTTTTGGTTCACTTTAAGACAGATTCCCCTCGATTCAAAGAGCAAAAGTTAATTGATTTCGTATCGAGAATCGTAAGTTTGGGTGGGTGTTAGTCATTTTTTCCTGTTTTTTTGGCCATTTACGACTCGCACGAGCCTACGTACGAATGCGTATATGCTCTTACGATCAGCGGAAGTTCGTTCCTAAATTTTAGGATCAAAACGTAAAACTTAGGATCAAATCCTAAAACTTACGATCAAAACGTAAAACTTAGGTTAATTGGATGTGTTTAGGTGTGATTCAGAGAAACCTCTAAACGCGTTTTAAAAGAAAGCCACAGCCGACACCTTTTAGCAGCCGGATTGCTGTTCGTGAACAGGTTTTTTGGCTATGTGGAGGAGTCTGCGCGTCTTGTGCTCCAATGAACTGCATGTATCAGCATGGCCGAGGCCATAAATTGTATGGCAATGCATACCTGATTCATGTATGCCTTATAAAAGCATTTTAATGTGGACCTTAATTAGTCCTTTGCATGTAAACCTTTATTTTGCAATATATTTGCGTTAATTAAAGAAACTTATGTCCTTTGTTATTTATTTTAAAATTGAGGTACTAGAATAATATTTTTAGATTGCATTTATTGGTGTAGTTGTTTACCTTTGCTTTGTTTAATTATTTAAGCACATCTTTGGTCAGATGCATCACACTTACTGAGGAGAGGAGAGCGGGATAAAGTGCAGGATGTGGGTTACTGCTGTATTTTGCACAGACACAGCAGAGCTGGGGGCATGGAAAGGTCAGAAATCAAAGAATCCAGAGCAACACAGTCACAAGGCCCTTTCTGTTTGCAGGCTGCCCGATAATACCTGAGCCGCCATCTTGGCTGTTTCTAGGCTCATAACATGCAGAAGTTGCTGGGTGTTTTTTAATATTTGTGAGCAATCTGTATGTAGAGGGTGTGGGTAACCACACTAAAAATTTAAAGTTGTACCATTAGAAGCATAAATATTAAAATTAAATCCACAAGTAAAAAATGCAAGTTAACTAAAAATTAAACAAAGTAAGATTTACTTATGCAAATGCATTCATTAATGGTTGGTTACTACCAAATGAATGAAATAAAGAAAAATAAAAGACCAAATATTTAGAATGCACTTTAATGAGGTAAGTTTGTAGTGCGGAGCCGCAAGATCAGAAGGATTTACGTCCAGACAAAAAAGGAAAAAGGGCAAAACCAATGTTGCAACCTGAGAAATGAAACGGAAAATTCAGGATGGAAACTGACATAGGTCTGATTCCCGAACTGCCATACGAACGGACGTATCTTTTAGGATAGAAACGTATTTGCTTATTGAATCACTCGCAAGTTCATACGAACGCACGAGCGGACGGGAAAAATAGGATGATCGTGACCCAAATCCAAGCTGTTACATGTTTCTTTGAATCAACCCAATAGTTACTGTAAGATACAGGAAACTGCTTCTACTAGATTAAAGTGGACCAAAACCCACAGCAATCGGCCCGGAAATCTATAAGATTTCCGGGCCAATCAATTCTCCCCCCCGGAATCCAAAATGGGGGTGGCCTGCTTTGTGAAATCCCCCAGGTCGCCCCATACTTACCCTGTTTCCTGGTCCAATGGCGCATGCCGCATCCCCGCTATCCCTCTGGCAGGGCGCGTCCCTGTGCCAGGCATTTGTGAATGGCCGGTGCAGGTATGCTCCCTGTTAGAGGTGGATGCAGTCGCTGGCCTTAGACTGCATCCGCTGATTGGACGAGTGGCCACGCATGCGTCATAGGAACGGGAAGAGGTGAATTGGCTTTGGCGAACTGGGGGTTTCACACAGCAGGGAACCCCGATCAGGGGTGAAAAGACCAAAACCCAGGATAGTCAAAATCCTGGGTTTTACTCCACTTTATAACAAAAGCTTTATAGAATTTGAAATCATCAAATTATTATAAGAGAACTTATAATAAAAGCCTGGTCCGAAAGGTGTAAAATGTCATGCTGGGACACAAAGTGAAACTTAAGCGATTTGTTTTAGACCACTACATGAAATCATAAAAGGTTAGTCTGAGCCCTTAAAGCAAAACAAAACCCAACTCAGTCGGCCCTGAAATATAAGAGATACCTGGGCAGGTCACTGGCCTTGTCTCGTCGAGGGTGTGAAACCTCCCAGGGCCTTGCAAAGCTCACCTTTCCGTTTGCTCTCTAGGTGAGGCAAACTATCCAGAGCAAGACTGGCCTCATCTCCAGCATCTCTGGGTTCAGGCGTGCTCCAGCCCTGGCTATTCAGATATGCAGGGGGCAGGAGCGCGCCCAAGTCTGGGGAAGTGGATGCCTTTGCTCCTGTTTGCTAATGCAGAGCCATTGCCGAGCATTAATATGCATGCCAAACAGCTCTGATTGGCCAAGAGCTTGTACATGTGCTGTAGGACACGTAAGAGGTGAGTTTTGCTGGGCAATCTGGAAGGTATCTCCCAATACAAGATGCCCAGGAACAAAGAACAAAACCCAGATTATAGAGTGACTCAAAGCCACTATTGCCACTATAAAAAGCCGAGCCAAAAATACTGCAGCAATTTACCGGGAAAGTGCAATGAAATTTTGATAATAGAGAGACAAAGTAGGAAACAAACAGGGAGTGTGCCTGCACCGACCTTGCTAGAGGAATAGCGGGTATGCAGCTCGCCCATGCGCCGTTGGACTGGGAAGCAAGGTAAGTGAATGGGGTAGCCTGGGGGGTTTCACACAGCAGGGCATCCTGATTTTGGATGCGCCGGGGGGAGGGAATCAATCGGCCTGGGAATCTTACTTATATTTATTGCCTGACATTACGAAAGTGGTTAGAGGAGGGGCGTCTGCAATCTTATCTGCCCCTTAAAGGTTTTATCCAGGCACAAAAGCTATACAAAAAGCTTTAACATACATGATGTCACTTGAAGCTGTTCCATCCAGTTTAGTTGTGCAAAACATCCACCTCTCCAGCCCTTGGCAAACCCCCTCCATTGCAGTGAATGCAGTGGGCATACTGTAACCATGTGATTGACAAAGTGGGTGGACGTCAGTCAAAGTAGCAGGTTGTTTTGGTTTTACACACCGGAACAGCTGTGGGGGACAAAAGGTGAGTTTACAGTAGATATGTTGCTTTTTGACGTGACACAAACTTTGAAGGGCCAATGGCTTGCAACGGCCCTCTGAACTGGTTCACTCTGGCCTCTAAATAGGTTGCATGCTGTAAAAGGAAAAAAAAACTATATTATCCAATGCCTGGTGTCTTTTATAGGGTTGGGAGCCATCCTTGGCCACCCTAGGCACAGTGCTAGGGTTGCCTAATGGTAAATACAGCCCTGGCAACAGAAGATCTTGAGTAATGCTTTCATAATCCGATCACTGTAGTACAGGGGGGCCTCAACCTTTTGACAAGCAAGGACCATTGAAATGATTTGGAACCTGGTTGTGGGCCACAATGAATAGGTTCCGCATTTTTGATTCGGAATAGCATGAAAATTAGAAGATTTTCTGCAGCAAACAGGATACCCACTGTCTCCACAAACTCCAGTACTATGTTCTTCCACCACTCCCCTACATTCATATGTAACAATCCCCACATGTTAGCAATACACACCCCGATTGGCTTATATATATAGGTCTGTTATTTATAGCCCTCCCCATCAGTCCCACATCTTAACCATATTCCCAATACTCAACACATCTAAACTCCAACCAATGCTAAACATACAATTATTATAGAAAAAATATTATCATTGATCTAGCGATTTCACCCAAGGGTGGTTATGTACAATCAATGTAGCCGCATTGCTCCAAGCCACCGCTGTCACTTCTATTTGCCAATGTGCATATTTAACTGCCTTTACATGTCAGTTCTATTTACCCCTTCGGTTTTCCCCATAGCAGGTCAGGGACCACATCAGATGGTTCAGAGGGCCACATGTGATGTACTAGCTTTGGACTGGCTGCTACTATGCTTGGGTAACAAGTCTGTCAATCATGATTCCTTATGATATGGCATCCGTGTCTTCAGAGATAATATTATATGACCCAGCTTCCCGGTTGTTAGTGGGGAGCAGGTAAGTGCTTTTTACCTTACATTGTAACAGTCAACTCAGGGATTATAAATGGGGTGTTTTTTATTATATGTCCTCCTAAAATTCTTTTTGTATTAATAAAAATAGAACTAGCAAAATTTTACCCAAATGTCAATATTCTAATAGAAAAGACTCAGCAATATTCAGATTACATATCGTTTTAATCAGAATGCAAACTGCAACACTCTCCGTAACAGTCACATCAACCGTCGAGGGGTTAGATGTGCTATTCTACAGGCTTGATAGACATCAAGGTCATGCCATGACTTCAAGGTCGCATTTGGTGACAGCTGGTCTTTAAACTGTAGAGAGAACAGCGTGAAATACTACATTATACAATGAAGCGTATTTTGTTTCTAGGTGGCATCAAGGCAAGTGGAATGAGGAGAATGACTCTGGCATAATTAAAGAGTGGAGCTCTAGAAAAGCTCAGACTTACAGACAAGACCATAGTCATTGTAAATTATATACAGTCATATCAAACTAATATTGTTCTATTGTTCTAAGTCAAAGCAACTGGACTCTCTGTCTTTTTCTTGAAAGCATTTTTCCAGTTAGTTAAGCATGGTCACCGTTGGATTTATCACTTTTGGTCGGCTACCCTGCTGCTATTTCAACTTGATGCTTACTTTAGGCCTCCACTAAGCCTCCAGGCTCTTTTCATCCTCTCTTTGGGTGTGTGCTTCCTAAAAAAGTTCTTTGGCTTCCAAGGCTACATGACAAGACTCAGGACGTTTATTTCAAGACACCTAACTAAAAAGTTCTAACCTATTATAGGTTGATGGACCTTCCTATTCTAACAAAATAAGTTCTGGGTCACATGCCGCACATGTCTCTAGTCATATTTAGCATGTGAGAGATATGAGCTTCTATGTGAGATTTTATTTAATGAAAGTTTTTTTTTACATTGTACTCTCTGAGCCATCCAGCACTAGGCACTAGACACCAAACATCGGCACTAGTAAACCAGAATTCAGAGGCCGTAAACTGGGCCCATTCCAATGGGCACAAGGCTCGTCCGCACCCTCTGGGCACGAAAAGATGGTGTGGGTAATTGGGCGATGGTACTAGCATGTCATCCGCCGGTCCTGGCTGGTGGCATGTTGGCCCTCCTTCCCTGTGAAATGGTAAAGAGATCCCTTGGACCTGTAGGTGTAATGCCAGGAGCCGTGGCAGGGAGGCTTCTATAGTTCAGAAACGGAGCCTCTGTGCATTCCCGCCGCTTCCCCTTTGACTAAATACGTCACTGGAGGGGAATGGAGGAGATTTTTTGGGGGTCATGGAGAAGCTGCTCTGGCTCCTGTCAAAAGCCTTGGTGGGATGTCAAGGCCGGAGGAAGGGGACACATGTTGTATCATCCTTCACCCCAGATGCTGGCAGGGCATATGTGGTAGACACCTCTGCTGGAATATTTTCAAAATACATGTGGAACAGGGGGCAGATGAGGTAAGCATAGTAAAATTGAGACTATTAAAGGACGATTTGTGTGATGTATTATTTGTACTTCAAGCAAAGTATTCTATACCACTTTAAAAGGCAGGGGACGGCAAGCCACTTCCCAACTTATTGGCGGGTGGTTTGTTGAATCCCCCTGCTACATTACCTGCACCCCCAATAACCAGTGCTCCTTGGCATGGACATAAGGGCTGGTAATAGGTTATATGGCCAGAGGGGCAGCTTGGCGCTTGAGCCCCGGATTATTAGTTTCTATGACTGAATCCCCCCATCACCCTATAACAGGCCATCTGCAGAATCACCCCATAACAGGCTATGTGTGCAGAATCCCCCCAATCACCCTACAACAGGCAGTGTGCAGAATCCATTCCAATCACCCCATAACAGGCCATGTGCAGAATCACCCCATAACAGCCCATTTACAGAATCCCCCCATAACAGGCAGTGTGCGGACCCCCCAATCACCCTATGACAGGCAACGTGAAGAATACCTCCCACGCCCCCTAAAACAGTAATGTCACTTTTTATGGTGGGTAACACAGACAGAAAAAGAAAATGACAGAGCACAGCTGAATATACAGGAAATACAACACATCAGAAAAATGCATATAGAGACAGCAGTTAAGCAAATCACATTCAATAACAAGCAGAAGCTATTGCAAAGTATTGTATCCCCAACATTGTGCAGAATCCCCCCAATCAGGACATAACAGGCAGTGTGCAGAGCTGAACCCCCCCGCCCCAAGAACACCATAACAGGCAATGTGCAGAACCAAACCCCCATTATAAATGGCAGTAAGTAAGAAGTAAAATCACATTGCATGCTCACATGTACAGGACACTGCGCTGCTGACGAGGGATTCATTGCACACAGCAACCCGCCCCCCTGCACATACTGCATTACGTGCTTGACGTAACAACTGCCAAATCTGACATTGGGGTCAAATTTAATAATAACTTCTAATTAAAGGCCTCATGTATTAAAGTGGACCCTGCCAAAGAACATTTCAGCTCCCATCGCCGTATTACTGTATGTCTAAACCAGACATGAGTGTTGATAGCTTAAATGAAGTTAATTTAAGAGAATCAAAATATATGGTTTCTTCTACTACTAATAATATTCCTCCTACCATAGATGAGACCTAGAGCCCATTGGCCAAATCCTAAAATGTATGAATACATAGAAGCCTTTCTGCTTGCTAGTCAGGAAAATGGAGCTTTAATGAGGCCGGGCTGGCTGGAAATGAAATTCTGGGGAAGGATTCCCGGAGGAGGCTACAGACTCATTGCCAGTTGTTGTGTTGCAGCGCTGACAGGTCGCACGGTTGCCACTTGATACACACAAGGGCGGGTTTGTTCTGCACCTCCGCTCTTAACTCCTATTCGGCTGGGATGGAAGGCTTTAGTTTATGCCATCATAGAAACTACAAGGCTGACATGTTTCTGAATTTTGAATGGATGGGGAGTAAGTGTCTCGTAGCCTCACTCAGCCCACTTGCCCCAATCCCTGTAAAGATGTGCCCTCCTTTACTCTTCTCATGTTTTTATGGCTAGATATGTTATGAGCGTATTTTGTGATATTGTATTTGTGATACTTAAAGGGGACCAAAACCCACACCACCCAATGGCTAGATTCCCTCCCCCCCGGAGCATCCAGAATCGGCGTAAAACCCCCCTAGAATGCCCGGAAACTCACCTTCTTTCCCGGTCCATCGGCGCATGCATAAGCAGCAGATTTATCCCCGCTATCCCTTTAGCAGGACGCGTAACCCTGCCAGGCATTTGTGAATGATGTGTGGGCACACTCTCTGTTACAGGGTAGCAGGGGATGCAGTCGCTAGCCAGCTCGGATCCACTCACCTTAGACAAGCTCTTAGACGAAGGAATGGGAGTGGTTTCGAGCGTGCTGATTGGACGAGAGGCTGAGCATGCGCCGTAGGACCAGGGAAGGGTTAGTGAGATTGGGCGACCTGGGGGGTTTCACACAGTGGGGCATCCCAGGGGGCATTTCTGGGGGCAAGGACCAAAACCCAGGATAGTAAAAAATCCACTTTAAGAGTAATCTATAAACAAACCCTTGAAGGGATTTAGGTACAGTATCCTGGTAACATGTTGAATGGATATAATGAAATTAGGGGTCTTTAACTTGTTTGAAAAGGGAAAGGGTACCAACAATATAACCCATGGCACAGCAGAGTGTGCAGCAGTAAGTGTGCTGCTTTAACTCACCTCAGCCCGAGGCTCTTCCTCAGCAGCGATGGGCCCGGCAGAGAGGGGCAGTGACGCTTGTGTGATTTTGGCCCCTGCCAGGGCTACAAAAATAACCACTGGCTCCCATGAGTGAGGACACGTCTATTGCCAGCTGCAATACTGACACTAGAAGAGTCCTCATGTCCTCACTCATGGGAGCAGGCGACCATAGTTTTGTAGCAGCGACTGCGGCCAGATTCAGATAAACACTGCTGCTGCTCAGCTGCCGCTGCTGAGGGGGGGGCTGAGATTAGTTCCAGCAGTTTCCTGCTGCTGCACCCTTAGGTGAAGTGGGTTGATGGAGTGCTGAGCAACCAGATAATCTGTGTTTGGGTCGGGCGCCCAGCTCGCTCGTTGTTCGTGTTGGAGAACCTGAACTCGCAAAGTTCGGCACGAACCCCAACTTTCAGTTCGGGTTCCCCCATCTCTACTTAGAAAAAGTTGCAAGATCATTGGTGGACAACATCAAATCATACTAGTTAGACAATATTTAGATTTTGGAACATAGTTGTTCAGGGTCAGATAAAGAGTGGTGGAGGCCCCTGGGCAGAATATCTGGTGGAGGCCCCTGATAAACTAATAGTCCAGACTAAATCACAGATTGTTGGCCCCCTCTGAACACGCCTGCCATGGTGCCCCCTGCCGACTGTAACTCAATCAATCTGTGCTGGGAAATCCGGTTGTCCTAGCCGCTGAACCTCTCCTTATCCACCTGTCATCCTTGACAGCACCCTCTGGCTGACATCTCAAATTAGTTGAATCTATTCAGTAGACCTAAAGTCCTATTTGGTTGGCTTTAACAGAGGAGATCTAGATACTGGCAAGATCCTAGTCCAATAATTCGTCATGCCACTCGCTGATGATGGCAGGTGGCATGCCGGCCATCACTACCCTGTGAACTTGTATCTGGGTCTTAACTGTTCACAAACAGTGTATGAAAAATATTTTTTTTTACATTAAGAAACACAAAGTTTCTTCCTTCTCCCCGTTCTCTCTGTAGATCCACTGGGTTGTGGTTTTCCTCCTGGTCCAATAGGCTGTATGCAGTTCTAGGCACAGACCTAGGGTAATAGAAAATCTGGAAAAGAAGGACAGTAGCTCCAACACAGAAACATTTAGGTAGTATGATCAGGAAGGCCCAATGATTTCCAAAAGGGGACCATCGATAATAAGAATGACAGGTTAAAATATCCCTGGGGGAGGGGGAGAAGTATCTGAAATGTGGCAATACCTAGATCTGCTATGCCATGTGCATTTGTCAATCACAGAGATTCTCTATTCTGCCCTGTAGAACACTTAACCCTCTTCATGCCAGGGACCTTTGCCAATTATTTCAAAGACAGATGGTAATTTTAGCTTAATATAGAAAGCCTCATTATGTCGACATAACAGCAGCTTCCATCCCGGCTGCAGACTGAAAATGTCTTATTTCTTGAGCTAAAGAGTCATTTCCAAAATGGCTGCACTCCCGATTTGTAGACAGTAACCTAATTTGCCCTCGGCTCATGTTAGTTAATAAAGACTCCATAAAAGTATTCAGTAAATCCTCCTTCTAAACAAGTCAATGAGATCTGACGGCTTAGATGTCTCTTGTAGACTCCATGAAAGTATGAAACACGCTGAGTTTTAAGTTTCCAATGGGAAAACCTACTGACCTATAGGAACCCAATTTTTTTTCTTACCCCTGTGGTTACTTTATTTGGGGTATGTAGAAGCTCATTAGTACATCTGGCAGGAGCCCAGGGCTGGATTATGAGGGGCGTGCCCTGGGGCTTCCACCACTTTCCCTGCAAATGGTGGCCTCCACCAACCTTTGGCTTATGGTCTGGTCCAGGAGGCTTTTCAGTCTTTGGACTGGCAGGCCGTGGGCCCAGCAAAAAAGCTATCAGTGCCAGTGGACCCCCCGTGCCTGGGCAAGCATTTTTTGTTTTTGCAAACTTGCCGCCAAAGCCACCAAAGGGCGGGACAGAGAGTCTAAAGCAGCAAAGTTGCCGCCAGCAACACTACAGTGATGGGTGCGTGCAGAGCTGTCACAGCATATAAGCCACCAAGCACAGACACTGGCAGCTCAATGAAGGGAACTGTTGTCTGCTGGACCAGCTGGGCGACTACACTACCCCCCACCCAGAATGGCAAAGCAGGAGTTGCTGAGCAACACGCACCCACACAAGGGTGGCACAAGGGACTCAATCGGATGTTCCAGACACCACCAATCAGTTACTTGGCTGGACTATTCTTTTAAAGGACTGGTCAGGTCGCCCATCATTTAATGAAAAGCCCAAAAGCTTACTTATTATACTTTCCCCTGCTGGGCTTTAATTCTGTTCAGGACTCTGGGATAAGGATGCCCAACCTTGCCTCAAAAGCATCACATGCTTTTGATCTGTCAGCGGCTGTGCTTAGTGGATTATGTGGGTGGCCACCGATGTGCACCCACCCTTTACTGCAGCGCTGCTGATGGCGGCTTTTCTGATCTAGACTCTCTATCCTGCCCTGTGTTGGCTTTGGCTGCAGGTTTGTAAAACTAAAAAATGGCTTGCTCAGGCATGAGGGGCCCCACCAACACCAATAGCTTTGTTGCTGGCCCCACAGCCCGTCAGACCAAACATTGAAAAGTCTCCTGGACCAGACCATAAGCCAAAGGTTGGTGTAGGCCGCATCCCTTGCTCCCTCCTCATGTGTGTATGAATCCTGTGTTGAAGCCTGTAAAAGGTTGCTTCTGCCATAACGGATAATAAAGCCATCTACTGTTTTACTTCAGGGAAGCTGTGTCTGCAACAACGAATCCTAGGCCCAAAGAACCTCCACTCACTCCTTATAAAACTTCTTTCCTGCAGTGCCATAAATGCCAGTTCTTATATTTCAATCATGACAGGCTCTATTTTTTTTAAAGCATGATATGTGCAGTTCAGTCTTGCGGTTCACTCAAGGAGCCGATAGATAAGATTTTTTTCCAATTCTTAGGAGGAGAAGCTGAAATAGCGAATCGTCAGTAGCCTGGAATTCAGATACTTGGGTGAAATTACAGGGTACTCAGAACACGAGACAGAACATCCTATTCAGGTCTGACAGCTTAGCAGGACGGGGTTTTTTTTTTTTACATCATTTTTCTGGAAAGTATCAACACCACCAATGAATCCTTGATATAGATGAGTTTTTTTCTTATGGCACCATTGATAGCGCTGTTATCACCTGCCACAGCTCTTCTCCTGTCATTGCCTTTTGTTCATTAATAAAGCTATGAATTGTTTGATTGAAGATGCCATAACCTGCCCGGAGCTACAAGGTGGAGCCGATCCAGCAGCTAACATTCTGAGTTCAGCTTAGTATAGTCTAAATAATGAAAAGGAAAATGCAAACATGGCTGGACCCTAGGGTGCAGATGGCACCATCACCCTAGGGGTGCCAATGGGGCATCAGATTAATTGCTTTATGTCAAGCTGTGTTTTGCTATTTTGTCAGATTGACTTTTTGGGGTTAAGTCCAGTTCATCAAAAGGTGGACGGTGTGTTTTATCATGGGAGTAGAGGGGGGAGTCACCTACTCACCTTTGGGAGAGGGGGTCCATTGGGGTGCACACAGTCTGTTCTGGGGGCACTATTCTTACACACAGAGATGGCTCCAGGGCTAATGAGTCTCAGTGGGCCCCTTTGGTCACATCACATGCCCGGCTGTGTGAAAGCCCCAGGGGAAGCCATATTACTTACCTCATATATTAAAATGGACCAAAACTTGGTTATTTGGGTATTTGACTATCCTGGATTTTAGTCCTTACCCCCGGGGCATCTCAATTTTTAATGCCCATCTATGTGAAACCCCCTGGTTCAGCTGTAAAGCTTTCCTGACTGCCAATCCAATGGAACATCAATACCAGGCCATTCACAAATGCCTAAAGGTATGGTGCAGCACAGAGTGGGCCCGTGCTTTTGGATTGACAGGGAGGTAAGTTTTACCAGTGATCCGGGGGCTTAAAACAAGTGGCCCTGGAGACCTATAGAATCCAAGGCCATTTGTGGTCCACTGTAATTCATGGCATAGAACTCTGTTTGTATGTTTTCCTCTCCCAGCCTGGGCGCCTGAGCATACATCAGCAAAGGGAAGCAGAGGTTGCAGCCGTGGTCTGCACATGAACTGAGGGCTGCCCTGGAGTCTGCAAAGCTGGCTAAAATGGGTTTCGGTCCTTTTAAAGAGGAACATCGCCCTCAGTGGCCAGCCATGGAGTGTAAAAGATTCCCTAAATGCCAGCCGGGTGACTTACATCCCTTGGGGCAACCCAATTTGGGATTACTGCTATGTGAAATCCCCTGGGAAACCCACCAATTACGTTCGAGGCTCCCATGCCACCTTTGGGTCTCGTAGCATCGTTAGTCTCTCTACTGTCTGTCTATCCACGTTCAGCCTATCCAAATGGCTAGGTGCAGCAGCACGCCTCAGCTGTGGAGATGCTGGGGACTCACAAAGAATGTGCTGTGGGACTCCAGAAAGGGGATGTTTTTTGGGGTTCCTCAGGGTTTCACACAGCGGATCATCCCAAAGAGCCTTACCATTGGTGGGCGTCTGGCAGGCAGGATACTGTGCCCCCATAATCTCCTGCAGGCAGCATCAACTGACAGGAGGAGATGCATGATCACGCCAGTGCCCCGGCATGTGTGGGTCTCCAGCCCTCTGGCACCAACCTTTCTTACACACAGGGCACCTTCCAAATTGAGCCAAACGCAAATTTTCCCATGCAGTGTGCAGAAAATGGTGGATGCAAAAGGGCCTTAAAATAGGAAGCTGATGTGTCCAGATGGCACTGGAAAGTGTCCTCGTATCCTGTTTTGCGTTTCCATTATTCAAGAGATTTTAGCCTTTGATCTTGTTTACCTGTTGCTCAACTTCGCTTGGATTTCTGAATATGCCTCTTGCTGCCAGTGGCAGACTGGCACCAAAAACCAGCCCTGGAATTTACCACCCCATGGGCAGCCTGAGGCATCCTTTCTGAGCCCCCCCAACCATGATGTTGGGGCTATAGCATTGGGGGCTTGGGCTCCTTGGTTTGTGCATACAGTAGGGCTGAGTACGGGGAGCTGAGAGGGCCACTAAGGGGGCAAATGTGGGTCAAAAAGGCAGCAACCTAACTGGCACCAAAGCAGTGCAATCCACCAGGCATCATCCTGGGTCCTCCTATGGCCTGTCTGCCCCTGTTTCTGCTCACCTATAGATTTTGCCTGGATTTTAGATTTCGCTTTTTGCTTCCTGCCCACAACCTTTACTACATCCTCTTGTTTATAAATCCTTGTTTCAAACCCATGAGCATTGGCTACGAACTTCAACCAGGTTTATAGCCTTGCCATGACCTTTGGGTTACGTCTTACCTGGTCTCTTCCATCCAGTATTCTCCCTTGTGGGAGGCTCTAATGAGGATCCAGGTGCTGGGTCAAGTCTTGGGTTCTTGGTGGTAGTCTTTAGTGCCCACCTTTCTTGATGCGTGACTTTGGTCCTGTAAGGCCAGACCCTAATATCACATTTGGGGTTGAGGTTTGACTGTAGGACACTCCCACAGTCAAAACTCAACCCTAATTGTGATATTAGGGTCTGGCCTAACAGGACCAAATACCATTAAAGTGAAAGATGCATACAGTACAGTATCTATAACAGTATGGTCAGCAACCATTGCACTTACATTATCCAAATATTAGTGGCAACACAAAGACGATTCAAATGCTATGTCTGCTGGGGGACCTGAGTAGATAAACAATCATTTTTGCCAAGATTTGCGGGAAAACATCAAACAGCGCCTTGAGGCACTAGCAAAGATAAATGTCTTTTTCCTGTATATCTGTGTGTTCGTTTGTGTCTCAACGTAAACCACTTTTACAAACATATATTCCTACGTGGCTTGGAGTAACTACGTTCTAGTTCCTTATCACATCTTATATTTGCTTCCTGAGCTACCAAGATAAAACAGAGATTGTAAGCGATGCCAAGTTCCCCCGGAACAGCAGGCATTGTAATTCTGAGCATGAGACGTCATGTTCATACATTTTTAGTGGTGGATGACCAGTCGGAGCTTTTATCGGGAGACTTGTCGTTATCAGTATGTATGGGATTGACTCTAGACAAAGGTTCTCGGGCCTTGGATGGAAGGTGCCTTTTACTTCCTCTCCCAAACAATGCCTTTGATGCATAAAGAATGTGATATCCAGTGACACCGTTGTGGTATAAAGTGTCTGAGAATCTTTTTCTTTAAAAGAAGATATTCTCTTTGACAGCGACATGAATTAACAGGAGAAAGCTGCCACATCTGCTTTCCACATCTGGGAAATAAAAAGTCCTCAAGGGTCATCGGATTGGGATACATTTTTTAATGGAATTCTGAAATAAAAATCACCAGGGCTTTGAAATTACCCAATTTATTACACTGTTTTTCATGGTTGGGTCCTGGTTTTCGTACAATAAACATTGCTGTTTAATGCCATTGTGTATGAAGTAGAGATAGTCTTTGTGTATTCCTCCAATATCTTTGGTACACCACCTGTTGTGTTTGTATCTAGTCTGTGTAGTTCCCTGGCTTTCTCCCTGTGCTTTGTCTATTTTGCAGAGGGGCTGGCAAGCCGCTTGGCCTCTGAGCCCTGGGATTGCAGCCCCTATGCCCTATGGTGCGCCTTGCTGTTCCTGGCAGGCCTTAAAAGTACAATCAAAATCTAGAAACAAAAACGTTTTAAACGAGGCTGAATCACACACAGTTTTTGTTTTTCTGGTGCAAGTTTTAAATTTTTTTGCAATTTGTGCACTTACGTAATCTGACAAGTGCAAATAAATAAATAAATAAATAGATAAACGATGGCTGTTCTGAATCGCACAAACCAGGATGTGTGAAAATGTAACATTTTTTCATTTCAGAGTAGAAAAGGAAAAATAGTTACTTTCCCGCACCCAGGAGGACATCAGTAAGAAAACTGCTGGCTGGCACAGCTTTGGAGTGACAGGGGCCAGATGTGGTCAACAGCACACAGCCAATTTTGCCTGAGTCTACCAATAATTGGCCCACTGTACCGCCCCCCCCCCCCCCCAGCCAAGACAACCAAGCCAATGGTTTTTACCCTGCAATGTTAGAGGATTAACATCATGGGCTGTAGACGGCCATACTGCCCCAACAGTATTACCGCACTACTACCATCTTAAGAGAGGCCACATGCAGGGACTTTGCCCCTGCAAAGCTATAGTTTCAGTTGTGACACCTAATTGGGGGCAGGGCTAAGCTGGGATGTCGTAGGCTGATTGTGGGCTGGTTATCCTGCAGATGGCATGTCTGCCGATACTCATTATCTAGGATCCTACCAGAACATGGGCTAGAGCCAAAGGTCTGATTCATTCTCAAATCCCTACTGAGTGCTGTTTATATTGCCGGTATAAAAAGACGAATATTTTGTCCACCAAGCAACAGCGGCTACTACTTCAAATAGCCACCCCTGCAATGTCTACCTCTTACCCAGGGTTTTATTTTGTAAAGCAAAGCTTTGAAGATTTAAGTGTGTCGTCATTTCTGTTCCACTCAGGGTTTTATATAGGTTGGCAGGCGGCTAATATGTAATCACACAATCAAGCGCCATTTGTCTTCTCCAAGAGTGACCTATGTTTTTCTGTTTCACTGCTCTGCAGCCACATGCTGGGCCCCATAAACCAGTTATCTCCCCTCCGTTTCCTCCTCTCCACCAGTTTTTATTGTGCAGTTCGTAGCTATTTCCTGCTGTTACGGCAATGTATTAATTTCTTTCTCCTGTAAGAGCATCATATATTTCTTCCCAGCAAGTGTGTAAAAGTAATAAAGTTATGGTTGTTTTGGATTAGGAGTAATGGCTACTTTTGAACAGCTCTAATAAGGGTGCTCCTGTATTCATCTCCATGGATGCCGGTGTTACTGAAGGGAAAGACATTTATTCTAGAGACTGTTGTGCCACAAGGGAACCCAACCAACATTTCCTTTACAGAGATATATCCGGTGTCACATATCAAGAGTATGAACATCGCTTTCATCAAAGTCCACTTTTTGGAGAAATATTGATGGTCCCAGTTGTGATTTTTACATTGCGATATGACTAGCGTTGAGTTTAAGCTTTGGGCTGTGGTTGAATTCTATCGGAATATTCTGTTACTTATCCAGATCCAGGCAGAGGCGATATTTGGTCTCTAGCTTTTGGTTTGGCGTCATACCAAACCCTAACAGTGGCAGACTGGGGCCAAAAGTCAGCTTGGAATTTCACCTGCCCTTGGCCAGCCCAAGTCATGCTAGCCACATCTCCACTGGTCAGCCATTCCTCCTTCCTGGCCAGTTAACCAATGCCTCCCAAGGCTGAGGCTATAGAATTACAGGAATAGATCATTGTCAGGGGCAGTTATGGGCACTCTTAAAGGCTGTGTGGCAGTCCCTGAAATTAAAAAGATTCCAGGACTGACCCGAAGCCTATCCCTGGGGCATGCTATAGCAGGATGCCCCGTTGTGTGAAACCCCCTTAACCGGCTGCTCCCATGATTCTGCGATCGCTTGCCGCCACATCCTCGGCTTCCCACTAGCTGATGCGCGCTCCTGCGCCTATCTGAATGGCTGTGTGAGGGTGCGGGTGCACCTGAAGAGAAAGCCAAGGATATGGCTGCAGCTTGTCACATGGCAGTTTTGAGATCAGCCAATTGGTGATCCCAAAACTGCTTCAGGGTGAGGTTTCAGTGGTGAAAACCTGGGCCAGCAGCATCGCCCGAGGAACTCTAGTGGGTGGAGGGTCGGGGGGGCCCAAAAGTCAGTTTCAATCTGCTTTAAATGAATGGTATTAAAGCTTTAGTATTGTAGAACCAGCTAATGTGGTAGGGATGGGTATTTGCAGGTGGGGTACAGTAGGGCCAATGGAGGAGGGCTAGGGAGAGCCTAGGGAGGCAGGGATTGAATGGGGATGATAGAAGCAGGGTAGCCCACCGGATCTCCTATTGGCCAGTCTGTGCCTGCTCTTAAACCGGACCTGCACCCTGAATAAAAATCTGTCTTATTTGTTTCCCCCACGCCGTACATACAGATTGCCCACATTAAAAATTATCCTACCTGCACCTACTGTGTTTTTTGAGCCTTTTAACATCCAAGATGGCGGCTCATGGCGTCTCAGCCTGCCTGCAAGCAGGTGTCGTCTGAATATGCCACTCTGCATTGTGGTATTGCTGTCCTTTTCCTGACCCCAGCTCTGCTCTGTCTGTGCAAAGCGAAGCTATAACCCCCCCTTCACTTTTTACCCCCTCTCCTCAATATGTGAAGCTTCAGAGGTAAGTTGGCAGCGCCCGTATCCTAGAGTCCTGAACAGAGTTGAAGCCCAGCGGGGAAAAGAATAATAATTAAGACTAATGTAATGACTAAAAACTTGATGCTGGAGAATAGTTTTTTTAAGGGTCTGGGCTTTTCATTAAATGATGCTGAAGGATCGGTTTAGGCACAGGTCCCACCATGTTTAGGGTTAAATTCAGACTGTGTGGCATCAAGGTCACGCTGAGACGCAGACACAGGAATCAAAGTCACCCGCCAATCACCGGTGACGGACAAGCGAGAGGCAGCGACGGACAAGCAGAGCGCGTCCGCCGCCGCCTCCCGCGCGTCCCTTTTACAGGGAGCACACCCACGCCGGCCATTCACAAACGGCCAGCGCGGGAGCACGCCCTGCTAGAGGGACGCGCGGGAGGCGGCGTTCGCGCATGCACCGCTGGAACGTGGAAAAGGTAGGATTGTGGGCTTCCTGGGGGGTTTCACCCGATTTCGATTTCGGATCTGATCCCGGGTCAACCCCCCCCTGGGTGTTGGTCCGCTTTAAAGATCTCTCCGCTTATATGACGCCATGGGTGCAGGTTGGGATTACCAGTCCCTATGCCTGGTGCGGTGGGCTAGTGGCCCTAAGGGAGGGGCCATGCTATTTTTAATGAGGAAATAAAGTCAAGTCACCATTCTCTCATTCCCCCCACTGTAGGGGGGCGGGAGATGGAAATCGCAGGACCTGTAATTTATTATTTTCTTTACTATCTATCTGCTTCTGGAGTGCTGCTGCATGCTGTCATATTTTATAGTCAATTATTGCTAGTTTAGCAGCTCCACCCCTACCCACACCATTGAAGCACCGCTTCAATCGTAGGAAGGAGCCAGACGGTGCGTACGTCCTTTGGGGTGCGGGGGCTATTTCTAGTTCACCTCAGACCACGGAGAGGGTAGGTTCTCTGCTGGTTATGTCTGATTTTAAGTAGCTTATTCCCTTCCCCAGGGCTGGATTAAGTGTGGTGGAGGCCCCTGGGCACAAAATCTGGTGGAGGCCCCAGATACAATTTTTTTTGTTCCTTTAAAATAATAGTCCAGCCAAGTAACTGATTGGTGGTTGTCTGGCACCCGCCTACTTACTGGAACACCAGATCAAGTCTCTTGTGTCACCTTTGTGCGGGTACGTGCTGCTCAGGAACTCCTGCTTGGCCATTTTGGGCGGTGGCGTAGTGTAGTCGCCCGGCTGGTCCAGCAGAAAACAGTTCCCTGCTTTGAGCTGCCAGTGGTTGTGCTTGGTGGCTTATGTGCAGTGACAGCTCTGCACGCACCCATCACTGTAGCGTTGCTGACGGCGGCTTTGTTGCTCTAGATTCTCCATCCTGCCCTGTGGTGGCTTTGGCTGCAGGTTTACAAAAACAAAAAAAAGCCTTGCTCAGTTACTGGGGAGCCCCACTACTGCAGATAGCCCGATGCCCCTCAGACCAAAGACTGAAAAGCCTCCTGGGCAGACCTTAACCCAAAGATTGCAGGGCAAGTGGTGGAGGCCCCAGGGCTTGCGCCCCTTTCACCCCCTCATAATCCGGCCCTGCCCTTCCCAACTCTATCCAATACCGTTTACAGCTAACCAAACCAACAATTTAACATGGGTAAACGTCACGGCTGTAATCACCAAAAATATGGTTCTGCAATTGCCAGAGCACTGACCACATAACCACCAGAGGCCAACTGACTGCACCCATCATTAGCCACGCCCTCTCTATTGACTGCAATGGAGGGGCAGTGTCACTGTGACAGACGGCAGGGGCTGGCCATTTAGCATGGAGGATGCTGGTGATTTAGATCAATCCTGGAAGGCATTAGAACTTGATCCAGTAAGTTTCTCACTTCAGGGCAGACAAAAGGTTAGCATCTCTTTTTTGTTGAACACGTACTTATACACATATCCAGTATAAATTCCATGCAGTGCCAAAAAATGATACGGTCAGGATGGTTTTATTGAATTAGGACTAATCGCTATCTTTCAACATACCAAATAAGAAACCTTTTGTATTCATTTCAATAGATTCCGACGCCACTAAAGTCAAAGGCATCAATTCAGCGCCCTGACGTGCCACGAGGGATCACGATCGATGTTTGCTCGCAGATATCTCTCGTATTGCAGCACATAAGAGTCGTCATGTCACTTCTATCAAAGTCCCTTTTTTCCAGAGTGACATTGATTTCAATAACAAAGGAGTGTCACTTTTGTGATTCTCACATCGGAATATGACACATCACCGAAAAGCTGTTGCTCCGCCAACTGACAGAGGAACCAACATGATGCGACGAGGCTTACATTGCCGTGTTTCATACCTTCAGCTTGAAATAAATCATTTCTAATCTTCCCTAAAGCATCACAATGCTCCTCAGAGATATGAGGGTTAATCTGGGGAAGAAGCCAACCATTGGGTCACTTTAGTTTGCGACGTATCCTCTGGCATCGAACGAGTTTGTCTGCAGAGCCGTCTAGCTGATCTTCCTTCCCGTGGGTATATTCTCTTGCATCTTTCCTCTCGTCTGACATCTGTCGGACACACAGCACTGGAATAATTGAGTTAGTCCATTTGCGGCAAGTTTTGAAGCTGAAATATTGAAGAAGGAGGGCCGGAGTCATTATAGGCTCCTGAGGGACAACTGGCAATGAGGAGGTGGTTACATGTGCTTGGCACACGATTGAAATGAGAGGTCATCCGCCTTACAGGCCCGTGGAAGAAGAATCTCGGAATAGAAGCGGCGACTGTGAAAACTGATTACTTTTAACACATTTTTCATTTTTTTCCCCTGGAGAAACTTGTCAGCAGGATTGTGACAAAGGAGACTGCCTCGGTGTCAATCACGGCGATATCTCGGCTGGATGTCCTCACCGGCTGCCTGATACCGTTCCAGTGTTTATGAGATGAAGTCTCAAGGGAGCCGGGTGGCCTAACTGGTTAACAAGGATATTTCTCAGACCATTTACATATAGGAAATATTTTTTACAGACATTTAAGTGTCTAAACTACATTTACAATTTGGTGCTATTACAGCAGTGCTTAAAATTTGTGAACCTGCCCTTAGATATAGAAGAACAAAGACCTGTGGGTAACAACTGTAGCACAATATGTAAGATAGCCAGAAGGTCCAAGGTGCATAAATTATCACTTTCAGGCAGAGTTCTGATTACTCATAACCAGGGCATCACTACGAGTAAGGTGGGTACCAAGAACCGGGACTCGACTTATAGGCCTGGAATCTAATGGCCCAGAGCAAAGCCCCAAAGAAAAGCAGAAGAGTAAAGCCCTATAGTTAATAACTGCAGCACAATATGTAAGATAGGCAGAAGGCATCACTACAATCAAGGCAGGTATCAAGAATCAGGACTCGACCCAAAGGCCCGGAGACCCCAGCAATGGAGGATTGGCTAGGTTGGGTGGGAATGTCCAGGTCGTGCCCTGGGGAATCGAGAGTCTGGGTAGGTAAGAAGTTATCCCCTGGGCCAGGTGGTCTAGCAGTGTTGTAATCAAAGCCATAGTCAAGTGGTGGACTGGCAGCAGAGGCTCAGAAACGAGAGTCTGTAGCAAAGGTAATGTTCCATGGCAAAGCCAGTGAATAAGTAATGTCCAGACAGTGGTTAGCAGCAAAGAAGCCAGATTAAAGGGAAGGCAACAGATAAAGGCAAGTAAGACAAATCTAGTGAAGATTTTTCGACACCATCTTGAGGCTAGGCCTTTATTTAAATTTCGACACCTGTGTCGGCAACACTCCTCTCTTAAGACAAGGGGGCACTACCTGCGTCTGGAAATAAAAAGATTCAATGTCCAGAGGACAATACTTTTGTACCAAAAGAACTATTATAAGAACTTACTTAGCAAATTAGCCTAACAATGATCGTGTGCAAGGCAGGATTGCAAGGACTGTCCCTGCACTCCAAAAAGAACATTGCTGACCACCTGCAGTTTGTTAAAGACCACCAGAAAAAAGCAATGTGTCCAGAATGAAAAAAGAAACCGTAATGAGACCCTATAGAAGGAAATGTGAATTGTGGCAGTTGTGCCACATTGCTCCTTCGACAGTCTTCTCCTTTACAGTTAACCTGGAACCAACAGCTGCCTCCAGTGCCATCTTGAGGCTAGGCCTTTATTTATATTTCAGCACTTCTCTGTAAAGACAAGGGGGCACTACCTCCATCTAGAAATAAAAAGATCTCCAGAGGACAATCCTTTTTTTACCATAAGAACTATAAATCTGTGGAATAGCCCCCTACAGAACCTTTTTACAGCATCAACAGCAGATAGCATCAAGAGATCAAAGGAATTAGATGCTATTTTTTAGAAGATAACATGAATTAATTTCTAATAGCTGTTATCTGTACATAATAAAAACAATCTTTCCTCAACCTTGTTTTTTTATACATTCAGTATATAACTACAGTATGTAACAAGACTTACTACTTAAAGATCCCTGTACTTGTGTCATCAGCTCAAAAGCTTTCTACTAAAAGAGCCCTGCACCTTTGTCATCAGAGCATGGAAAGCCACATACAGGTGTACAAGTGCTGTGTGCTGATATGTGTATATGTGAACTGTGGATAGACAACCCAGCACACGCGTTACAGGGAGTCCTGCAGGAGTACTGGGGGAAATGTTTCTGCATAATTTTGACTACAGAACATCAATTTTTTTTTCTCATTAGCGAATAAGCCTAACAATGATGGTGTGCAAGGCAGGATTGCAAGGAGAGTCCCTGCACTCCAAAAAGAACATGGCTGACCACCTGCAGCTTGATAAAGATGACCAGAAAAAAAGCACTGTGCCCAGAATGAAAAAACAAGCCGTAATGAGACCCTGTAGAAGGAAATGTGAATTGTGGCAGCTGGTCCACATTGCTCCTTCGACAATCTTCTCCTTTACAGTCTGGACCCAACAGCTGCTTGGCTGCCATCAGTCTGTAGCTCAAACTGGCATACCAATTTGCCCTTGTCTCCATACACATCTTGGGGGATTCAGAAGCAGGTGAGGTTAGCCCTGCTAGGTGTTGCTGGCTCAAAATATCATATAATTGGCAGATGTAAATGCAAATGTAATCTGTGTCCTAGAACCAGGTGTCCCAGGTGCTGATTCCACATTATTTTTGTTGCTTTGACAATACACGTATGTTTCGCTTGTTCTACAAACTATTATACTCATGCTCCTGCATGCAGTATGTGTTTCTGTATCCTGAACCAGGATTCCCGCTTGTCTTCATGACCCAGATACTATTCTAAACCGGCCTATTATTCTTGCAGTCCATTCTCCAGTTTCACAACCTGGACCTTCCCTGCAGCTCAGTCTATCCCTGGGGATGCTGGGTCTGCAGGTTGAAGGTCCTGCCAGATCCTCGGGGACCGCAGCGTGGGGAGCAAGATGGTATATAAGAAAAAAGACACTCAAAGGCAAGCAGGATCAGTGAAAGCATCAGCTTGTTTTATTTGTTCAATGCTTTAATCCACATCACAGTCTAATAAACAGGCCACAGGCCAAATTTGTGTCGCTAGGTTTCAGTGAAATGGTTAATCAGGCTTGTGTCCATCAGAATAAAACACTGTTTATTAAAACATTTCAGCATGAGGACCAGGCAGCATTATATTTCCCAATTAAATCTAGGCCACCACCCCACTTTGAACTGAGCACCCCCTTGTAGTGGAGACCATCTATGGGGTACCCCAGACTGGGACACGGGATTGCCCAATGTCAGCAGAGGGGCCATTGGGCTGCCAGCGAAAAACACACACTGGGAATTTCTGGGAATTTCTCTTCACCGGGCACCCAAGTCCGTACTGCTCCCCCACACAAGGGCTTCTCCATCTTACAGCAGTCACTGCAGGGAGCGGGGCGTAAGAAAGAGAAAGCCACACTTTAGGCACATCAGCTTCCTCATTGCGGCTTGTCGATCCCTTTGGGCCCTTTCTACTTCTAAGAGGGGCCTCCTCTGTCACATCCAGGCCCCAACTGGGTGTTCTCTGTCCCACCAGTGTGGATTCCCCCCTTTCTCAATCTTCTGCAATTCAGCGCGGCTCTACACTGCTACAGCCACATCCTCTTACTCGTTTCCAACTGCATCCAGCCCTCTGCTCTGTAGTAGCCCCAGCAGCCATGTTACTCGGAGTGGTTACTCCAGTTTTCGCCTTAGCATGTTTATGGGCGATCTCCCTGTATCTTTCCTATATCTTCCTCCATCTTCTCTTTAGAAAACATTTGTTCTCTTGCTTATTGCTTTCAGTTTCTCTCCAAAAAGCTCCCAAGCCTGCAGTTTCCTGTTGTTCTCCAAATGTTCTTATGCCTCCTGACTCATAACTAAAGGGGAGTCCTACACCTAGATTCCAACAGGGTGAATAATATTCTCTCTTGCATTTGTTGTCTTACACTCCCATCTAGTGACCAAAACGGGAATAACAACACACTTTTTTATTTTACTGAAACATTTCCACTAGAAACACCCATTTAGGCACCCCAATATATGAGTATAGTTCATAATACTCCCACATCTAGAACTGAGAGCCCTAGTATGGCTGGAGTAGCTTAGAGTGAATGTCCTTGGCAGCTACATAACTAGATCCAAAGCAATCACGGGTGAGGATTAAGACCATTGACAATATCCCCCCCAAAAATGTTTAATTAAATTGGAAACCCTATAACTAATAGACTTATTTTACTTTTTTGCGTGTTGGGTCCTTTTGCTTCTACTTCTATTCCATTCTGATTTGCTTTTGACACCCTTTGCTGCTGTCATGATGACCAGGACAGGGGATGCCAAAGGGATGGGGGTGATGCAGTCTGGAATAGGGCTCTCCAGACTGAACGTTTATTTTTTTAACAAAGAGGTGATGTGAGGATCAGTGTTATTTATTCAGCACATATTTTTCCTTAATGACTTTGACTTATTTATCCAAGCTGAATACGACTCCTGTTACTGTTGAAGTGGATCCTGCAGCCTGTACTGCTGCTTCATGTACAGCAGAGGGCATGCTCTGAATACGGTGTGAAAATAAATCTGCATGCTCTCACTTTGTAAATTGACAGCACTCTGGCAATGCCAGTTTTATCATCGGCAACAAAGAGATCCGGATTTACTGGTGCTCAAACATAAAAGCTACAGCAACACTGCACAGCACTAATTTCCGAAATAAGGATGAGGACTGATGCTGTTTTGGATCATGTTATTTTTGCTTGTTTTTGTAATTTATTTGTATGTCTTATTAGACCGCTACTCGTAAGTCGCCCACTGACTTGGGTTTTCGGTGCATGAGGTTATTGGGATTGGGGTTCTAATGAATTGGATTTGGGTCAGGTTCAATATGCTGATGAAGCTCCACTTTACTATTGTTAAACAATTTGGCATTAGAAAATGTCAACTGACGGGTTCTTACCTAACCCATATGGCCAGGTCCTCTACCAATGGCTCCAATCCACCTCCTCCCAACTACATGTTGCTGGAGGACACTCTGAATCCTCTGCCCAACTAGATGGCCTGATAGGACTTCATCCTAGGGGTCTTATAATGGGACAAGTAGACTTTTCGGTGAAAGCATTAGACGTTAGGTCCCATTATTTGGGCAACTGTGTGACAGCTTACAGCAATGACACCCGCTAGGCTGTCAGACTGCAACCCTGTTAGGCCAGCCTTGCTTTTTCAGTTGCCGTGCCCACTCATTCAGTGTCTAAAGATATCCCCAGTTTGGTCTGTTCCTGCCAGGGTGAAGCACTGTAAAAAATAATGCCCACTAGACTGGCCCAACAGACGAAAGATTCAAATGGATCTCCAAAACAGACAGTCCTACAAGAGAGGTAACACCACAGTGACTGTTATCCCTAATTAGTAGCGTTTCCAATGACCATCACTAGGAAGAGCTGTAAAGAACTGTTCATGATCATAAAGCAACATCTAAAGAAGCACTACTATATTTTTTACAAGACATGTCCGATTGTTGACTCCAGATGATGTAGGAAACTACTGTCCAAATGACACACAACATTTTTTGAGGACAGGAACACCAATAGAACATCAAACACGTGCTTACCCAGTGAGATACAACAGCTATTAAGGCCATTATTAGTTACACGTCTACATTTGGACAAGTTAAGCACTGATGAGTCCTGGCAGTAAAAGCTTGAAGAGAACATCAGCAATGCTTGGCCCAGCAGAGAGGGCTGATCCCCTTTTTACACAATTAAGCTCTGAAAGAGTCATTGTGGCCAACAGCTTAATTTTTGATACATGTAAGAACCTCTCTGAAAGGTGTCTAATTGGTGTCACATACAGGCAGAAATACTGGGCATTTGTGGACCAACTTTGAGCAGGATCTGGGCATCGGAAAGAAGACGACTACACTGAACTAGGCATGGTGTGGAAACAGGTAGAATAGGCACATGCTGGTAGCAGACAGACAAGGAAACTGGGACCATGCAGGCAAAGTCAAAGATGGGGAGCATGTATGTAGGTTAGAACCTAACAGGAAACGTGCCCAATGCAGACAACAGAAGACAACAGATGGCCTTAGGCCCAATATCAAGGCAGGGGCTGGATGTGTAGCTGCAGAAAGCACATGGATATACCAAAGACTCAGACATAATTACCCTGGCGGGAGGCTGTGTTGCTCGCTGGCCTTCATAGGAAAGGCAGGAAAAAGGCAAACCAAGACATATCATCACTGGTTTAAACTCCTTCAAAGACGGTAGAGGGACTGGCCACCCGTATGTTAGAAACAAAGTGGCAGTTCATGGATCTACAGGCCACCTGCAAACAGGAAGTGCTGCTGGACTTCCTGTTACTGGGCATTGTCAGTGAATCCAGGCAGCAGCATGGCTGGGATGCTGGGAGAGGAAGCTCCAAAATGGCCGCTACCTTTCTTTTCCAACTGTGCCAGGCTGTTGGTCTGCTTTACCTAGGATCAAAACCTCTAGGTCTATGCTTAGACCCAGTCTCTCGGGCCAGTCTGTTTGGCATTCCCCATTATATAGAACCAACTGGCTCACCAGGAATCTTTCCAGACAATCTTTCTGTGGCCATTTTTTTTTACCCGTTGCAGCATTGTCTCTTATAGAGGCCCCCAAATGTTGAGGGCCCAAAGCACAGGGTATACTGTTTTCTAAAGATAAATCTAGTCCTTTAAATTATCATCATTGGCCACAGCACATTAATACATCAGCCCCAATAGATTCCAAGGAGGTAATTTTGTACCTGGGCTAATTTTTCAAAGTTTGTGCCTTCGTAGTCGTGATTGAAATGTTAATCCTCCTGTTGCTTCTCAAACGAGTATTTTCATCAGCTCTTTAATTCTCGAGTCTCCACTGCTTTCCAATCTGCTGAGCAGTTTTCCCGCATCACAATGAAGCCGCAAGCGTCCTCTGACAATCTGGAGCTCCTATTCTCTGGCTCTCTGTACACAGCCTCGCTCCCTGTGGCCCGCTGCTTTGTGACTGCCCAGCGTGGCCAGCCTGGGTTATTTTTAGCCGACTGGGCAATTTCTCACAGGGGACAGGAAAAAAAGCTCTATTGAATTGACCACAGGTCTTGGTTTCAGAGCTGAAAAGTCTCTCGTATTATTCACATCTCAATGCTGCTACGTGCGTGGGACCAGAAGGCAAGTTCCATTTTTATAGAACACAAAACACTTGTTCCTTTCTTAGTGAACACAGCTACCAAAGACAACGACAGACCTTAAAGACCAGCCAGCTTGTGGTAGATCAGGCCCAAGGGCTTCAAAATATGTTTTTTTCAAACTTTGTTCAGCAACTTTATTTGTGGCTATTGGCTTAATTTTTGGTAAATTTGGAAACTGGAAGGTGAAGTCTAATTTAATAAGTTGTTGGCCATCAGCTTAATAACTGTAAGAACCTCTCTGAAAGGTGTAGTTTGATAAGTTGTTTTGGCCAACAACTTAATTTTTGATAAGTGTAGGAAGCTTTTGGAGCACGGCCTTTTCTAGCTTGGGACTTATGGGCAACTGCATGGAGGGCAGTAACACCAGTGACCACAGGGAGCGTGGTGACCAATGCTGATTCCTTAAGTATATAGGGGTGTACCACCTATGATATAAATAAATGTGCTCACTCTTTAAACACAAGCAAAAACCATCATTGAGTGGACGTGGACCTAAGCCACACCTTCCTCACAATGAGGAGCACCAAAACACATGTCAAGTTTACAAATTTTATTGCAAAATAATTACACTCAAAAATATGGATTAAAATAATTATATTATAATTATAATATATAATTATTTTAATCCATATTTTTGAGTGTAATTATTTTGCAAAAAAATTTGTACATGTGTTTTGATGCTCCTCATTGTGAGGAAGGTGTGGCTTAGGTCCACGTCCACTCTATAATGGTGATCAATGAGGAGCACGAGCTGTCAGATGAGCTCAGCTCTAGCAGTGGTTCTTAACCTCTGTAATTGCCTAAAAAACATAGGGTGCAGGGGCTACTCCAAGATGGCTGTCCCCATCACTGAGGATGTTGGCAACTGAGCAGGTACAAGAAACACACACTGTTGCAGAGTGGCCGAGAACTTTATTCTTTTTCTTTCCTTCCCTCATTCTTTCCTTCTTTCTCACTTTCTTCCATTTTTGTAGCACCACTCAACTGGGAGGGATAAAAGGTGTGTACATTATTTTTTACTTGCCTGGACAGTCCCGTCAACAAAGCATTGACTCTGGCTTTATAAATCGTGTTATTTATTTCATCTATTCATTCTATCCCTCTATTGGCAGGAGCATAAACCCAGCAAACAGAGCACCTCCATCTATCAGCCCGTAACAGTTAATCATGCAAACTTCCATTCAGCTAATGTGAGTCAGTCGTTCATTAGTTGTCTCGTGCCTGTTCCCTCGATTCCTCATACGGCAAAGAGATGAATTTAATTAATTAGAATTATGTGTGAAGGGAATGTTGAAACAAAATTGATTCTGTACATTGATGTCAATGGATGGACGTTCACGTACGCCCGGATGTACGGGGGCCGTCAATGAGCTTTATTAATCCGCTCTACGGGTCAGTGCATCATGATTACATATTAACTGTCATCACATCAGAGGAGACCTTGATGAACAGTGACCTACATAATGATCCTGTCAGACGAAATTCTCCATCAAGAGGGCTTCACTGGGGACATGGACATTTGCACATTTTGCCCAAATTCTGTTTAGTAAGAAGGTGACAAAGTAACACATTTAGGAAATGCTCTTCATCTGTTGGGGTGACCCTTATGAACTAGCCCTGTTAGGTGTGACCTAGCAATAAGTAGCTAGAGATGAATCAATTTGGCATGATTTAAATGGGTCCTCAAGTTTTTTTTATGAAAATTTTGGACTTGGTGGGATTTTTTGGGACAATCTTTTGATAACTGAAAGCTATTTCCTAACAATGAATTCCCCAAAAGCATTAATATTTGGATGGAGCAATGTAGAGGGGCATGGAGGACTAAGGGCCTAACCTTGAATTCCAGCAATAAAGTGATTTGGGCCTTTGGACCTCAACATTTGAAATTGAGAGGAACATGACAGGTTTGTTTCTGTGATCCTCATTGGTACAACTTAAGAGGTTCACACATTAGACAAGAGGAAGCTGTTTTCTGGCAAAACACGTCAGTGGGTGTTCAAGGAGAAATTAACAAGTCTCCATGTAAGTTTAATACCATTCCATTTTCATAATCTATATGTTTGTAAATTACAGTTTTAAACCTGACCTTCTTTTGACTGCTACCTGGATGGACCTGAGCCTGCTGCTGACTATGCCTTTGTCTAATCCCTAGAATACTGTGAACCAGCCAACCTTGTACCTCCAGCCAGTGTCTGTTTTTAGCACTAGGCTAACTCCCTTAGTTGTAACACTAAAATACATGATCATACGTTGCTGACCCCAGCTATACCTGACCACCGCCAAGCCATTTCTGGTTCTGTTTTATCAAGGTTGTGTGTTGTCAGAGAGGCCTCAGACATCAAACTTTTCACATGAAAGTCCTGGAGGCAATGGTGGTCAGGTAGGTGAAACATGTCTCCCAACATATGATGGCTTGTCAATAGGTGAACATGCACTTTTAGATTGGGGGATGGCTATTTTTGGTGGAGTACCTCATACCATTTTGAAAATGCAAACCCCCCCAGGGCATTGGAGGTCATATACTATGCCAACAATGCCAGCTCTTCTGCCAGCAATGCAGTCATCCCAAGTTGATCCAATCCTGCTTCTTGTTGAGTCAGCCACCTGGCCAAGCTTCTAAAATCAAACCTTCACTGGCCTACAGTGCCAACAAGAATAATGAATTATGGATTCAGTAGTCTAGGCCAGTGGTCCTTAACCTAATGACAAACAGTTACAACCAAATACTCCCAATGAGATCAATAATTCATTTTTCCAAAATAATTAGATCACAGGCATTGTAGCACTTTTTAAATCAATAAAGAATAATGTTTTACTGTTAAAATAATGTACCAGATCCTCTCAGACCCCTCTTTTGGCTCACCGCTGAGCATCTCTGCGTACCCCCCCCCCCCCCCCGGGGTATCTTTACTTGAGGTTGCAACCACTGTTTGCAAACCTGCGGTACCCAGACCTTAGGGATATGCAGGGATGTTTAAGGGTGCACCAACAGCAGGGGTCTGGTAGATTGTTTTACTGGGGGGGGGGGGGGTACTCTGTTGGAACTTCTTCTCTCTAGGGGGTACATGGCATAAAAAAGTTGGAGAACCACTGCTCTAGACTTATATTGCAGGCACACAAAAATCAACTAATGAACATAGGGAGTTGGCTATCCATTCTAAACAAATGCATTCTGACTTGCATTAATATGCAACCTATAGGCAAGGGCAGACTGGACATGGACCATAGGGAAATTTCTGAGTGAGCCCGACTGCCTTGATGCTGCATAGAGTAGCAGCCCAGCTTCCTGCCTTTCATGTCTCCATCCAATGACTTCTTCCATACTCGACCCAATTGTACCCCCAGCCAAGACACATACACCCATATTTTGCCTATGCAATACTATAGCTTCAGCAGCATGGCTGTGGGGGCCAAACCTACCCCGGACACAGTATTTGCCCCTACAATACTCAAGCTTCAATCCTATCTCTATTAGAGTGATTGTCTATTGCAGAGCTATAGCCTCTGCTGGAGATTGCACTTGTTGACTGCCTGGGCGAGCCCCCTAGGAATGGGGTCAGAAGCTCATGGGCTGGTCGGTGCAGGTAAATTTGCCATAGTGTACTTTTTTATTTATTGACATATCTTGACAGATTGTTGCCTTTTGGGTTAGAGAAGCTCAGGTTTGAATGGAAAGCCTCTCCAAATCTTGAAGAATTAACCCCTTAATATCATCATTGATGGCTCTGCTACTTTTGGTCATCCATCTGTGACACATTAGGGAATTCCCGTCGGCCGGCCCAGCCCGTGTCTAGCTAGTTGTGATTATAGATTGCTGGCACAGTGCCGGGTCAATAGAAGAAGATGGGATAAAGTTTCCCTTTTTTTGTAAACAAACAAATCCTATTATGTTGCCGCTTCAGTTGTCAGATAAGATGCGCCATGGAAATCCCTGGAAAGCCGGAAAGAAAGCCAGGCGGCCTTTATGTGGTTGTATGGAGCGCATTAAATGATGAGAGAGAACGGCGCCCAGCTGTGCCTGTGTGGGTATTAATGCGCTGCTGCTGTCTATGGGGGGAGGAAACACAAGCCACAAACCGCAATATTCAACACGCTCCGACTTCTGCTGAGCACACAGGTCTGACTTTAAAGGGGAACTCCAGTTTAAACACTTTAATGATTGAAATCGGAATCCTAGTCTGGCATTTCGGCTCAATTTTTGAAATTGTTAATCCTGTTTGTGTTGTCATCTTGGTTCTGTGTCTGCAAATCATCCTGCTCCTGTGTCCATCTGTCATCCTGCTCGTGTGTCTGCCATCAACCTCCATCACGCTACTTCTGTGTCTGTCTGTCTGTCTGTCATGCTGCTCCTCTGTCTGCTATAAAAATTGGAACTGCTTGTGTTCTCACCATCTATACTTAAACCTGACATCTCTCTCTCAGTATGTGGTCCTATCATAACGTCTAAGCAGCATGCCAGATGTCTAGGTGTCACGCTTGACTCTGATCTGTCATTCACTTCCCTATATTCAATTCCCCACTCATGCCGCCTGCACCTCAACAATATCTCCAGAATCAGCCCGTTTCTTATTGTAGAAACAACAAAAACTCTTATTGTTGCCCTGCAGGGCCGGCATCAGTACAGGGCAAACCTAGGCGATTGCCAGGGGCCCTGGCATCTTCAGGGGGCCACTCATGCTCACAATTGGCCATGGTATTATTTTACAGTGAACCCAAACCACCAAATGCTGGGTGTTGTCTGCAGACCTGCTCATGGCTGGCCTCAGCAACAGGTGGCCTGAAATGGAGGGCAACTGATAAAAGTTCAGAAGGTGGCAAGAACCAGGTGACAACCTATAGCAATGATGAAGTCTTTAGTGGCAGCAGAGCAAGCAGTAAGGACTGAAGGGTGGCATTAGAGAATGCAACAAGGACTAGAGGACGATTATAGGGAAGGCAATAAGGACTGAAGGGCGATCAGCAGCAGAAGATGACCCATTTGTGGCTGTAAGGTTACATCATGTGACACACTATTTTGGGGCCCACTAAGACTCTCCTACCCCAGGGCTCCCACAAACCTAGAGCTTGCCCTGTTACCCTGATTCATTCTTATCTTTAAAACTTTAACTCATTGCTAATCTCTTTTATTAATCTCTCCAATCCCAATCCATCCTGATTGCAGCAGCCAGCTTATCTAGCTGTCTAATCGCTACTCTGACACCCCCACCATCTGCCAGTCATTGCCCTGATTACCCATACAGTATACAAGATTCAGTTTAACTAAGCTGTCCATGGTGCTGTACCCCCTACATCTCCTCCATTTCTGCGTATCACCCTACCCGTGTTCTACACTCTGCAAATAATTTACAATACCATAATCTTACTCGCATATTCAAGACTTCCCCCAAGCCGCTCTAGTTTTATGAGATGCCCTACCCCAACAACATCAACAGGTTTGTGGGGACTCTTGGGCAAGAGAGTTTTAGTGGGACCCAAAGTAGTGATGTCAACTTTCAGCTTTGCTGCCACACTGCTGATCGCCCTTCAGCCCTTATTGCCTTCCCTATAGCCACCAATGGTCCTCTAGTCCTTGTTACATTCTCTACTGCCACCCAGCACCATTAAACCCTTACAGCTTGCTCCGCTGCCACTAAAGACTCCATCATTGCTGTCAGTCATCACCTGGATCTCACGACCTCCTGAGCTTCCATCAATTGCCCTCCATTCCATGCCACCTTCTCCATTTTTGCTGATCATCCCCTGCTGCTGAGACCAGCCATGAGTAGGTCTGCACACAACACCAGGTATTCGGTAATTTGGGTTCACTGTAAAATAATACCATGTCCAAGTGTGAACCTGATTGGGCCCCTGAAGATGCCAGGGGTCCTGTCAATTGTTCAGGTTTGCCCTGTGTTAGCGTTGGCCCTAGGTTTAGACATTCCCAGAAAATGCATCTTTTTATAGTAGCCTACCACATCCCCTTATCTAATTATTCTTATTTAACCCATCTTCTACATCATTTTTTAAAACCTAATCCATCATTAAACACTTTCCACCCCACCACTCTCATTTCTGCTAAGATGGCTGGGCCATGGTCTGAAGCAAGCACTTATTAAGGATGAAGCAGGGTAAAATGTTCCTCTACAGCCACAGGACTGTGCCAAAGCGATCACCAGTGATATCACACTGGGTCATGCCAGTTTCTAAAGTGAGAATAAAGTGTAATTTTCCTGTTCCACCACCAGATGACACATTGATCCATGTTCAGTAAGCCACCCGCTGCCATCATAGAAGCCAAAGTTTAACTTGAAATATTTATGCTTTCAATGCAGCCATTCTCCTGAAATTGGACACACAGTCTGACCTTTGTCAAGCTCTGATCCCATCATTTATACTCAGGCAATTGCGTAGCCAATGTCTGCATCTCAAGCATTTTTAAAAAAAAAAAAAAATAGTTGGTGGTCGGGGTGACAGGATTCCTTTACGGTAATAGCTGCCACTGAAGGAAGGCCATGAAATCTGTACATGCCTTAGTAAGAGCCTCATCTGGAAATATGTGTGCAAAATCATAGGATTGGGGAGGATGGTTAAAGATATTTCCACACGTCTATATTCAGCCACATTTCTGCCTCTAGGCCAGAGGGCCTCTATGTAGCTGAATTGGGAATTTGTCCAATCTTATGAGAAACATGGCTTACCAATTCCTTAAGTGGACTGTTGTGGCTCAATGGCTGCATCTAAAGCCTTTTTTACACTGGGCCAGGAAGCCTGAGATGCCCGCCACCTAAGAAAGTCTATTATCTGGGAACCTGTCCAGGGGAACAGGCTCATGGCTAGCCAGTGGACTGTTGCTAACAAATGGTTGCACCCGCAGCTTATTTTATAAGATGCAGAAAGTTACAGTAGGTCTAAGAGACAGACAGTACTGGCCGGTGAATTTACATTATGTCAATATAAGTCATATGGAACACAGATGTATTCAGCCCCATATTACCACTAAAAGTTAAAAATACAATTCTGTGATTACTCACCTGTGGAATTGATATTATGAGTATACAGTACGTCCTGCTCCAGATTAGATTACTTACACTTGGGTATTACTCTGCCAGATGGCGCTGGACTACATCGAAATTGGCTCCTCCCGGCCCCTCAAATACCAGGGACCTCCCACAAATCCCCAGCATTGAAAAGCAGTTAACGAGAAGCCGGGAGAATTAAACAGAACCAAACTGGTAACTATAACAATGATAACAATCACCATACAGGGGATCCAGGATAATGCAAAAACAAGGGTGGGGTGGAGCAGGACGTACTGTATACTCATAATACCAATTCTACAGGTGAGTAATCACAGAATTGTATTATTCTTAGTATACAGTACATCCTGCTCCAGATTAGATTACTTACACTTGGGACATCCAATAGCAGTGTCCATAAAGTAGGGTGGGATCCCCAAAGGTAACAGCAGACAGGTCATACCACTGCCGCCTGCAGAACCTTACGGCCAAAAGCAGCATCAGCTGAGGCCCTAACATCAACCTTGTAAAACTTTGAAAAGGTATGAACAGAAGACCAAGTAGCGGCCTTGCAAACTTGTTCAACAGAAGCCTGGTGCTGAAAAGCCCAAGAGGCACCAATAGCACAAGTAGAATGAGCAGTAAGGCGGAAGGGAGGATTCTTCCCCTTAGCAGAATAGGCCAGAATCACAGCCTGACGGATCCATTTGCTGATAGTAGATTTGGCAGGTGCCAAACCCTTCCTAGGACCAGAAGGAACCACAAAAACAGCATCAGTTTTTCTGAAAGGTGCAGTAGCCACCAGATAGTACTTCAGACACCTAACCACATCCAAAGAATGCAAGACCCTCTCCTTAGCATTACTAGGATTAGGGCACAAGGAAGGAAGAACAATGTCCTGATTCAAATGAAAGGCAGACACGACCTTAGGCAGAAAATTTGGCTTGAAGCGAAACACCACCTTGTCCTGATGTCTCTCAATGTAGGAGGGCTGAATGGAAAGTGCCGCCAACTCAGACACACGCCTGACAGAAGTGATAGCCACCAAAAAGACAACCTTGAGAGTAAGAATGGCCAGGGCAGCCTCCTGCGCAGGTTCAAAGGGAGCATCCTGCAAGGCAGACAAGACCAAGTTCAAATCCCAAACAGGCAACATAGGCTTACGTCGGGGATGCACATGAGTAACCCCCTGGAAAAAAGTCTTGACCAGAGAATGCTGGGCAAAGGACCTCTGGAAGAAAACAGCCAGGGCAGAGACATGACCCTTCAGAGTACTGAGTTGGAGCCCCAGCTCCAATCCATGCTGCAGGATCTCCAGGATCCTGGGAATAGAGAACACACGACAGGGAAGAGACTTAGACTCACACCAGTCAATGTAGGCACGCCAAACCCTATAGTAAATGGAAGAAGAAGACTTCTTCCTAGCCTTTATCATGGTATCAACCACAGAGGCAGACAGCCCCTTCTCCATCAAGATGGAGGTTTGAGCAGCCAAGCCGTCAAAGCCAGAGTTTGTAAATTAGGATGGCGTAAGTGACCCTGAGTGAGCAGGTCTGGCACCCTGGGCAGAGAGTACTGATCTACTGCCAGCTGCACCATGTATGTGAACCACACTCTTCTTGGCCACCTGGGGGGCCACCAGTATTGCTGGCACCCCCTCCTGAGCTATCTTGCGCAGAACCCTGCCCAACAGGGGAAACGGAGGAAAGACATACAGGAGCTGAAAGTCCTGCCATGACATTGCTAGAGCATCCGTGGCCAAGGCCAGAGGATCCTGGGACAGGGAGACAAAGGCCGGGAGCTTGTGATTGTGACGGGACGCAAACAGATCCACATCGGGTTGGCCCCAACGGTGACACAGAGATTGAAACACCCTGTTGCAGAGGGACCATTCTCCCAGGCGAGAGGTCCCCCTGCTCAGAGAGTCTGCCTGCACAGCTGATATACAGGGAACATTCTCCTCCACCCAGGCCAGGTTAAGAGACACTTCCCGGAGGGCCCTCTTGCTCCGGGTCCCTCGCTGATGATTGATGTAGGCAACCGCCGTCTGGTTGTCTGAGCGCACCTGAACAGGCAGGCCCCGAAGGTGATGAGTCAAATGAGTCAGAACCAACCTGATCGCCCGCAGTTCCAGAATGTTGATAGGTGTGTGGGCCTCCTGAGGGCCCCACCTCCCGTGGAACTGCAGGGACTTCCAGAAACCCCCCCCAACATGTCAGACTGGCATCCGTGGTGACCGTCTCCCAGGAGGGGGCCAGAAAGGACCTGCCCACCAACAGTTTCCTGGAGTCCAGCCACCACGAGAGGGACCGCCTGACCAAGGAGGAAAGCGCAAAGACCCGGTCCAGGGACACAGGATCCTTGTCCCATACTGACAAGAGGTGGAGTTGCAGAGGCCTCATGTGGAACTGAGCATAAGGGACCGCCTCGAAGCACGCCACCATCAGGCCCACCAGCTGCATTCCCTGCCTGATGGAGAGATGAGGGCAAGATAGCAGGAACTGAATCTGCGCAATCAGACTGTCCACCTTCTGCTGAGGAAGAAAAATCCTTGCCTGAACTGTATCCAGATTCATTCGCAGGAAGGGAGTCACCAAGGAGGGAGCCAGGGAAGACTTGGGATGGTTGATCACCCAGCCAAATGACTCCAGAGTGGACACTACCAGCTGAGTATCCAACTCTGCCTGTTGTAGGGACTGGGAAGTGAGAATGTCGTCCAGGTAGGGCAGCACGCGGATGCCCTGAGACCTGAGCAGAGACATCACTCCTGCCAGCACCTTGGTGAACACTCTGGGAGCTGAAGTGAGAACGAAGGGCAATGCCCCAAATTGGTAGTGCTGATCCTCTAGAGCGAACCTGAGGAACCTTTGATGACCTGGAAACACAGGAATATGAAGGTAAGCATCTTTGATGTCCACAGACGTCATGAAGTTCCCTGGACGCAGGGAACTGGTGGCAGAGCGCAGATTTTCCATGCGAAAGCGCCTGCCCCTGACAAATTTGTTGAGGATCTTCAAGTCCAGGATGGGCCTGACTGACCCATCTCTTTTGGGTACGGTGAAAAGGTTGAAAGAATAGAAGCCCTTGCCCCTTTCTCGTAAGGGGACCTGACAGATGACCCCCAGCTCCAGAAGGCTTTGCACCGCCAGAACTAGAGCCTGAGCTGACACAGGGTCCTGAGAAATCCCGGATCTGATGAATCTTGGGGGGGCGGGGCAGGCAGCAACCTCTATTTTGTAACCGGAGGACACTACCTCCTGAATCCACCGGTCTGAGACATGAAGCCTTCAGACGTGAGCAAAGCGCTGAAGCCGTCCCCCCACCCGGATGGGTGAGGGCGCCCCTTCATGCCAGATGGGGCTTGGGAGAAGACTTAAGCTTAGAGCCCCAGGAGGAGGCAGGGCGACCACGTCTTCTGCCCCTACCCCAGAAATCTCCTCGGGCCCCTGTAAGGGAGACCCCCCCTCCCCTGTCTGGCACCACGGTAGGGGGAAGAAAAGGAGCCCTGTCCCTGAAAGGGCCGAGACTGCTGCCTGCGCTGGGGCATCCACTTCAGGAGGGGATGACCAACACTTCACTACATCAGCAGGAAAGGGATACCTCTTATCCCAACTCTTAGGTACACCGGGAAGCCTGCTGGGACGCTCCCATTCCCTGAGTACAGGATTATTAAAATGGGCTTGCTCAGGAAATTCTAAGCGTGGCTTAGCAATATGAAACAATTCCCCCTGTTGCCTGGGGGCCGCAACCGGGGGAGAGATAGACAGTACCTCAAAAATCTGAGCCAACAGCTTATCAGTGTCATCTGGGGCCCAGGGGCCAGAGCCGGAATCATCATGACCCCTGGGCCTCTCATCAGGTGACTCTGAGTCAGAGAATAACTCCCCTTCTTCCAAAGGGGTATAGCCAGACATTTCCAAAAACTCATCAGCTTCCATAGGGAAAAGAGTAACATCAGGCGTTAAGTGCTGCTTTTTTGCAGAGGCCTTACGCGCCAAGGTATTAGCAATTAACTTCTCAACACTATCCAGTCTAGTAGACACATCAGGCTGAGAATCCCCACAGGTATGCAACTCAATGGGAGTCAGATTTAAGCTTGGGGGAGTAGGTGAAGCCATACGAGGCGCAGGCCCAGCTACTGGTAAACCAGGCTGCAGCGCAAGCACCTGCTGGGCACAAGGTACACAGACCCGCACATTGTCAGCACTAGTAGGGGACACCCCACAAGCTACACACAGCCGGGCTTGTCCCGAAGGAACCCCGAGCACATTATCCTGAGACGCCTCCATACGGTGATTATAGCGGCACAATAGGCCAATAGGGATTCACGCTATAAAAGCAACCCGGAATGCCCCAATAGCCCGCTAGGGAAGTGGGAGTAAATTACACACTAGGCCTCACAAGTTAAATAACTAAATAGAGGGAGTAGGGCCGGGAGAAACCAATAGAGGTCTGCCCGTCTGAAAGACATAAGCAAAGGGGAACCGTAAGTGACATGTGAAATGACAAATGGTAAATAAAGCCGCCCGCGAGGGCACTCACAGACCGTGGTAGCTAAATGCCAGTCACGCAGCAGCCGGATCCAGAGAAAATGGCGCCGGGTATACCTCAAGGGGAGGGTCGCGGGGACAGTGACGCGTAACGCGCCAACCGCGGGCCCCGCCCCCGGAGAGCGCGAAAGCCGCACACGTGACAAGCAGCCAATAACTGCGCATCAGCGGCTGAGGTAACGCCAAGCGCGGAACACAGTGGAAGCGCGCGTGGAAGCGGCGGCAAATTTAAAAAAGCAACCAGTGCAACCAAATCAGTGCGGCGACTGACACCAACCAGAAGCACATAATACAGTGAAGCACCAAGGCAAATTCACATGTACACCGCCCCCCCCCCCCCCCCCGAGAGCTACAAGGGAGAGCAAGGGAGGACAGTGGCCACTTAACATAGGACCCGCTGATAGACAGGGGCAATAGGGCGGGAGGGGCCTCCCATAGAGGCTCACCATATGCCTATACCGCCTACCCTTGCGGTGGAGCAGCGCTCCTAAGCACCTGACAGCGGTGCTGCCTACCATCACCCGACCAGCGCAGCCAAGGCTGGGAGGCACATTAATAATGGAACGGGTGGGAATAGTCCTACAGGGCCGCAGGCTAATAGCCCCGCTCACCTGCGAGAAGAGAGCCATCTTCTTGTCCTTCGCAGTCCAGACTGCAGAGAAATTCAGGGGATTTGTGGGAGGTCCCCGGGTATTTGAGGGGCCGGAAGGAGCCAATTTCGATGTCTCTGCAGTCCAGCGCCATCTGGCGGAGTAATACCCAAGTATAAGTAATCTAATCTGGAGCAGGACGTACTGTATACTAAGAATATATCATATATCTTTTGGAGCATTGCAATGAAAGCATTCGCCAGCGTTGGATATAATCTTTCGCTCTTACCACCCTCTAGTGGATAATAAATGCACTGCAACACAGGGAAGGAATTACATCGCTGGGGAATGACAAGCCAATCGCTGTTGCAGGAAAGTAGCGCAGGATTTAATCTTCCTTTATCTACCATCACACTAATCTGTGTCTGCATGGCATCCTGCTCATCTATCTGCCAACATCTTTGTTCCTTCCTGCTCTTCTGTCTGCCATGACTCTACCACTGTGTCTGCCTGGCATCCTGCTTTGCTGTCTGCCATCACCCTACTTCTGTGTCTGCCTGGCATCCTGCTCCTCTGTCAGTCATCACCCTACTTGTGAATCTGCCTGGCATCCTGCTTCTCTGTCTGCCATTACTATACTTCTGTGCCTGTCTGGCATCCTGTTTTTGTGTGTCATCACCCACTTCCCTGTCATGCTGCTCCTCTGTCGGCCATCACCCTACTTCTGTGTCTGCCTGGCATCCTGCTCATCTGTCAGTCATCACCCTACTTGTGAGTCTGCCTGGCATCCTGCTTTTCTGTCTGCCATTACTATACTTCTGTGTCTGCCTGGCATCCTGCTTTGCTGTCTGCCATCACCCTACTTGTGAGTCTGCCTGGCATCCTGCTTTTCTGTCTGCCATCACCCTACTTCTGTGTCTGCCTGGCATCCTGCTCCTCTGTCAGTCATCACCCTACTTGTGAATCTGCCTGGCATCCTGCTTCTCTGTCTGCCATTACTATACTTCTGTGCCTGTCTGGCATCCTGTTTTTGTGTGTCATCACCCACTTCCCTGTCATGCTGCTCCTCTGTCGGCCATCACCCTACTTCTGTGTCTGCCTGGCATCCTGCTCATCTGTCAGTCATCACCCTACTTGTGAGTCTGCCTGGCATCCTGCTTTTCTGTCTGCCATTACTATACTTCTGTGTCTGCCTGGCATCCTGCTTTGCTGTCTGCCATCACCCTACTTGTGAGTCTGCCTGGCATCCTGCTTTTCTGTCTGCCATCACCCTACTTCTGTGTCTGCCTGGCATCCTGCTCCTCTGTCAGTCATCACCCTACTTGTGAGTCTGCCTGGCATCCTGCTTTTCTGTCTGCCATTACTATACTTCTGTGCCTGTCTGGCATCCTGCTTTTGTGTGTCATCACCCACTTCCCTGTCATGCTGCTCCTCTGTCGGCCATCACCCTACTTCTATGTCTACCTGACATCCTGCTTCTCTGTCTTCACCCTACTTCTGTGCCTGTTGGGCATCCTGCTATTTTGTGCCGGTTGACATGCTCATCTGTTGGCCATTACCCTACTTCTATGTCTATCTGGCATTCTTCTCCTTTGTCTGTCATCACCTCACTTCTGTGTCTGTCTTGCATACTGCTCTTGTGTCAGTCTTTATTCAACTTCCATGTCTTCATGTCATGCTGCCTGTCATGTTGCTCTTCTGTCAGTTATCACCCTACTTTTGTGTCTGCCCGGCATCCTGTTTCTCTGTCGGTTATCATCCTACTTCTGTGTCTGCCTGGCATCCTGCTCCTCTGTCGGTTATCATCCTACTTCTGTGTCTGCCTGGCATCCTGCTCCTCTGTCAGTCATCATCCTACTTCTGTGTCTGCCTGGCATCCTGCTCCTCTGTCAGTCATCATCCTACTTCTGTGTCTGCCTGGCATCCTGCTCCTCTGTCAGTCATCATCCTACTTCTGTGTCTGCCTAGCATCCTGCTCCTCTGTCGGTCATCATCCTACTTCTGTGTCTGCCTAGCATCCTGCTCCTCTGACGGTCATCATCCTACTTCTGTGTCTGCCTGGCATCCTGCTCCTCTGTCAGTCATCATCCTACTTCTGTGTCTGCCTAGCATCCTGCTCCTCTGACGGTCATCATCCTACTTCTATGTCTGCCTGGCATCCTGCTCCTCTGACGGCCATCATCCTACTTCTGTGTCTGCCTGGCATCCTGCTCCTCTGTCAGTCATCATCCTACTTCTGTGTCTGCCTGGCATCCTGCTCCTCTGTCAGTCATCATCCTACTTCTGTGTCTGCCTGGCATCCTGCTCCTCTGTCGGTCATCATCCTACTTCTGTGTCTGGCTGGCATCCTGCTCCTCTGTCGGTCATCATCCTACTTCTGTGTCTGGCTGGCATCCTGCTCCTCTGTCAGTCATCATCCTACTTCTATGTCTGCCCGGCATCCTGCTCCTCTGTCGGTCATCATCCTACTTCTGTGTCTGGCTAGCATCCTGCTCCTCTGTCAGTCATCATCCTACTTCTGTGTCTGCCCGGCATCCTGCTCCTCTGTCAGTCATCATCCTACTTCTGTGTCTGCCTAGCATCCTGCTCCTCTGACGGTCATCATCCTACTTCTGTGTCTGCCTGGCATCCTGCTCCTCTGTCGGTCATCATCCTACTTCTGTGTCTGGCTGGCATCCTGCTCCTCTGTCAGTCATCATCCTACTTCTGTGTCTGCCCGGCATCCTGCTCCTCTGTCAGTCATCATCCTACTTCTGTGTCTGCCTGGCATCCTGCTCCTCTGTGGGTCATCATCCTACTTCTATGTCTGCCCGGCATCCTGCTCCTCTGTCGGTCATCATCCTACTTCTGTGTCTGGCTGGCATCCTGCTCCTCTGACTGTCCTAACCCTACTTCTGTGCCTGTTGAGCATCCTGCTATCTTGTGGAAGCTGACCTGCTGCTGTGTCTGCCTGTAAACTCTCTCTGTCATCATCCTACTTCTGTGTCTGCCTAGCATCCTGCTCCTCTGACGGTCATCATCCTACTTCTGTGTCTGCCTGGCATCCTGCTCCTCTGTCGGTCATCATCCTACTTCTGTGTCTGGCTGGCATCCTGCTCCTCTGTCAGTCATCATCCTACTTCTGTGTCTGCCCGGCATCCTGCTCCTCTGTCAGTCATCATCCTACTTCTGTGTCTGCCTGGCATCCTGCTCCTCTGTGGGTCATCATCCTACTTCTATGTCTGCCCGGCATCCTGCTCCTCTGTCGGTCATCATCCTACTTCTGTGTCTGGCTGGCATCCTGCTCCTCTGTCAGTCATCATCCTACTTCTGTGTCTGCCCGGCATCCTGCTCCTCTGTCGGTTATCATCCTACTTCTGTGTCTGCCTAGCATCCTGCTCCTCTGTCAGTCATCATCCTACTTCTGTGTCTGCCTGGCATCCTGCTCCTCTGTGGGTCATCATCCTACTTCTGTGTCTGCCTGGCATCCTGCTCCTCTGTGGGTCATCATCCTACTTCTGTGTCTGCCTGGCATTCTGCTCCTCTGACTGTCCTAACCCTACTTCTGTGCCTGTTGAGCATCCTGCTATCTTGTGGAAGCTGACCTGCTGCTGTGTCTGCCTGTAAACTCTCTCTGTCATCACCCTACTTCTGTGTCAGCCTGGCATTCTGCTCCTCTGTCTGCCATCACCCTACTTCTGTGTCTGCCTGGCACCCTGTTCCTCTGTCTGCCATCACCCAATTCTTGTGTCTGCCTGGCATCCTGTTTCTCTGTCTGGATGATGTCTTCATCCTACTTCTATGCCTTTTGGACATCATACTAGTTTGTAGCCTTTGACCTGCTTTTGTGCCTGCCTGGTATTCTGGTCCTCAGTTGACAATCACCTTACTTGTCTGCCTGGCATCCTACTTCTCTGTCTGCCATCACCCTACTTCCGTGCCTGTCTGCCATTACCCTTCTTCAGTATCTCCTGCTCTTCTTTCTCTTTTCACCCTACTTCTGTGCTTGTGTGGCATCCTACTCCTGAGCCTAACATACAAATGGAGTTTCAAGCTGGCAGGAATTCATTAAAGTCCACTGTGGCAACCCACACTGGCTCCTCATTGGCTGCTGATATTTATTTTACCACACTAATTAACATTTTGTCACAAAATGAAACTAACTTGTGGAGGAAAAAAGTATTAGAGCTTTAATACAGCAGCTGGATGGTGACAGCTCCATTATACAAACATCCACTAGAGGGAGGCATTACACATCTGCATATAAATTACAGTCAGGAAAACATGGCGCCGTAAGCATGGAAAAGTGAAAATGAGTGAAGAAATGACTGCAGGTTAATTATAAAAACACCCTAAATATGGAGACATCTTGTGAGCGGAGTGACAGAAAATGTCTGCACTTACCTGAGAGTGACGTTATCCCCCTGACAGGCGGTGTAATTACCATCTGGTGGGACCAGCTCCGAGCACTTGACGAAGAGGACTGGGCAGCGAAAAGCCAGGGACAGCGTGATGGCGACAAGGGAGGCAGATGGAGCAGGACGCAGGTAGGGATGGAGAGGAGAGGGAGTGGTGGAGGGTGGCAGGAGACAAAAATAGAGGGAAAAATACATTTGTTAGACACATAATAAAATATTGAAATTATAAATAATAATAATAATAAAATAATAATATTGCAATAGACATTTGTATTCAAAAGTAAATATAATCAAACTTTTAATTCATTTTAAATACTTGTAAGGCAATGTTAATTTTGGAGACATGTGCAAGCAATGCAATAAATGGGCGTGGTTTGACGATAAGGGGTGTGGTTTACTGAAGAAATGTTTCTTTATTTGTTGGGAAAATATGCAAAAAATGTGTGCTGAGAGTTATCTTTTAACTAATATGTAATCTAACTATAATTACAGAGCAATGCAAAAGATTGGCTGCCCCCCGTTAGGAGTAGATGCCCCAGTCTCCCCAGCTGTACTGTAAAACTACAACAAATCAAAATACTGAAGACTAATAGTAAAAAACTTTTCAGATGCATAGAGGTCCCTTTTATCCAACTAATGTATACTGGTGAACCCCCTGGTCAAGGAGAAAAGGCTGAAGGACAATATGTCTGTTCCAGAAAGGAGCTTAGGAGAGAAGCTGGGATACTGTAGTGAAATTCAAAACAAGGGTTGGGAGCTGGGTGGTCAGAAATCTGCAAAGAACCAAGAGAGAAAAAAGGCAAAGCCAAAAGGTAAAGGATAAACAGTACAGACGGATATTGGTCCCTTTTAGTCAACTAATGTATACTGGTGAACCCCCTGGGCCAGTGGTACAATGCTGAAGGACAAGATGTCTGATCCAGAAAAGGAGGAAAAGGCCAAGCATGAAGGTAAAGGATATCCAAAACATAGTACCAAAGGATGAAGACTAAAGAGAAGGTCTAGGGGGTCAATCCAAGGTGTAACAGTAAAGGTAGAACATACCAGAATCACTATAGTGCAAAATACTAAAGACTAATATTAAAAAACAGTACAGACGGATATTGGTCCCTTTTAGTCAACTAATGTATACTGGTGAGCCCCCTGGGCAAGGGGTACAAGGCTGAAGGACCAGATGTGTGATCCATAAAGGAGCCACGGAGTGAAGCTGTAATACTTTAGTGAAATTCAAACCAAGGGTTGGGAGCCAGGTGTCAGAAATCTGCGAAGTGCCAAGGGAGGAAAATGCTAAGCCAAAAGGTAAAAGATATCCAAAATGTAGTGCCAAAGGATGAAGACTAAAGCGAAGGTCGAGATCGAGTCGTGATCAAGACACGGATAATGCACCCTAGCATGGGCCATTGGTGATTGATCACGGGCAAGGCACTTAAAAACAGGTTGGGAAACCCTGCTCTGTTGTTATTGGTCACTGTCGCAACCACCCCTTGAGGAACTAGGTCTGGAGAAGATTTACTAACATCAGCGAAAGCTATTTCTCCTGCTTGTCTTGTCTTGATATCCAAAACATAGTGCCAAAGGATGAAGACTAAAGCGAAAGTCGAGATCGAGTCGTGATCAAGACACAGATAATGCATCCTAGCCAGGGCCATAGGTGATTGGTCACGGGTAAGGGGCTTCAAAAATTGGTTGGGAAACCCTGCTCTTTTGTCATTGGTCAATGTCGCACCCACCTCTTGAGGAACTAGGTCTGGGGAAGATTTACTAACATCGGCGAAAGCTATTTCTCCTGCTTGTCTTGTCTTGATATCCAAAACGTAGTGCCAAAGGATGAAGACTAAAGCGAAGGTCGAGATCGAGATCAAGACACAGATAATGCACCCTAGCCTGGGCCATAGGTGATTGGTCACAGGTAAGGGGCTTAAAAAATTGGTTGGGAAACCCTGCTCTTTTGTCATTGGTCAACGTCGCACCCACTTCTTGAGGAACTAGGTCTGGGGAAGATTTACTAACATCGGCGAAAGCTATTTCTCCTGCTTGTCTTGATATCCAAAACATAGTGCCAAAGGATAACGACTAAAGCGAAGGTTGAGATCGAGTCATGATCAAGACACATATAATGCACCCTAGCATGGGCCATAGGTGATTAGTCACAGGCTTAAAAAATAGGTTGGGCAACCCTGTTTTTTGTCATTGGTCACTGTCGCACCCACTCCTTGAGGAACTAGGCCTGGGGAAGATTTACTAACATCAGTGAAAGCTAATTCTCCTGCTTGTCTTGTCTGTTTAGGACGAGGCTGCTCTCTGTTGATCAGCTATTCTGATGGAAGACAGCCTCTTTAAAGACCCACCCCCGAGGAACTCTCTGCAGGTTAGTATTGATTATAAGAAGAACACATTACATTGTGAGGAATGGGAACACGTTTACATTTTAGCACTATATAAAGCTGCAAGATGAATACATATTATTCTTTTTATTATCATAAGTATTATTAATAATAATAATGGCAAGGACACCCACTTGGCTTCATCATATAACTGTACAGAATGAATAAATACATATAATTTTTCTGTATCATCCTTGATTCACTGCTCCTTTTTTATATTCTGGGCATCCTTTTCTTTTTTATTGTTTCTTCTCTCTGGTTTGTCCCCGGGCCCCCCTTAGCTCCCAGAGGTTCAGAGGCACCATTATGCCGCGGCACCCTCAGACATGCTTTATGAGAATTCGATGTCAGGCTATAATTAGTGGAGTTCTCGCTGAGCCTACTGTTCAATATATCAGCGACAAATCCATCCATTCCAGAGCTATAACAAAGGCCGTGGGTGGCTACACTGTGGCAGGGTGCAGTTTGGCATGTGGGGGGAGGGGGGAGAGTGCCCTATACTCTAATGGTTAGTGTTTCCAGGAAAGATTGTCACATTTCGCTGCGTGCTGCCTATTTGTTTCTTTATTTCTATGTTTTGATTTCCTACTTGTTGCCATTTTTTTTCTTATTAACATTTTAATAATTCTCTTTTGCTACCTTTTCTATTGCCTTTTACTGTACTTTTCTTGTTATTTATTTTCTCATTATCATTACTTGTATTTTTTTCCCTTTTTTTCTTCTACTGTTTGTTGTATTTTTCTTACTTTTGACACGTTTCTATTTCGCTTGTTACCTTTCTCCTTTTCTTTGCCTGTTTTTATTTTAACAGAGTGGTGGGGGCACTGAGTGACAGATCAGCGGGGAGCAGTGTGGACAGATGAGTTCTACATTTTTTTTAAAGTGGACCAAAACCCATTCTGGCTGACTATCCTGGGTTTTGGTCCTTTCCCCTGGGGCATAAGGATCAGGGGTGTCTTGCTGTGTGAAACCCCTCAGATCACAGAGCGCAACTTCCCGGTACTACGGTGCATGTGCGGCCGCTTGTCCAATCAGTGCACTCGGAGCCACTGACGTCACGCCGCCTAAGCCAACGCCTAGGCCAGAGACTCCGAGAGCACTGGCGGCCGCATCCCCCGCTTCTATCTAACAGGGAGCATGCCCACACCGGCCATTCACAAATGCCTGGCGTGGGCACACACCCTGCTAGAGGGATAGCGGGAATGCAGATGCGGCTCGCACATGCACCATTGGACCGGGAAGCAAGGTAAGTGTACGGGGTTTGGTCTCACAAAGCGTGACATCCCAGTTTTGGATGCCCAGGGGGAGGGAATCGATCAGCCCGGGAATCTTATAGATTTGTTGGTCCACTTTTAGGACTTTAGGAGAAACTGTGGTCTGCGCGGATCACAAGAAATGTGGATTTATCCCTAAAAATTAGAATGAATTCCCATAGGGACAGAGCGGCTCACTCATCTATAATATTAGCAACCCCTACCCTATCCCCAGTAGTAGCACCTTACCCCACCCCCCCATTTTTTCTACTTACTTACTACTATTACCACTTACTACTCTACTTTACTGTATATACTGATAACGTTTTTTTCTTGTCTGGCTTGACCTGTTGTATTTATGTCAATCTGTCGGCCCCCCTTTTAGGCATTAAACACAGGTGTGAGGCTTATTAGTACTTATTAAAATTAAAAAAATGCACTGAAACTTGTTGATCTGATCAATACAAATACCATTATAAGTAACCAAAACATAACCCAGGGGATGCCTTTCTTTTAATTTCGGTAAGAAAGGTCAGCCAGAGGAGAACCAGTCAAAAGGACTGTGTCACCCAGTTTTGTCCTTTCTATATACTTTTTTACATTAATAAATGCAAACAGAAATAAAAAAAATCAGTAAACACTGACTCAGGAAAAGTCACCCTTAACAACTGCCGCTTGCAGCATCTCCAGTAGAGCTCATTTATATTGCATTTGACAAATATTTATATGGACATTAGCCTTCACCTTTGTGTCTTCCTGTTTTATTTACTGCGCTGGCCGCATGTTAATTTTATGTCCTGCTTTAGTATTAAACTGTAATGTTTAATGGCCTGCCTGCATTGACTGATGACTGCAAAAGGACTGGCTCCGATGTCTTTCCATATATTTCCATGTCCTGCCTCCAACTCTTCGGCCTGCAAGTGATCTAAGCAGAAACTGCCATTTTTTTATTTTTTTTCTAACGACAAAGATGAAATATATTATCCAGCTTTTTCTTACATTGAAACATGGCATCAACTTGAAACATGCAGATTCAGGGGGTTCTCCAAATTTTGCTGAGACCTGTAGAGGCGCCGAGAGCTTTTCTTACCCAGCCAACCAGGGGCGGACTGGGGCTAATAAATGGCGTGAGTCAGACCGGCCCTACTGCACTGTTCCTGGCCCGATATAGTGCCTTAATGTAACTTTTTGTTCCATAACACGCACCCAGGGTTTAAAAAACAAGAATAAGAAAGAAAATATTCTGAACCAAATGGTGTGCTTAAACCCATTACAGACGCAGTGTGCAGAATCATCCCATTATAGGCAGTGAGCGGTATCCCTCATTAAATCCAGTACGTAGCATCCCTCATTACAGCGAGTGAGGGGCATCCCAAACAGGCGCGTTGCCGCATCTTCCATTATGGGCAATGAGGGGGGATCCCTATTTATAGTCAATAAGGGGCAGCCCTACATTACAGTTATTGAGGGGCATCCCTCATTAAAGGCAATGGGGGCATCCCTCAATACAACCAGTGGGGGCATCCCTCAATACAGCTAGTGGAGGCATCCCTCAATACAGCTAGTGGGGGCATCCCTCAATACAGCTAGTGGAGGCATCCCTCAATACATCTAGTGGGGGCATCCCTCAATACAACCAGTGGGGGCATCCCTCAATACAGCCAGTGGGGACATCCCCCATTACAGCCAGTGACGGGCATCCCCCACTCCCTCCTCCCCCCACCCCGCCGCGACCCTCACACACCCACACACTTACCGCTGGTTCACGTCTTCCTGTCGCTGCTGTTCCTGCCGCCACTCTCATACACTCACAAACACACACACATTCATGCTTACTGGCACTTCCTGGCTGTTGCTCGCTGGTCAGTGGGCGTGCCCCATATGGCGGCGACCATTGTTTTCATTGGACGCTGGCCCATTGATGCCCACCGACCAGCGTGCAGCAGCTAGGAAGTGCCGGTAAACATGAATGTGTGTGTGTTTGTGAGTGTATGAGAGCGGCGGAGGCAGCGACAGGAACAGCAGGGACGGGCAGGCCGCCCGCACTGCCCGCCCCTCAGCCTCCAGCATATGTTTTTTACAGGGTCGCGGCCTTCCCTGGCACCGGCCTACCGGGATATTGCCCGGTACGCCTTATGGCCAGTCCGTCCATGCAGCCAACATTAAAATGGGGGGGAAAAACAAAACTATTTACAAATCAAAATCACCTGTACCTGCAATATGGCCAAGGTTGGTTTATTATGGCTGCATCCAGACCATAGAATGCAATGGTTAGTTGTGAACTTAAGTAGGTGGAGTATGTTTTTGGATGTTATCATAGTAAAATCCTTTTTGGCTAACAGAAGTAGGATACTAATAGGATGCCTAAAGTCATTGTGCCTTAAGTCACTTTATAGAGAATCGACACTCCCAGACTTACTAATTGAACCCTGAGACTGGGGGTGTTAACCAGCCCCTTTTACACCAGGCCACCCAATGGCAAAAACCCTTGGAGTTGAGCATTTGGATGCCATAATTTAAAGACCATGGTCACCGAATGAATGAAAATTCAACTTAGAGAACTTAAAAGATCTGTCCTCCAGGGTTTGGGATAACCTCAATCCATCAGATGGAACACTGCTGGACTCCAAAATGGCCCATAGACTCCCTTAGTAGACCAATAAAGTCACTTTGCAGAGAATCGATACACAATTGAGTCCACCCATCCAGACCCACTCATTTTACTCAGTGAACAGGGGGTATTATCCAGCCCCTCTCACTCTCATTCCATCAGTGGATTTGCTGCTGGACCCCCAAATGGCCCACAGGCTTCTAAAATAGACCTCTAAAGTCATCTTATTGAGAATCTATATACTCTTAAGTCCAGACATCCAGACCCACTAACTTTACTCTGAAAACATTCGCCAGCCCTTCTCACACCAGGCCAATCACCCATTGGTGGCAAAAACCCTTGGTCTTCTTGTAACTGGCTAAAGAATAGTCCAGCTATCTAGTTCAATGTGTTGAACACCTGGACATTGTTAAAATTGAAGGCCACAGCCAACCTGTTGAATGGAAAACTGTGATAACCTTATCCTATCAGACAGATGACTCTGTGACTCCACAAATGGACCACTCAAAGTTCCAAAAAAGCCTTCACCATATTATATAAGTGGGATTGCTGCTGGACTCCAAAGTGGCCCATAGGCTCCCCAAATAGGCCGCTAAAGTCACTTTACAGAGAATCTATAAACACTTGAGTCCACATATCCAGACCCATTAATTTTACCATGGGAAAAGGATATATTCGTCAGCCCTTACCATACCAGGGCACAGATTGGTGGCAAAAACTCTTGGTCTTTTTTTGGCTGGCCAAAGATTATTCCAGCTATCTAGTTCCAGCGGTTGGACACCTGGATGTCGTCAAATGTGAAGGCTGTTGAATGGAAACCTGGAGTTTGGGATAACCTTATTCCATCAGTTGGATGACTATGAAAGTTTCAAAAAAGCCTTCACCATATACTTAAATGTTATATTAGTGCCCATCTGCACCTGAGCCACCATTGTAGCCACATGGGTTTTTTGCTGCTACTTACACCTATGCCAAGCAGAAGAATAAAGACAGGCGAGAGTGATGGACAACCTGAGATGTTGCGAGCTATGTAAAGTGGATTGTGATAGAGCCAGTGACCTTGTGATGATTTCAGAGGTTAAGATGCTGCATAAAATGAGAGCGCCTCTGTCTGATAATTGAAATAGAGACACAGTTCTCCCCCGATATTGCTAAGCCTCAGCATCGTGAGCTGAGACTGCTGCAGTCTGCAGCACTAATAAGGGCTTTCCCCCGACAGTTGTCACATTCATACTTCCCAAATAGAATTTTTTCTGTTCGAATGAACGCATGACTGATATACCTTACTTGCCGCCATGACACGGGATGCCATTAAATTATCATTACATATCCTGCCTGCCCACAGCACATCTTGTTTGCCTCCACTAAGCAAAATGCAAAGATGCCGCACAAATCACAGCTTCCACCATATACCTTGCAGCAAGATGCATTCTCTGTGCCTCTTTGCCCTTCATTTCCTTCATCGACTTGTAAATGCTGTTCAACACAACTCAAGAAAATAGGAATGCAAATCCAGGCTAATAATAATAATAATAATAATAAAACCGTTTTCACCATCACTAAAATGCAAACCTCCTGTGGAAGCAGCCATGTTTGCCACGATACGCGTGGATGAAGACATAGCTTACGTTATGAAGACAATAGGATTAAAATTATTAGCTCTATGACCCATGATGCCCCAACTCTATACTCTCTAAATCTGTACTCTTTTTTTGTAGGTGGGGAGAAATTATCAAATATATTAGTTGATTAAGCAGGATCTCTAAATACAAATTACTGGAATATATTTTATTTAAAAATATTGATTCTAATTAGTTTACTGAATCTGACCTGAAAAAACAGGTATACCACCTAGTTGTGATGAGCTGAACATGTAGCCGAATAGTCCCCAAAATTCAGCATTCGATACTCCCCAATGTCTAATACCTTTAAAGTCTATGGAAGAGGGAGGACAGACCAGCAACTCTCTAGCCTTCCAAGGGTGACTGGGGCCAAGCTAGTGGACCCCAAATTCTTCTGCACCCCTTGTCTTCTACCACCCCTTGGCAAGGGCCTGTAATGTTTTCATTTTTTTTCAAATTAAAGTCTAGTTTAAACAAAGGGGGGGGGGGGGGTGTGATGGGATTTTTGACACTACTTTTACTACAAACTACTATTACTCAAGGGCCCCATAGCAGTTCAAAGGACAGGGGGATTCAACTGAATATCGGCAAGCTATTTGCCACACGCCCAAGATGTGGCTTGCTGATACCCCTCCTGATTACCTGCACCCCTGGCCAGATGCACAACTGATTATGATGGGGCTCTGTTGCAGACATGTAAGGACTGTATGAGCAACACAATAAACAGCTCATGTTCACCTATAGTCATGTGCAGCTAATTGGCAATATTCCAGGGGTTTGAAACTTACCTCCACTGGAGATCCAGACAGCGCCCCTTGCTGCCTCCTTGCTTCTTCTTGGAATCAGTCACGATGACCCCCACTCCATTCATTTCAATAGAGGGGGGGGGTGCTGAGGGCTGGCACCTCCCCTTTATTGTAGTGAATGAAGCAGGGAAGGAAACCTGGGCTGGGGGAGATTGTTGATGCAAGTAAGATTCAAATTACCGGCAGCTGCGCATGACTAAAGTTGCGTTTTCCCGAACATAGACTTAAAATGGTGCCCCCTTCATTGCTCATCCAGTTATCTTTTTCCAGTTTTCATTGGACGTGAATAGACTAATGTGGACTAAAGAGAATAATTATATTTCCTTTTTTAAAATGATGAAATTTGAGCATAAATTTTATTGAAACGATCAGCAATGATGGGAACCTCTGACCTCATGGCCTCCAGTGGGATCAACCTCAGCACCACCTCACTCATGCTTCTGGCAATAGCTGTGAGGATAAGCTCATTGACCATCACTATTGCATAAAACGCACTGGACCTGGCCATTCACCCTCGAAGGTACCCATCAAGTTAAATCCCTGCTAGCCAGGAGCTCAGACATATGTCTGGAAGTTAAGCTTATTATTTTATTTATTTTAGCTTCTTTTATTTTTCCATTTTTAAGGCTATATATGTTTCTCTCTCGGGGATCGCCAAGGATTCAGATCCCCAGAACTCTTGTCTGCATGATCCTGGTTTGCAGTTGTAGCAGACTGTGCAGAAAAGAACCACAGCCTGGATATCAGTTCTTTTAATTCTCACATTCACACCCTCATGCTGATATGTAAGGAAAAACAACACATTTACAATAACACTTGTAAACATAAAAAAAAATGGCAATGGTAGGGGGAAGGGGAAAGAAGGAGAAGAGGTTTAAGGTTAACTCCAGACTTTGGAGTTTTCCTAATATATTGAAAACCTGATTGGATGCCTGAGCTTGGAGAGCTGATGTAGTTAATGATCTACCCATATGACAGGGAATTCAGGTGCATACATGTATTCAAAGCAGAGCCCCAAAGGACTGTTTTAACACCTCCTCCCATCCTGATTTAGGATGCCTGTCTCTCCTCCAACCCAATTCAGGGTTACCAGCAGAAGGGGGATACAACATCCCTGAAGGGGGCTGGCTAGAGGTCTGCTTTAGCCTGCATTGGTCCTCAAGATCACTGCATCCCTTCACCTCTACAGCATTCTTATTTATCTTCCCTCTTTGCTGAAAGCCTGAAACCCACATATTAGGCTGCGTATTGGTTAAAATTTCCCAGTCAATGTTGGTCAATGGTGGTGCTGTGAAGAGTGATTTTTCTGCCAACTGTTCAAGACTTCCTCTGGGTTTTCAAGGAAATTCGAATGCCCATGCCGGTAGGATAAATAATAACCATAAAGTAAGTTTTATCTTTCAGTCCCCTATTGTGCCATATTGTGAGTTGAGCTGGAGCATTTACCAACCTTTAGTGAATGCTGGGGATCTCCAGCTCTGCACCCCCTGTAGTTACACTCATGCTTCTGACGATAGCTGTGTAGATAAGCTTGTTGACCATCACTATTGCATAAACCGCACTGGAACTGTGCCAAAGGATATGGGGTCAGTATGATTCCACTGCCAAAGGCTGGCCATTCATCCTCGAAAGTACCCATCAAGTTAAATCCCTGATAGCCAGGATCTCAGACATATGTCTGGACGTTGGTTAAAATTTCCCAGTCAACGTTGGTCAGTGATGGTGCTGTGAAAAGTGATTTTTCTGTTCAAGGCTTCTTCTGGGTCTTTCAGCAAACTGGAATGCCCGGTGGGATATATAACAACCATAAAGTAAGTTTTAGCTGGAGCATTTACCGACCTTTAGTGAATGCTGGGTATCTGAACTGGCCATGTTTTAGTAAATTGCGCCCTATGTGAGTGCAGAGCATGAATCTTATTCCCACTGCTAATCACACTCTGGTCAGAGGTCTATGGCGAGCCTCCAAAGCCTTGACCACCACTCTAGCCATTTTATTGTCTCCGCAACCTAATGATAATCATTATCTTTAATGGGCAATTGTCGAAGAGTGGGAGCAATGTTTATGGACTCTACTAGGTTGACCCCCCTTGAGCTTTGCCCTTATTTTACAGACAGCAATATTCTTCTCCCAGGGGAGGCGATCAGCCCTCTGCCCATTTTTTTTATGCACATTAACTTTCAAATCATATACCATCTTTTATTAGGCATTCGGTGCTCAGAGCAAAGCCTTTTCTGGATTCCCCGGAGGAATGCATCTCATACAGAGCCGCTTCTACTGTAATACCCATCAATGGATTTACACAAGCGTTCCTCTGCAAATGTTAGGCTTTAAATTTTAAGACCTTAAATGAGCTCTCAATACGTGGCAGAGAGGTTTTCAATGCCCACATAGAGCAACATCTATTAATAATTTCCTTTTATTTCCAGCCGGCAAAACAATTTCTATAGAAAGTCAATCCATCACGGCCACCAACACCTGAGCTCAAATTTCACTCCTGCTCTGATTGCAAATACAACACAATTGGTATACAAATGTCTAGTCCTGGGCTCAGGTATTTAAAGGAGTCAGTTTGTACTTAGAGGAAAAATCTAATGTGTATTTTAGAGTGGGGAGCTAACAGCTAAACATAGGTCTTGTGTTTACCTATAAAAAAAAAAACTTCTCGATATGCTGATTGGTTTATTCACTCTCCCGTGTGTTATTCCTCTGCAACAAGGCATCAAACCAGGATGTTCCAGGAATGAAGAAATCATCTAGCCTGTTCCTCATTGAAGAAGGGCCAAAAACTCAAAAAGAAATAATACGGGATTATAAGGAATGGGTTGTAATTAGAAATAGCTGGATCTCTTAAAAGCATAACTCTAAATGGTGGTTGGCCTGGTTGGCTCTTGGATTTTACAAGTTCAAACTGGGGTTCTGGGTAGAACTAGCTACTATCAGCCAAACATAAGGTAAATCCTGAATCCAAACCAGCTCACCTATGACTAAAGGAGTAGCTAGGCTTTCTGGCACCTGGGGCAAAGATACAAAATGGCTGCCCCCCTTTGGTGTCCACTTGAACTGCTGCACCCAGGGCATGTGCACCCACCTTCTCTAGCTAGCCCCTGCCTATGACACCAAAATGTTCCTTCAGAACAGCGGTAACAATTTATCACTTACTCAGAAATGTGGTTCTATAAACAGCCCAATTCAGAATGTAATTTCTCTATTGGTTCTTCTCTTTCATACTTGGAGTTCTTGACACAAGAGGCTACTTCCAACAATACTTAGGGCAAATCATGACTACAAAATGGTCCACCTATCATAGTCCTAAAACACTGTCTGCTCAGAGAAAACAAGGTGGTATAGGGTTTGAACCTTTATAAGTTCCTCCAGCATGAAGAACTTGATTTTGGGTAAACCAAGGGTTTTTGGGAGAATGTACAGCCAAAAATGGGTTGCGTCCCTGCTTAGAACCAGGTAAGATAGCCCCAAAACACTACAGAAACTTTTTTTGAGGAGCGGCACCAAAATTTACAACTTGGCCAGAGGTTGGGATCTATGGTAAACTGGTACAGTACAGGGTCCAAACTACCACCTTACTGGTTCCCCTTAGAACCAGTTCACCTACTACAACCTACACAACCAAAACACTGACCCACTGAAGAAGGAAAAAAAAGTAAAAATAATCAAAGAGAAGGATTCATGTAAAAGGAAGAAAATTGTCCAAAGATATACTGTAACACTTGATAGAATTTTTTCCCTGATTTCTACGAGCAACAAGCAGATACTGCATGAGCCGTACATCAAGAGCGTTCATTTTCACGCCATGTCGAACAAATCATCCTGGACAGGATATGCGTGTTTGATCACAAATGACTTTCAGGCTGCACCTTAACTAAGGTCGACCTTATCTTTGCCTTGATCACAACGCCAACCGATGACTGAGGATGCAATCAATCCTACGACCTTGCCTCTACACAGTCATCAGTCCCAGAGCAGCACCTCACTTCTCTGTGGATTAAACCAGTAACGGGACTGATGTCATTTTCAAGGGCGGTTTTAAAAATAATACTATCTCTTTGATCAGCTTAGATTGAAAGCTCATTGGGACACTGTCTTTTATTTTGTTTTTACATTAAATATTTGATACATTTTCTAAAAGGCAGTTTTAATGCCCTAGAGAGATGTGCTGCCATGAAACAAGTAGAGATGTGCTGCCATGAAACAATGCCAAGTACAATCGATCTGTAATGATTTTTCTAAATATCTTAAGATCCAGGTAGGAATTTTGTGTTTTAGTGGTATATTATGGATCCTGAGAGGGAACAGCAAAGGAAATTGCATTACAAAAAATGAATCGAGCAGCAGAAAAGCATAGTAATAGAGTGATGGAGGCCATCATTCGTTTTTGTTACACTGGATCATGCAACTTACCTGAACCGAAGGTACTGCGTTGACCTAGTTCCCTGCAGCCCAGTCTGGCCTCCCTTGTGGAGGGCTTTAGTGAAGCCGCGGATGGGTCCTAGACAGAGGAGTAGCTAGGCTTTCTGGCACATGGGGCAAACATTCGAAATGGCACCCCCCACATGTGCTCAGGTCCCCCTTTGGCACCCCCTGACCTGCTGCACCCGGGGCCTGTGTCCCCCCTGCTCCCCCTAAATACGCCCCTGGTCCTAGATTCTATATTTCTGGATCAAGCGTCCTGTAGGTTTGGGGTTGTTATAAGACCTAGAGCTTCACAGGTGTCCAAACTAGCCTGACAAAGTGTTGTTTCTTATTTTTCTAGGTAGGGGGCTTATGAAATATAATATACATTAAACATTATTGAAAAATATTTTTTTTTTCTGAACATGGCAGGAGGCAGGGATGTCCCCTGTCACCTATAAGTTTTCTATTGCCCATTTAGATGTTTGCTGAAACCATAAGGATCAATACTAATATCAAGGGCCTAGAGGTGGTAGGGGCACATCATAGGATATGCCTGTTTGCGGATGATGATCTAGCACCTTTGCTGTGGCAGTCAGTTTGTGTGGGTGAGAGCTGGTTGCACAGAGAAACAGTTGCAGATACTACTCTTGTCTCCCCCAAAACATTAAAATGGGATGCACCAGCTGCTTTTATAGGCACCACACCTGGGATTAGATGCGGTACTGTGCTCCACAGCGGGGTGTAGCTTAATAGTCAATCACATGGTGACTCCACATTGGGGTGTAGCGTAATAGTCAATCACATGGTGACTCCACAGTGGGGTGTAGCGTAATAGTCACATGGTGACTCCACAGTGGGGTGTAGCGTAATAGTCACTCACATGGGCGAGGAGATGCTGTTGGGGTCAGAAGCTACAAAGTGACTAGGCCGATTAGAAGGGGCACCACCCAGCCACCACTTTCTGGCACCTGTCAGAGGGCCACATAAAAAGGCTTGGAGAGCCGCATCCAGCCCCCAGGCCTTGAGTTTGACACATGCGGCCTAAAGTCTTTGACCTGGCCCATCACCTTTTTGGCAAACATATTACCAGAGGCCCTTGCATTGCCCTTTGACATACCAAACCAAAAATAACTTTCCAAAAAATAAAATAAGCTGCTGTAATTTCTCTGCTTGGCAACAGACAATTGCAAAGGCCTGAAAGCAACAGTCCCTGTCATTTGGTAAAGTGGTCTCTTGCATGAATAGCTTTCATATCAACAAGAAATTTAGTATGATACACACAAGATATTTCTTTCTCTTTGTGAGCTCTGGCTAGGATATGTTAATCCTCATATGGATTGTGAAGAAGTAGCTACAGACTCTGACAGAGAGACGGGGGAGAGATCCAGCAAGGGAAGAGTTCTCCTGGGGAAGCCATACTTTCTTAATTGTACCTGTGACTATGGACAGAACCCAGAACAGTAACTGGATGGATATATTGTACGTGACATGTTTGCTGCCTATGGACTAAATAAAGAGGAACTCTGCTTTCATCTCCTGGACTGGTGTTCATCCTTTCAAGTGGCAACAGTGAGTACTAACCTCCCCTGCAACTGTACCTGACCCTTACCTACTCACCCACACACGTAGAGCACCCTGGTCCCAGAAGAACCTGCTCCCTGCCGTCCTCACTGAACACCCGGTGCGTGAGGGCTACAATTGTCTAGTATTTCAATAGGAATACTATTGGTGGGACCTCCGTGGGAGCGATGGATTCTCCACTTTCTTTCTCTTTCACCTACTGCTTTATTCTGCCACTTTATGACTTAATTCTTTACCTACAATTCTCGCTGTCTCTTAGGGATGGCCTGTGATAGCCATTGGCTGCTCTAGTGGAAATTGGGGGGAGGGAGTGGAGCCACCGATGCCTCTGTAGTATCTGGGCTTTGGTGGGTCAAAAGAAAAGAATTGGCTGATCCGCATTTCTCCCAATAAAATTTCGCTTTTAATTGTTATCCATTAAAAACATCTTCATAGTAAAAATATTCCAACTTTAAAATCAGTAGTAGATAAAGTCCTGGCACAAGTAGGTAAACAAGGTAGCCACTAACGCGTTTTGGATGCCCAGTCCTTAATCATAGGTCTATCTATAAGTTTTTGGGAGATTTGGAGAAGTGCGGATCAGCCAATTCTTTTCCATTGAATCTGTGTGGGACTACCCACGATCGAGCACCCCAAAACAAGCGGTCTTAAATAAACCTTCTTGTGATTCCTTGGTGGGTCAGTACCTTACCCTTGAACAAGAAGGTGCATAGGGTTCACCAAGCATCGGCTCAGATTCCCTGAATGTGTTAAGGTCAATGAATGCTTAATTCTAAGTAATTAATAACATCATTGTCTTTTATTAGTGAATTGTGCTTTTGACCCCATATGGGGCATTTGTGAAAATTCTTCAATAAAAATCTATTGCAAGCAAATAAATATTTGAAATAAATACAAATAAATAGATAATTGTTTTTTTTTAATTAATAATTTAATCAAATAGGTTGACTGTTAAATCCTAAGCAATTCCATTACTATTCAAATGCCCCACTCCCGATTGGATATTTAAATTCAGAGAGGCATCCCACAGTAAATCAAGGCCCTTTGTAACAGCCCCTCCTCCATCTATTATTTGACGAGTAAATAAGTCCAATCAGCGACAACCAGAAGGTCAAACCGCTCCATTGCTGACGAATCTCCGACGCCCTCCTACTGATTTAATTGTCTTTCCTCATATCTTTTGCATGACAAACATTATAAATTCATCAAGCTTGGCACTTAATGCTCGCCGGGACCCTGCGGAGATCTGCAGCCAATTAAAAAATATTAACAAGCTCTGAATTCCGTGTAGAAGATTAAGAGCTGGCCTAAAAGCTGAGTGAGCTTCATACAGATTGACAAAATAATTTTACACAACATTAGCTGCTTTATTTGGGCCTCAAATATATATATATATATGTATATATATAATGGAGCAGTGGAGAATGCCATAGTGTTTCAAAGTACATGACTTTACTGTATTTTATTTATTCTTGGTCTGCAAATGCAATTATGCAATGGCATGGGGGGGGGGGGGGGATGGTAGTAGCCAACCGGGCTCTTTTTGTAAAAATGTCTCAAGCGGATCAAAACCCATATGGCGCGACCCTGAAATATAAGCCTACCACTAGCCTAACCTGGGGGCATCCAACCCTGCTGTGTGAAACCCTCAGATCACCCCTATACTCAACTTTAACAATGGCAGCATCCCTGGCCTCCCTGTAGCTGAGCACACTCCCGCTTCCAGCCTATCTGAATGGCAGAGCATGGGCGCACCCAGCTTGGAGGCTGGGGGTGTGGTCAGCACGTCACCCGGCCCTTTTGAGATCAGCCAGCTGGATCAGCAGAGTATTGAATGCTTCCAAAAGTTACTGTTGCTGCACTGCTTTATGGTGTGTTAACATGTTAACACAGCCCCATAGCAAAACATTTCGCAGGTTAACAATTGCTACATCCATAGAGCAGGACAAAATGTGGCACAGCCGCCCAAAACATGTCGGCCATGGTACATCTGGCGACTTAAGTGTAAATGTAGAAACTGGTGTGAAGTGACTGTTGGCTATTCCATCAGATAATGCTGATGGTTGGAAATGAGATTAGATATTAGTTCATCCATTATCATCATTTCATCTGCACAAATAACAACTATGTTTGACCAGATATGCATGGGTCTCCTTGTTTTAGGGAAATACTCACTACAGTCTGTGGGGAGCCCACAATTTTCCTGGGACCCAGAGTCTGGAGAGCTGTACTTGGTAGACTGAAAAGATGTAAAGATGTACTTTCTCCTATGTTGCCATAAGGTGGAAGATACACATAGAAAGCAGGACAAGAGCAGGCAGCCCATGTGCCAGCCAGTGCATTCAATCTTTTGGAGTGGATCCTTTGTGAGTGTATTTGTCAGTCGGTGGTGAGCTCTTTTGCAGGGTGAGAGGATTTGATTGTGGGTTTGTCCCACACGGCCTCCAACGCACCACACTCGCTACCTAGCTGAAAGACTATATGCTCTCATATGTTTAAGGAGGACATACAGGCCTCCATCCTTATTTAGTGTGCCTACTGCCTAAATATGCCTTCCCCCAAGTAGTAATACTTACTAACACCACACAGGAAATCCCCGTACATGGTGAGACTTAATCAGATGCATGTGATGCAGGGGTCTTTTTCATTGCATTGGATTTTAGTCATGGCTCACCCCTGGGCCTCCATCATTTGCTATGTCAAGGGGGTACCCACCACTTGTTCAGGTAGGAAAGATGCCAGTGGTGGCATGCCTGCAAAAGTAAAAAATTATAATAATAAAAAATAATAAACATCAGACTCATCAGTAATGGTAGGAAGGGGCTCCTGCTTACAACCCTGGAGCAGCTTCCACCAAGAGTGGCCCCGAAAGCAATGAAAGGCTAGGATTGATGGCGTTGAGGCCCCTTCATCCCGGGCAATGCCTTTCTAGGCAAGAAGTGTGCAGGGGCAAGGAATGTGGGGTTGAACAAAATTGCTTGTAGAAAAATGCTACCAGCAAGTTGGAGGAGGCCTGAAGCAGCAGTGAATGGTGAGCATTGGAGCTGAGGATGAGTCCAACAGAGGTGGGAAAGAAGAGATTCGGCGGCTAGAGCAGCAGAATTTCCCAGATTGGCACAGACTTAGTTCAAAGATTATTTGCACCGAACCATTAAATTGAAGGAAAAAAATACTGTATCAGATTTTCTCTACCAGATTTTCTACCCAGATGCCTCTGCCACACTTAATCCAGCCTTGGTCATATACAGTGAAGGTAGTCAGGGCATCCTAAATGGGGATGTCTTTAGGGGCACCATCCTGTAGTCTACCTTTCAGGATACCTTTCAACCTAAGACCGATACCTTTCAACCTAAGACCGGCCCTAGGTTTGCACATCATTATACAATTCTAAATTCATTTTTGGCACATTAAAAAGATCATTTTGAGGTTAATTTGGCCAAATTATACATCATTGCCTTAACAAGGAAACATTTGATCCAATTTACACCTTTTAGTTGCATTGTTACAAATATTACACTCTTCTGTAAAATCATGCAACAAGTGTGTAAACACAAAGGTAAATGAAAGATTGTAATGCAGTTTTAATGGGAAGCCATTCCTCCAGTATAGACTGAAGCCTTACAGAACAATAAAAGGCAACATTCCTCATTAGGGGCTGCAAACCTACTCATAAACAATAGCAACAGTAAACATTATTACCAGCAATTAACATTATGCAAAGTAGGTACAGAGGTTTAGGCACCAAATAATGTAGCTGTGCACAACAAATGCAAGGGGATTGCCATAGAGACCGTCTGGCCGGTAGATCGTTATAAGGATAAAGTCATTATGTCTGGCTGAGAATCTTTATTGCACATTTTAATAAGTGATTTATTTGGCAACTAGCTCATAATCTTCCTTCCTTCCTGCGGCTGGGATTTAAGACCTACTGGCAAGCGAGCCATGTTTGTTCCTGTATCTGGCATTTATGGAAAAAAACAGAACATGCAAAAGTCTGCTGTAAAACATGACACACAAAGCTGTGGAACAGATTCATCTTTCAAAACAAACAGTTTTGGAATCTTTGAGGTTGGTCGATCCTGATCGGGCAAAGGATTTCTCAGGGGTGGGTTAATAAAGATGGGGGTCTCTGGAAACTTTCTTTGGGCTGGGTTCCTAACAAGCTTTTGAATATTTGAAACATTTGAATAGAATCATTTAAGTTTGTAGATGGCGGGAATTCCTCAGGGGTGGGTTCATTAAAAAATAGGGTATCAACTCTAAGGTGAGTTCCACAAGGAGGAAAGATGGAGGTTAGTGTTGGGAAAACCCCTATAAGTTCGGCCAAACTTTGAAGCAAATTTGGTTTGGGTACCTATCATGACCCAAACCCAGTTACTGCTGAAATCAATGGGGACCCAAACTTTGCGACCCAAAAATGGCCCAAAATGCCATGAGGGGCAACCTTGACAAATGGGCCCTCCTATCCCCCCACCCACTGGCCACCCATCATATGTAATTTTAAATAAATAGCTGCAATCAGTAGGTGGTGGCGGTGAGTGAGAGGTCCCCTCAAAGCAAATGCAGAGTGTGCAGCAATAGCAAGTGGCTGTACTACTTACCTAAGCCTAGTAATCCGGTTGGCGTTCTGCCCTTACCAGGGCTTCAAAAGGTGGCCGCCCCCATGAGTGAGGAAACTGGCAGCTGGCACTAGAAGTGCTGCTAGCTGCTGCCAGTGTATTTGCTCATGGAGGCGGCCATCTTTTTGAAGCCCCAGAAAGTTGTACAGCTGCTCCCTGCTGCTGCATAAGCTACAATGTTAAGCTGGTTGATGGGCTGCTCAGCAGCCCATTAACCAGCTTTTCCGAGTTTGGGTCGAACACAGACTTCTGGCTAAACCCTGTGTTTGGATTTGGGAACCCAAACTCGCAAAGTTCGGTATGAGCACTACAAGGCTGAATACGGTAGGTGTGTTTTTTTGTTTGTAGAAGGAAGGAATAGAGAATTCCTCAGGGGTGAGTTCTCTATTTAAAAAATAGGATATCAGTTCTAAAACAAACTAGAAGGAGGAAAGATGGTGGTGATTTTTAGGTCAGCTGATGGTAGGAATATATGAAAATGTCCTTGGTGTGGGCATTATCGTGCAAAACAAACTTCTGTAGAATATTTTAGGTTTTGATGGAAGGAATGGTCAAATACCAACCATCTTGGATGTTGAAAGGCTCAGAAAACGCACTAGGCGCAAGTAGAATGTTTTTTAATGTGGGGAATCAGTATGTACAGTGTTGGTGGAACATACAAATCTTATTCAGGCTGAAGGTCAGGTTTAGGTTTGTAGTGTAGATGACCAGAAGGGACAGAGAATTATCAGTCGTGGTTTTTTTATTGAAAAAAAGGTATACATTCTAAGGAGAGAATTACAAGGAGGGCAATTGGTGGTGATTATTTAGGGCAGGTAAATGACAGGAATAGATAGAAAATTCTTAGGGGCAGGTTCTTAATGAAAAAAATAAATCTTGGTTCTAAGGAGAGCACTAATAATATTAATTCCGATAGAGCTTACTGAGTTTCATAGATGGCAGGAATGTGCAGAGTATTATAACAGTGAGTTCTTAATTTAAATATACGTTTATAAGCAGGTGCTTGTTCGTAGACATATATGTAGCAGTAACTCCAGGAAACTTATCTTAGCTTTATTTTTCTAAGATGTTTTGCTAGTGCTCCGCCTGGCTTTCTCATTTCCCCCAAACTCTAAATTCATTGAACTGAGAAAGTAAGGTAGATGACAACTGTAGTGATATGGTATGTCTTCAAGAAAAATAACGCTTGACTTATTACTGTATATAGGATCTTGAGGAATGAGAACCTTCACAGACATTCCAAGACATAGTTGTTCAAATGTATTAAAGACCAGGGAAATAAAAAGTAGAGTCAAATTGGAACAACTGGTTAAAGAAACCAATAGTTCAATGAATACACAATTCTAAAACTGGAGTAATTTCCCCAACATAGAAAAGGCACACTACTGAACTATAATAAAAACAATAAAATATACAAAACAGGAATGCTGTTCGTTGTCCTACAAAGAATTAATAGCATACGTACTATAAATTCGACTTTAATGGATAAAACATATACATTATGCAGTACACCACAAAAATGTGCCAAATGCAAGAAATCACTACTCACAGCATAGCATAGGAAAATATATATACATAATATCTGACAAGAATCTAAGCTAATCAACTAACTAAGCTACAGTATCATAAACATACAATAATCAACCCTTTAATCAGCGACCCGCGGAATGGTAAAGACATGCGGCAAAACAAAATCATAATGTACAAGTACAAGCAAAAACATCCAAAAGGATAGTTTCTCCTCTTTAATCCAAATACCAAACCTGTTTTGCAGTAAATGCTGGTCAATTGAAGGTCCCTTTGGAGGAGGGAGATTTCCTAGATGCCCCACAACTTACATGGCTATTGTACCACTTTCTCAAGTGGCAACCATTCAGGTTCCGTCATTTATAATCTGCCTTTCTCAAATAGGTATCTGTTCAATTCCAATGAATGGAATTCAAGGCAAATGCAATTTAATGCAAATTCGAAGAAATTGTTTATATCGTTTGTCCCTGGTCTCCCTAGTATTCTTGGTTTATCCCCAGATGCAACTTGGCTTGTTCCTCTTCTCTGACCTTTGTTTGTCTGCCACAACTTTGCCTTGTCTTCCAGGAACTGCACCTGTTGTTCTTATACAAGACCACCTGTTGTCCTTATACAGTACCAATGTTCCAGAGTGAGCAGAGCTAACAGTCCCTTTTACTGAGTTAATTAAATATTACTGTCTTGAAATGTTTAATGCTATTAAATGGCATTTGAATAGTATTGACCATCAGGACCCTTTAACTTTGTCCTATGTGTATTAAGGATGCTGGTCTTGTCAGCAACAATAACTACTGCAGGAACATGGTCATAAAGTGAGAGGAAGCCAATCCAACAACCAGGCAAGACTTAGCTTTAGCGTTCTGTTGAAACTTTTTTTCATGAGACACGTACAATCACCCTTGCATCCTTCAAAAGCGGCATTAACAAAATAGTAGCATTAGAGATGTTATTAGTCTACCGGGCTCTACATTTTCACCAACTATCTCTAAAAATCGTAAATGGCAATAATCATAAAGCTAAATTAACTGTATTTAAGTGTAAGCAAGATGAATGTGTCACAAAGTTAATTGTCCCTAAATGTGGCAGTAACTGAGATTATGAGTCATCTTAGAGGACGTAAAATAAGTTACAATACATCATTGTATATTTATTACGGTAAAAAGTTGAAAATTCACTCTCCGGGTAATCATCAGATAGCTCACGTTTTTGATTAATAGTAAATTTCATCAAGCTGCTGTCCTTGGAGAGTATTTTGTTAAATACATTACAGTAAATTATAGTTATTTAATATAGCATCATCTTTTTTTTCCCCCTCTCGTATCACATAAGGGACCAATGTGGCAAGAATGATGATTACATCTTGCGCAATTCGTATCTCATATGAAGCGTACAAAAGAAGATTCAGCCATGTTCAGGAAGCAATCACAAAGTGTCCTAACTTGGCATGGCAAAGCAGTCTTAATAAGTGTCAAGTAAACTAGTAAAATGAGTTCCTCGACTATTGAACTAAAGATGACCACACGCAGTTCCAGGTCAGGACCAATTTTCGCTATCTTTTGGGTTCCTACATGGGCCATTCTGTGTGTGGGGTGGAGGGTGACCATGTTATGAGGTTTGAGGCACTATAGCAAAGTATTAAACCTATGTCACATTTCTCTCCCACGCTAGGAATAATTTCCTGTAGATTGAGACCTTTACATCACTTTATAGAATAGCCATGTGTAGACCAACCATGTAATAATGGATCACTGCAATTCCAGGCCCTAACACATTTTAGTAGTCTTCCATAACCTTGGTAAATACTCAGTGAAAGATAAAGTAATCAACCTACATGAAAAAGGTTAACTTCGAATAGACACAGCATACAGTATATCTATATGTTCCTCTTCAAAATATCATGTTAAACCTAAAGTAGCACTTCAGCTCAAATGTATTTAACTTTTCTGCCAAAGAAAGGCTTTCCCCTAGATCGCAAATAAGTGTTAACTTGTTTGAATTAGGATTACTTGTTTTCTGCAGGACTCAAGCTCAGGTTATTCAAAGAAGATTTTGAGATTTTTGGTATCATGACCTGGCAAGCTCAGATGGACAGTTCCCATTCTGTTATCTACTATTGTCTCATCAGAACTGTGAACATCATTTCATTTTTATTTTTAAATATTTTAAATACTTGGACATTTATAGGAAATACCCACATTGAGAGGAACAACACCCCAAAAGTGAAAATCGGGTGTGTTGTTCCTCTTAAAGTAATTGCTGCTGCTCATTTTAGCCCCGCTGTGGGCCCGTGCATAAAGGCGTGTTGCTATAGATTATTAGATTGAAGCTTGCCAATTTTAACCTTTGCTGCTAATCAACTGGAGGATATTTTTAATTTATTCTAAATAGGTTTAGATTTTTGCAAGCAAGCAGTGCTACGCTATGTTGCGTTTTTTATATTTTGAGCTATTTGAAGATCAACCTAAGATTCTTTATCCACAATAAAGAGTCTCCTTGCAAGTGTATTGATAAAGAATCTCTGCTTTTGAAAAAGGCGTTTGGGTGCATTTAACCCTTTGGGAGCTGGTAAGCAGTAAATTTAGTTGGTGGCCACCTGTGTCTGCATGTTAAACACGTGGTGAAGACCACCAAGGAATATCTGATCAAGTGAAGTTGCTGGTTGGATCAGCTGTTCTCCATTTTTTTTTTTAGTATATTATAAAAGATGTTTGAGGTCCTTCCCACTTTGTCCAAGGTTCCTAACCATCTTGTTCCTAATTGGAGGCACACATAGCAAAGTCTTTAGTTCTACAGTACTTTATTGTCTTGCGCTCTTGCTCTTTGTCCTTGGTTGTCTCTCCATTAGCCTTCTGGCCAGTGTCCCCACTTGTTTCTCCCTTATATTGTTTCATAGTAATTCTCTACTTACTTTCTGTGAGAGAAATCTGTGTTCCTTGCAGCAAAGTTAACAGCATCTGAGACCTTTCTCACACGGAGAGAAAAAAGTTTTACTTGTTCAGGAAGATGAAAGGTTTTGTGAGACAGCGGAAAATGTCACTGAGGATTCTGTGATGGAGAAAAAAAATGAACCTTTCTCACATGCCTTCCCATGAGGAACACATCAGAGCGCTAATATCCCCACGCTGTGCGACTCTGAATGAGGTTACCTCACGGAAGCGGGCACAGGCTCAACGTTGGCGCAATAGGACAGAACAAGGAGGCGAATGATGGAGGGAGATGCTCTCATGAGAGACGACGGTAGCGCATACATAACGGGTTGGGAGAACACGGCGGGTGATTGATGCATGTACGTTTCGGGAAGAAGACACAGAGAGATAACTTTCAACAGAAAGAAAGAAGTGAGGTGGCTGTGCAATTTGACAAGGGAAAAAAAATAAAAGGGGACTGGAGAGGTTAGAAAAGGAACAGACGGACACCAAGAGATAAATGGCGCTGTCATGACGTGGCCATCAGAGATGGTGTGATACCTGTGCCCTGTAATCCCTCATGAAAGTTTCCCTTTATTTTTCATAAAGACAGGGACATGTCCAGAGGACCAGAGTTGAATAGAGACAAAAACATTTTGGAGGAAATGATGTCATCACCTATTTTAAGTAAGGCACTTAATTTGTTAGTTTTCTGACATCACCACTGATGTCAAAACAAACTTGAATGTCCAGCTTCCAGTCCTGGGCATGGCCTGCCCTCATTCCCTTCAGCATAGGTCCTGTGCTCTCCAAAAGATCAATGACAAAGCTATCTAAACATTACTGAGCCAGTCCTAGACTATTTTTATCAGTAAATAAATATCAGGGAAAGTGTGAAGCAGTAAGCGTGCTGCAGTAACTCACCTCAGCCCGCAAAAGTGGCAGTAGCGTTTGAATTTGGACCCTTATGGGAGCCGACTGCCATCTTTTTTGTAGCCTTGACTGGGGCCAAATATAAACACTGCTGCTGTTGCTGAGGATCGTGGGCTGAGTGCACCTCAGCAGCCCATCAACCTTTTCTGTGTTCGGCCCAGACGCCAAAGTCAAACACGTACTTCTGGTTGGGAGTTAGGGTTTGGAGACCCAAACTTTGCATTTCAGGTTCGCCTTTCTCTACTGGTGAATAGTGACTACACCGCCATAACGCAACTTTGGTGGGAAGGCATTAAATTTAAACCTTTTTGTAAAGCAACTTTAAACTGATGAAATGGAGACTCAATATCAAGGCCAGTTATGAACTAGTAAGCGGTAAAATTAAAACCTACATTGACTAACTGTCCATGGCCTTTAGTCTTGTTTTTAGACAAAATAATGGGATTAAACAAGGGATTTGGCTTAGGTTAGAACTAACTCTAAACAGCGAACTGAAAACAAATTGGTGGGCTGCCTAGCACTGATGTCTGGTGAGCAGTTGAGGAGTTAGGTTTTTTGCTCAAGAGCACTTCAGGCATGTCCTGGCCGAGAACTGAACCTGCGACCCTCCGGTCACAAGGCTGCTTTCTGATTCCCTTTACATCCCAATGACGATGATATGCTCTGACTCTTCTCCTCTAAGCACAGCTTCTCTTGTCTAAGCACAGAATATGCTCAGATGGATTGTGTGTCATGCTAATTGACCAGCAGATGATTTGAACGGGACAAGCTGAAACTTTACCGACAACAGCATACCCCGCAGTGTGAGCCTCACCTAGGTTCTCACCATGGTCATAGTCACCAATAGGTTCAGCAGACCAGCTCTACTGATTGCTGAATATGAGTGCCATGGGATTCAATGAATTTCATGGCAATCATTCCATGGATTTAAAAAGTAAAAGAAATGAGAATGACATATATAAATATATATTGGGTCCATTCAGCAACAAGTTTACTTTGGAATTAAAAGTGCACTTTAGGTGAAAAATTAAACAGAAGGGTTTTTTTACACCTAAAGAAATTCTCGGTTCAATTAACACGCTTTAAGATATTTCCAAAAATAAGTTCCATAAGTTCCATTTCATGATTTATTTCAAAATAAGAAATGATTCGAAGCAGAAAGAACATTTACAAAAGTTAATAAATGCCTGTGTACATTCGTTGCTTATTAAAACCTAAAGCTTTCACTCTATGACGGTAAAAATATCCACTGGCTGTAAAAGTTAGAGTTTACTAAGAAATTACTTTATAAAAGCAAATACAAAAGTTGTCATATAACTCTAGTGAAAGAAACTCTCCTAATTTTCATGATATATTTTAAGGTAAATTTCCTTAATCGAGGCCCTAGTGTTGAATCAACCCCTAGATAGACAGTGAAAGGAAATGGTACTTTTTGCTCCAAAAAATAATAATGCACTTTTTGTACCCGTTGCTAAATCACCTCTTTGATTTTCTACCAGAATCAGAATTAACCCCATTATGCAATTAACACAAAAAACCTGTAGACATCCCAGAATCTGAGATATATCAAACTGTAGTATATATCCTAAAGACTATATTCTACCCTGCATATTTGTAGCTCAAGCATTGGTCTTCTTTTCTGTCTTTTCTTGTTAATGCAATCAGATGGATTTCTCAATAAAATGCCAAATTGGACAGAGATCTGGTTAAGCAACTAGGTCATGCCAACAACTCATAGCCTCTTCATTACATAGTGTGATGTTGGGGGTAGCAGGTATTGTAAAGGGTATTTGAATACATAAACTGCAAAAGTTTTAATTTATTAGATTTAAAAAATGGTGAATAGTATCCCCTGATGCAAATGTAACGAAACCCCATGCTAATCAATAGCAAGGCTGCATCTATTCTAGATTATAGACAGGCACTAGAAAAAGGACACATGCAAATTAAAGATAGGGCACAGGAGGGCAGTTTAATTAATAAATGGCATGGGAGGCATCTCTTCCAATAAAAGATAAAAGAAACTGAACATGTTTCGAACAAAAGACGCCCAAGAGGAGATTTAATCAATACTGTATGTCTAAAGATATACAAGAGGAATACTAAGAACTGGCAGATTATCTTTTCATTCCGGTTCTGATGATGGTCCAAGGGGCAAGGGTAAATGTACAAAGCAGGAAAGTCTTATTTTACAGGTGGTCAGGTTCTAGGATGGACTTTGCCAGTCCAAGCAGTGTCAAAATCATTTAAGAAGTCCAAACCTCTGATTTGACATTTTTTAGAAAATCAATTTTTATTTTCATTTGTTAGCCGTAATTGGCTACTACTGTCTGGAAGACTTCATATTTTCCCTTGCATGGATCCACGGGTTAAACATGATGGACACATGTTTTAGCTCTTGGGAAGTTTATTAAGATTGTGAGTGGTTCTCCAGTTTTTAGATTGCCTATGGATTGAGCCTTAAAAGTTTCTCCAGCTTAACACACAATAAAGTGCAAAATAATCAGAAAGAAGGTCTTCTGAAACTAATTTGGTTTTGTGATGGGACTTGTATACGAGAGGAGACCCAAAATGTTTCCAATAGGGTAGCGTTTTATTTTTTTAAGATGTGTGATCCATATTGACTTGAGAATCTTTGAGAGGCCTAAAGACTGTAATATCTTGAAGGCAGTGTTGGATTGGGGTATCTTGGGCCTTGTCTTGTTATAGGAAAGTGGACAGTGTATTTACTAAATCCTATCTGTGTAGTATTAATAGAGCACAGGGGTATTGTTCGTTTCCAACCCATAACAGACAGAATGTTGTGAACCAGAGTGACAGAGCGGGGCCTCTAATAGGTGAGGGCCCAAAAAGGTCCCCTGAGTTTAGGGGGCCACTGTGGATTTCCTTGTTCCTCTGCCAGCCAGTCTGTGACTGCTTGAAGGAGAATAGGATACTACCAAAATGGTTAACTTTTTTCCCCATATGCATTGATTGGAGTAAAGCAAATTTTTATGCTGCAACATATGAATGCATAGAGATATTTACTGGATGAAAGATAGCTTCTCATTCGTCCACGTAGCCCAGGAGCAGTTAGGGGTTAGGTGCCTTGCTCAAGAGTCATGTCACATGATTGGTTCCTTAAATACTAGGCCACGACTGCCCCTTTTATTAACCTAAAATTGTAAAAATAGGATTGTCATCTTCATTTGAGACTGGCTCTTTAAAATAATGATTTAAAAGGCAACCTAGTAGCTGCAAGGTTGGTAGTTCCCCTAGTTTATCTCCGTTCAAATTGTTATAAATGAGGCCCTTATTATCCCTCACAATACCCCTCACAACTCATCTGTCAGACATCTCCCAGCGACTAATTCTTCCATCTAAATGGTTTAGACTCTTCCCAGCAGCCACTAGGGCTGTCACCACAATTACATGTTCCCAGGCCATCCTTGTCATGGGTTATTTTATAACGTGTTCAGTGGGCGAAGATAAAATACCTATCATCATGCTGAGCTGTAGTTATGCTTCACCTTTAAACACAGATTACAGAACAGACATATTCTATTTCTTAAAGCCTTGGTACTTTAGAATGACGGGATAACCATAACTTTATACTGGGCAAGTTGCCTTTCTTTATTGAGATAGGGATTTATTTTCAGCATCACATACAGTAGATGCTTTCCTACACCAATGTGTTTGTATTTGTAACAAAATGGCCTATGAGGGGTTTTATATGCCACCCCCTGGGAATGTCCATTGGCTGTTAGAGCCCAGCAGAGCTGTTGCTAGGCCCTAGCAAGCAGTGGATTGTGCTGAAAAAGACCAGACCAGCTCAGCCTGTGGGGCTTTTTGTTCTTAATTTCCTTGACAGGGGCTTTAAACTCTACTGGACCAGGGGTATATATTACTTTACTGTCTGTTTAACTCTAAACTAAAAAAGTACCCCTTTCTGAACTCCAGGCACCTATTTTTGCAGAGAAAAACAGGATCTTCTATCAATCTTCTCTTACGTACTACTGGCTTATTATGAAGATGGCCAAAGGGTCTTTTAACTGACCGAAGGCACTGCAAGGAAAACAGGATATCTCACCAGTCAACTGTGAAGCTCTATTCGCCTAAACTTGCAAGTCTTTTCCTAGATATCTGTGATAAAACCTGAACAAAAAGGGTTGGGAAATCAACCAACTGTCCCAAAGAGAAGCAAGGGAACATAGGATATCTGACCATTCAGCTTGGAAACTATTATTAGCCAGTGGCTGAAGCTATCTTCAGTAAAACCTAAACAAAAAATATAACCAAAGGAATCATCCAACTTTCTCCTTTCAGACACTTTAGACAATATGATGATATTCACACACAGTTATGCAGCTCCCAACACACACCATTGGATGTGGGTACACCCAAGTGTCTCCATGGCCACTGGTCAAATATGATCTTCTACTATCCGGGTTACTATCTGTTAAGTCCACAGGTTGAGCCCATGGACACTCTATGTGATCAAACTTTGACTAGGATAGTGATTACCCATATTTGTGTGACCCCCCATCTGCAATCCATCAACTAAAATCCCCTCTGAGCTGCTTGAAGATCCTAAGCTTAAAGTGATATTTCAGGCAAATCCAATTGTTAGGCAATTGTTTTGGGCTACGTTTGACACAGTCCTAAACTGTTTTTCATTGTTAAATTGAAGAAGAAATGGCCGAGATATCAAGGTTTACAAGCGGGCGTGGCCATTGAAGCTATGATAATGTCAGAACTGGGAGCAAGAGCACTTGCTAGAAGAAGGCTGGGCAGGGAGAAGAGGGCAGGGGGTTAGCTGGGCTTAAATAGAAGCTCAGAGCATGCCATTTAAGCTATCAATACAAAGGGGGGTGGGGTCTGGACTACCTCCTCAAGCTAGTATTGGGGGTCCACATTGGTAGGGTGGTACTGGAGGGTCAGATGAGGAAGTGTATTTCCTCAGTTACTGTGCCAACCTGATATGAGGCACAGCACTGGAACAACGCTTGGCAAGGTAAGCTGCTGAATATTTTTGCGTACTTTTGGCACTGTCCTATACTGTTTTCCGTTTTTAAATTGAAGTAGAAATGGCCAAGATAACAAGGTTTACAGTTGTATCTTTACGATTTCTCTTCTGAAGCAAATGGGTATGGCCCTTGGAGCTGTGATGCTACATAATAATTAGCATAATGTTGGCACTGGTGCACTTATTAGGAGGAGGCTGGGCGGGGAGAAGGAGGTTAGCTGGGCTTGAATAGAAGCTCTGAGCATAATATTCAAGCTATCAACACGATGGTCTGGACTACCTCCCCAAGCTAGTATTGGTGGTCCACATTGGTAGGGTGGTGCTGAAAGGTCGAGGTAGTACATTTCCTCATTTCTCACTGTGCCAAGCTGAGAGCAGGCACAGCGCTGGAGGAACGCTTGGCAAGGTAAGCTGCTGAATGTTTTTTTAACCTTTTGTATAAAAAAAAACGCTTTAATTTAGTTTGGGACCTTCTAGAGGAAGAAGTAAAGTAACTACAAAGCCAATAATACTTTTCAGAATAAAGAGAAGAAAATCTAATCCTAGTTGCCTTGCACAACACCACAACCACTTCTCGAGATTCTACTCATTACTGCTTTACAAATCAGGTTATTAAAATGCTTTGTGACCTTCAGTATTAGATATGCAAAATTCAAACATTTGTACGAGCTAGGACAATGCCCACAGCACCAGAGCCTTTTCGTTTCTTCACTATCGCAGTCCAATGATGTTGCCAAGCATGTCCAAGCAGCTGCAGGCAAACAGGCGGCCACCAGGGCCTAGTTAGTGGGAAATCTGTGACACATGTTTACGTGATGGGCTGTGAAATGAAGAGACGTTCATGAACACCAGGAGGAATTTAGATTTCTTTCAACAGAAAAAATGATGAGAAATGTTGGGTGTTTTTCTACCTTTTCTTAGGCCTCAGCTTGAATTGTCATGTATGCATTTTTGCCCCACCCTGTATCCAGGGTCTTTTTTCCTCTTGCCTCATGATTCTGAAGGTCGTTTGCTAAGAGCATACTTTCAGGTGTGTGGTGTCCACCAGGAGGAGTTTGGGATCTTGTACCAATTATGTGGTCAGCTAGCTAATCCCATTAGTTGGCCTATTGCATTCTATCATGTCGTTCTCATTGTCACTTACCCTGAACTGAGTGTGGTTCCTGGCCACCCTCATTAAGATTTAGATATACACAGTACAGTAGCAAGTCAGAAGGCCACTTCTCAACTACTTCTGTAGTAAATATTTTATTTGCTAAAGGCAATGGCTACAAGAGTACTGTATGGAATGCTTCCTCACTGTCCATTATTCCTGTCCTTGTTGTCCCTTGTGATTTGAATTGCAAGTTTAATTACAATAGACAATATAGTCACTAGTTTTGGGTGAACCCGAACTGCAAAGTTTGGGTTTGTATCTGAACTTTGCGAGTTTGGGTTCCCGAGACTGAATGTGGACTTTAGCCTCACATAAGTGAGGACACTGGCAGCAGCTTACAATGTAAAGTGTCCTCACTCATGGGGCAGCTAACTCTCTAAAGCCCTGGCTGTGGACATTCTGTGAGAGGAAAGAATGCTGACCGGACCGCTGGCTCAGGTAAGTGCACTCTGCATTAGATTAAAGTGTACCCCTCACTCGCCACCACCCCCTGCCCCATGCTGCAATTGTATTTATTCCTGACCGAATGATGATGATGAGCCCCCCGACTGTGATAAGACCCCCAGAGGCCCCCAAAGTTTAGGTCCCCATTAATTTCAAGGGGTTCGGGTCAACTTAAGTTCTTGGCAAACTCAAACTTCTAGGGGCTCGCCCAACACTGCTGTCTGCCACTTCAGGAGGTGAATAGCCTGTTCACTGAGAAAGTGAACTCCTTCTTTTGACTAATTGATAGTAATAATCGAAGGGGGGTATGAAAAAAAAGATTTTTTTGCATATTTTAGCTAATAACAATGGCAATAGCTTTGTTAAGTGCAAGGCTACATTTTTATAGGATCCTTGAGCACTATAGATGGGTTTGTTTTCCACTCATGCCAATACTGTGCAACAGCTTACAGCTCGTCTCTGTATGTAATCTGCATCTATATTGCTAGGTTAATGCAGTTTACATTTATGACAGTAGATGATGTTCAGGAACAGGGCTTTAAGCTTAAACTGAAAAAGAACTGGAGGTAGACCCGGAACAGGGTCTGGTGATGGAGTTTCAGGAGAGCAGGCGGCAGGTCTAAAATGCAGGAAGGCAATCAGGTACTGGGGCAAGAAGCCCTGTCTGTGGAGCTGATTTATATTAACAGTTGCAGTTGTGCAGTCATGCAGAAGGGAGTGCCTGAGAGAGCCACCTGTTGGTCAGGCCGCACAGACTCATATGAAAAGAACAGTGCCAACATCAGGTGCCTAAGGTGTAATGTAGACATTTCCTGACACTCTGTAAGCTAGTTCCCAATGGGTGTGTCATGAAAATGTAGGGGTCTCATAGATTAGGGTAGGACTGCATTCACTGAAGCACCATGATGGCCCCATGCATGAAAATGTGTGCAACTGAGACCTCTGTTTTCAACCAGATTTTAGACACAATATGGAACCTTTGGCTGGCTGACAAGGTTTGATTGCCAGGATTTAAGTGTTGCCTACAGTATGTCTAATTGCCATGCCCAGGTGCACTACCCAGGTCAGTTATAAATTGAGCAGTTGCCATTTTTAATTTGCCTTTTTTGAATGTATACAAGCATATGTGAGGATTTTCAGCTGTATGGGGTGGTTTCAACCACCCCCATATGCAGCACTTGAGGTATAGGGACTATTTCGGGTATGCTAGCTCTCATTTTTTCTCTTGCCATGTATGTTCCAAATGTGGAATCCTCATAGATTAGATTAGAACTGCACTTAGCAAACTGTGCAGTTTCCACATGCATTTGCAAATGTGTGCAACCTAGAACTCTGTTTTTGTATATATTTTAGAGACATAAGCTTGGACTCCAGAATGTGATTGTTGGGTCACAAAATAAAAATATCAAGAAAAATGATAACTGACAACAGTTCTTTTCCTATGTTGGCTGCAAATGTTTGTGCCCCTTTTATATAAGAAATGAACCGCCCTGTTGGCTGCCCCCCTGCGCACACTAAAACATTGAAATAAACTCTTTTAATGGTGTAACATATTCATCCATCTTGATTTTCAGTTGCTAATCTCCTGAAATCAATTCGCCATACAATCAGAGCCTGACTCTTCCTTTCCTGACTATTTTACGACATAGTCCAGCGGACTGCGAAATAATTCAATCAGCGCAATTGGTACGGTGGATTTAATTAAGCGGAGAGAGGGTCATAGGCGTTCTGCCGATTCACAGGCGTATCTATTACATTTTTCTGTACACTCATCACCTGGCATGATTCACTGTACGAGCTGAGCGAGCTAAGTCCTCTGGGATATGCAAATGATGGAGCGTTTCGCAGCCAATGGGGGAATAGCAAGCTCACGTGGCCTCATTGGCATGCACGACGCAATTATTGCTGAACAAAACAGAAAAAAAAAATAATTTTAGGTCAAAAAGGAAAAGCATGTTTAAACTGCTTAAGCGAGAAGAGCTATATTTAGGTGGTGGCTGCCGCTAAATTCCAAATATTTTTTTCCTGATGAATATTTATTGGTGAGACGTTTGAGTGAAGGGCGATGGGAACCTGATTGGGGCTCATTGAGGCAGATGTTGTACGCGGAGCTGTTTGATTGAGGTGTCGCGGCTGATCATGCCCTGCTATTAACAATCCGCCCTGACATACAACAAAATACTATACAGTTGACCCTGCAAAGATTTCACTAGGCAAATGTGTTGGTTTACCTAAGAGATACAAAATAAATGGAGTAAATTGCTTGGAGAAGAGTGGTGGTGGCAAGTGCTGAAAAGAGAAAGAGGGCAAACCTCCAACAAGAAATGTTTAGTTTAATAAAAGGTATAAACTAGAAAGTCTTGATCCGTTTTTTCTTCCAGGTAAGCAAACCCCATCCTTCTCTTTAATACTCCTTCCCTGTTCTCTCCTTAGCTCCCTATACTCTTTACCCTCCTTCCACTCTATTTCAGTAACCTACCTCTGCCCTGGGGACATTCAACACACAGTGCCATCATGAGCTCCATCTGTTTAGTTTCCAGGAATATGCTCCCTCTAGTGTACAGTGTGCAGTATGACAGTACATTACACTAAGGGTTGCAAGAAATAACATGAGGAGTGCTAAAAAGATCAATGTCGAACCAGGGGTATTGCGGTATGGGAAGACTGCAGAGTTTTGTACAAGAAGAACTTTGGTTTGCTCAGTCTATTCATACAAGTTCTCAACCCTGTGCCATCATGAGCCCCTTTTGCTTAGTTTCCTTCAGGAATATGCTCCTTCTAGTGTAGAGTGTGCAGTATGACAGTACACTAAGGGTTGCAAGAACTAACATGAGGAGTGCTAAAAAGATCAAAGCGGTAAATATCTAACCAGGGGTGTTGGGGTATGGGAAGACTGCAGAGTGGGGTACAAGAAGAACTTTGGCTTGCTCAGTCTATTCATCCAAGGTCTCAACCCTGGTCTAAACACTTTCCTTCTCTGTATTTCAATGTTATTTTTTTCGCTCACTATAATCGTAACCAATTTCAAAACCCCTCCTTTCATGCCCTTTCAGTAACCCAACACTTCGTCCCTTCCCCCTATTTTTGGGGTTCAAACTGCTCTGAAGGCATTCAAGACTCTGTGCCATCATGAGCTCTTTTTACTTCACCTCTAGTGTACAGTGTGCAGTATGACTCTGTTGAGGACAGCCACTGAAAAAGGGCATGTTTCCATCCAGGGTTGTTGGGTTATGGGAAGACTGAAGAGTTTGGTACAAGAAGAACTTTGGCTTGCTCAGTCTATTCATACAAGGTCTCAACCCTGGTCTCAACACATTCCTTCTCTGTATTTCAATGTTATCTCTTTTGCTCACTATAATCGTAACCAATTTCAAAACCCCTCCTTTCATGCCCTTTCAGTAACCCAACACTTCGTCCCTTCCCCCTATTTTTTGGGGTTCAAACTGCTCTGAAGGCATTCAAGACTCTGTGCCATCATGAGCTCCATTTACTGTTGAGGACAGCATGTTTCCATCCAGGGTTGTTGGGTTATGGGAGGATTTCAGACTTTGGTGTTAAGTGGCGCTCATTGCGGTCTTGGAAAAAAGATTGATACTCCATGGTAAAGGTCTGCATAGTTCTCTTCCTCCAGTGATCTTCTGTTTAGCATTGTCCCTTACAGGGCCAGTGGCAGCATTGGGATACCAAGGCAAGGACTAGAGGTTGAATTGTGGCAGTGGAGAAAGCAACAGTGACTATCGGACAATTAGTGACAGTGGAGAAGGCACTAAGGACTGAGGAGCTTTTAGTGGCAGCAGAGAAGATAAAAAGGACTAAATGACCAATGATGGTAGTTGAGAAGGCAACAAAGAATATAGTATGATCATGACTGTGTAGAAGGCAAGGGCTAAAGGAAGACTGGTGGTAGTTGTGAAGAAGACAAAGACTAGAGGACAATTTGGTTGCAGTGGAGAAGGCAGTAAGACTGGAGGACAATTGGGGGAAATGAAGATGGTGACAAGGACTAGAGGATTGTTGGTGGCAGTGATGAAAGTGACAAGTACTAGAGGACAATTGGTGGCAGTGGAGAAGGCAGTGAGAACTGCAGGACGATTGGGGGAAGTGGAGATGATGACAAGGGCTAGAGGATTGTTGGTGGCAGTGAAGGTGACAAGGACTACAGAACAATTGGTGGCAGTGAAGGAAGTGACATGGGTTAGAGAACTATTGGTGGCACCGGAGAAGGCAAAGAGGATTGTAGGGCCTTTGTGGCAGTAGAGATGGTGATGAGGACTAGAGAACGTTTTGTTTCAGTCGAGAAGGCATTGAGGACTGGAGGGCACTTGGTGGCAGTGGAGATAGTGCCAAGAACTAGAGGACAATTGGTGGCAGTAGATTTGGCAGTGAGGACTGGAGCCTGTTTGGTGGCAGTGGAGAAGGTGACAAGAAGTAGAGGACCATTGAGAAAGCAGCAAAGACTAGAGGAGAATTGTTAGTAGTGAAGAAGGTGACATGAACAAGAACACTGCTTCACAAACTGAGGTACAGGTTCCCCAGGGGGCAGTGTTCAGGGACATTGAGTGGTCTGGTAAAATATTTTAACAATGAAACATTATCCCATCTTTCTTTCTTTTTGATACTATTTATAAATGGTAACCCTCATACTTGATTGGTAAAAAGGTTGAGAACCACTGGTCTATAGCATGATTGGTGGCAGTGGCATTTAGGTTTAGAGGGAGATTAGCAGAAGAAATGGACCCATCAGTGGCAGAGCTGAAGGGTGACACGATGTGACATAACACACCGCAAAGGGGTCCAACGGACCAAGAAAAATCAAAGTGAGGAAGACAGTCCCTGTCTGCAGGATATATTGTGCCCTTGCAATTAGAATGCATGGCGTGTCGCCATCTTAACTCTATCTTGCAGAAATCTAGAAAAGCAGAGCCGGTGAAAGCTCTCAAGTAAAAACAGGTGTTGTAGCAACTCAGACAAAGGGAAATACATGATGACATCATCCCGCTGGCTACCTCACATTCCCGCTGTGACACAGACTCTGCAGATAGGTGCTGCAGTGCCGCTAGACCATATTTCTCATTGTGGACGGCAGTGAAATTAACTGCATCCTCTGCCCTCCCTCCTTCCTCCTCCTCCTTCCATCCTTCTCCACGCATCCAGAGAACGAGGGAAGGAATTAATAACAATAAAAAGGGTGAAACAAAGGAGAGGAACGGGACCATCAGACTGTGAAATGAAATCCAGCACTCTGTGCCGCAGCCGCCATCCAGAACCCTTTAGCTGCCACGAGGGAGAGCTGCAGTGCTTAAACATGCTGCGCCACAGTGCAGAGGTGGAGCGGAGATTGTATGAGGAGGGGGACGCTGGGCCGGCAAAGCTGGATGAAAGCATTAACCCCTCCAAGACCAGAAGACGCTAATGAGATTAGTCCCAGAATGAAATTAAGTCCTAAGATTACGATGTGCAGATGTGTCCTCAGCTTTTCTCATGTGTGGCAAGATAAGTGTTAAAAAAGGATCAGCTTTTCACATCAATGTGTATGAAGAGATGATTATCTATTCATTTCTAATGTAAGTGTACAACAGGTCTGAAGGTGATTGGGATGTCACTGAAGCCTGTCAGGGATTTGGTTAGAGGACCAAAATCCTGAGTGCCCAGCCCCTGAGTCTTGGTGATTTGGAATTCCCTGCAGTGTCCCCAGGGACCCCGTATCCTCAGATTAATCTGGATGCCTTGTGCATACACCCTTGCTCTGTGTGCATGACAAACCTGGCATACTTAAGTATCTGCCAGCGGGTACGTGTAAGAAGAAGGGAGTGGGGATGACGTCAGGTGAGTGCTGGTAAGCTTAGCCTCACACTAAGCTTAGTCTCACACTCAGCTCATGGTATATTATGCTCTAGGCTGGGTGTCCGATTGGGATGTCCTTCTATGTGAAACCTCCTGGTTAGCTGGGAATCCTATCTATCTGGTGATCCTGCAGCACATGCATGGGCCATAGCAGGCCTATCTGGCTAAAGCAGGAACATTCAGCCAGGAGGGATCTGGTAAAGGATGCCCGCCCCATTCTCCTATTCAGAGATCTAAGCCCTGGCTAGCTGTGAGGTTTCACACAGCAGGGCATCCCAAATCAGGTGTATAGAACAAAACCTAGGACATTTAAAATCCTGTTATATTTCTCTCTTTAAAGTGGATAAAAACCCATAGCTTCAAAAACATTCCATTTTGGGTTACAGTATGGCCTTGGATCTGGGAAACCCCGCAGTAAAACCCCTTGGTTTGCCTCAGTGCATGCAAGGATCCCTGCTAGCATCCACAGCACTGCTCAATCTGATGTACGCACACATACATCTAGCAATCCATATATTCACCATTTATTGCTTATGCCCAGTAATGAATGATAATTCAAAGAGACCCCAAGCATGCACAATGAGAGCAGGGATCAATGGGAGATACCTGTAAACCTTAAAACCCGAGAGAGGAAAATCCTGACTTTTGTCACTCTTTGGTCTGTGGGTCACAACGTATGTGCAGGTTGGGGGCCTGCCCATGTGCTGTGGGATCGAGGATTAAGGTTTACGGCATGTGTGAAGTGCTGTAATCCATAAAGACGCGCTCTTGTTCAACGCACTTATCCCAGCACACCTCTAAACTAGAAAGAGCAGGAAAAGTAACAATGCGCTGGGATAAGTGCATTGAATACATACACAGCAGGGTGCTAGAGCAATCACAGATTCCCACACACCCAGCAGTGCTGCCTCCACACCTATTCTTGTATACATACAACACTTGGGCCCAGAAGAACCTTCTTCTTGCAGAACCACCAACCAACAGCCATGTGTGGGCTATAGTAAGAGAACTTTCCAGCATGTCACCAATAAAATAAAACTTCCACATTTTATTTGTTCCTTTAAAAATGCACAATCCAGTGCTTTCATGGCAAAAACATTGCAAAGTACCTTGTAATGTGTTACGGGTTACAACTCTTACCATAAATCAGCCTCAGCCAAATGTATTGGATTTTAATCCTCCAAAGGAATAGAGAACCTTTCAAGCACATGAACAACCCCTTAATCAATAACAAACTACTCAGACTGATTATTACTCCTTCAACCTACTATTTAAAATACATTATACAATTATATATAAGTATCTAAACATAAACATCCAATCATTTTTTTAAAATACCTTCAATCCATAGGAGACCCCCTCCCAAGTTGATGATGACCTCTCAATCCATGATGCCAAACCATATGTGATCCTAAAGTCAAATTAATACCTTCTCAATAGACAAGAACTCTCTCAGCCTAATGAATAGCCCTCTCTTCCATTTAAGAATGCCTTGGTCTAAGGCAGAGTTTACCAACCTACTCTTTGAAAGCCACCAATGGGTCAGGCTTTGTGGATCTCCACATATATGTCTTTATAACTTTATGTGCATCTGTTTGGAGATCTTGAGGAGAGGGTTGGGGACCATTGGTCTAATGAATACCCTCACAAAAGCTTTCTCAGCTCTCCTCTCTTTTAATAAATACCTCCAATTCATAAGAGACGCCTCACAAGTTAATAATGACCCCTCAAACCATATGTGATCCTACAGTCAAATAAATACCTTCTCAATAGACAAGTACCCCCTTAACCAAATGAATAACGTTCTCTTCCATTTACAGTAAGTATGCCTTGGTCTACAGCAGTTTCCCAACCTACTCTTTGAAAGCAACCAACAGGTCAGGCTTTGTGGATCTCCACATAGATGGCTTTATAGCTTTATGTGCATCTGGAGATCTTGAGGAGAGGGTTGGGGACCATTGGTCTAACGAATACCCTCACAAAAGCTTTCTCAGCCAAATCAATACTTTCTTGATTTATTAATCAACCAAAACGATGGTCAATCCACTTGAGTAAGAAGGGAGAACATTAATTCATTCACAAATATATCAAACCTACCCGTCTTATTTAGCTCAATAATATCTATTCAAATTCATAAAATAAAATGAAGGGTCAAGTCTGCTTATCATAGGCTTGAACCTTTGTGGACCTATAACTTGAAGGCTAGAGATTAATGCTATTCCTAGATTTTGCAGTATCCAGATAGCGGTTTGGCCAGATCTCTGTAATAGGCGTTTTCACATTCTATGCTCAATCATAGAATGATAAGCATGTTTTTTAATGAAAAGTTGGGTTTAATTTGTTTTCTACTAATTTGATTTCTACTTTTATTTATGGTAATGTCTGAAGCTTAAGCCAGACTCAAAGTATTTTTTTCATATTATACATTTCCCCTTCTGGCTTAAGCATTTTAGTATATAAAACTCTGACAGTGGGTTTTTTAGCCAAGAAAGATATAAATAGGAGTTTTAGTTATTGGGTGTGATGTCATAGGGCGAGCGCCAGAAAGACTGTCCATACGGAAGATAAGTGAGTAAATTCCAGAGTGTCCCAAGATGTGATTCATAGACCTGAGAGTTTAGTTCTGGTGAATCTGTACTTGTGGCTGGCTGAACTTCAGTGACACGTCAAGATTTCCAAGCTGAATATAGAAAATGCAATATCAGCATTAAAATGATTCTCTAATCTAACAAGTCCTTTTTTCATATATAATTGGAATACACTGCTTACTTATCTAGAAGTACTTCTGTTCCAGCATTGGTTTTGTATGCTACGTATTTAGTAACAGGCATCAGGTAGGCTCGGTATTTCATTTTTAGATTGACACTGAAGAGCAAGTCTTGGTCATTCATGTAGAGATGAAGCAAATAGAGTATATAAACATAGGAGGAAGTTGAGTTTCTCAATTCAAATAGACATGAAGCACATTATTTTTAGATTTGTTTTTCATTTAGATGGGTATTGTGTTGTTTATTTTGTTTACTATTGCAGCAGATAAGAGCCTTGTGTATAGCCTTGGGTATTAATCAAATGGCCATTTCAAAATCTGTAGGCTTGATTTTTATCTGTGACAGGTGGACGTTGTTCAGAGACTCCTAGTTTAGCAGTGCCATAAAGGAATAGCTAACCTGAAAGCTAATATTTCCCCATAGGCTAGTGGGTCTGGTAGTATTAGAGAAGGTGTACGAATAGTTAAACGTGTGCCTAGGAGTAAGAAATCTGGAAGATTCCATTCTCATGGCAGGAACATATGCTTTGTTAGGTCAATCTTGTAATTACATTGGTGGGAGGGATCTGAGGTACAGGCCTGGTTAGAACTAGTTTGGTCATTGTTCTGGAAGTGGATGTCCATGCAGGCAGCCAGCAGTGAACATGTGAAGAGAAAAGTTAAGAGACGAGGGGACCTTAGTCCAGACCTAGGCCAGACAACCATCACTGAATCTGTGATGGAGTCTAAAGGCTCAGGTACCTACTTGTGTGAGTTACACTTGGCAGCTGGAATTATGGAAGAGGAAATTCTGCCTGTACATGGGGGTGCATTGGAGCTCACTGGGTGAGTTTTAACTCCTGCACCCCTTTATGCAGCCAGATTAAAGGGCTCCAACAGTATCAGCTCTTCCCCCTGCTGGCTGTCACGCTCCCGGAACCACGATCTACCACTTGGACAACTCCAGCTCTCTTAGTAAGGACCTCAACCCCCAATCTCCGCAGCCAGCTTCACCTATAGGAGCCCCCGCTTGCCGAGACGCAGAACACCCCTGCTCGGGATCGGTTGCCCCCAGGACTTTATGGCTCAAAGGATGAGGTCTTACGGTACAGAGAACTGGAGAGCCCGCGGCTGGAAGTGGAATCGGGTGGCCGGTATGTGAGCGTAAGGTGGAAGTCCAACAGACAGGCAAGGGTCGGCAACAGAAGTGGAGATCGAGGATGGTCAAAGGCAAGCAAGGGTCGGCAACAGGAGTGGAGATCGAGGATGGTCAAGGCAAACACGGGTCGGCAACAGGAGTGGAGATCGAGGATGGTCAAACAAGCGAGGGTCGGCAACAGGAGTGGAGATCGAGGATGGTCAAACAAGCGAGGGTCGGCAACAGGAGTGGAGATCGAGGATGGTCAAACAAGCGAGGGTCGGCAACAGGAGTGGAGAGCGAGGATGGTCAAGGCAAGCACGGGTCGGCAACAGGAATCAGGATCAATCTCAGGGATAAGCAAATACTAGGGTCTAGGCGCTATAACAGGCAATGACAGACTGACTGGGTTGAGGTTAAATAGGGAACAGACATAATTGGCCAAGGAGAGTCAGTGTAGTGATTGGTGCAACCAGGAACTTCAAACAGATTGGACATGGGGCGAACCGCCCAGAACACAAAGGCATCTGATTGGCCCAATGCCAGTGGGGAGGTCCCACTAGTGCAGCTGGGGCTTTAATAATTAATTATTTAACCTTCCTCCGGCGGCCGCGCTGAGAGCAGCGCCGCCGGAGGGAATAAACTGAACGTGCTCGCGCACGCGCGCGAGCACGAGAAGCGACGCCGGAGCCGCCTAATGAGCAGGGAGGCGCGTGCGCGCCAGCCTGCACAGAAGCCGCCGCCCGCCGCGGCCGCCGGACAGGTGGCTGCGCAGCGGGAGCGGGCGGCTGAGGACCCGGGACGACGCTGGAACGGGGAACCGGTAAGGGGGTAATGACATTACCCCCCCCCCCTCACGAGGGGCCTCCGGACCCTCACCCGGCTTCCCCGGGTTGTCACGGTGAAATTTCCGTACAAGAGCCCTGGCATGGACATCACAAGAAGACACCCAGCACCTCTCCTCAGGACCGTAACCAACCCAATCAATTAAATATTGTAACGTATTGCGAACCCTACGCGAATCCAAAATCTTGTTCACTTCATATTCTTGCACATTATCCACTAAAACGGGAGGAGGACCAGCAGGAGAAGAGTTTTTAGCTGGTTTCAACAGAGATACATGAAACGAGTTGGAGATTTTCATAGTAGGAGGGAGCTTAACTTTGAAGGTCACATTATTAAGTTTCCTGATAATGGGGTAAGGACCGATAAATTTCGGACCCAGTTTACAAGAAGGTTGCCGGAGAGCAATGTTCTTAGTGGAAACACTGAAGGATAGGTTCCTGAGACCTACGATGATCAGCAAATTTTTTATATTTAGTGCGCATAGTTTCTAAATTTTCCTGGACGCGTGCCCAAATATCCTTGCGTTTCTGAAGCCACTCTTCTAACACCGGAAAATCAGAAGGTGCAGCAGAAATAGAAGAAGCCCTAGGATTCTTTCCGTAATTACAAAAGAAAGGGGATATTTTAGTACTGTCATTCGGCGCATTATTATACGCAAATTCGGCAAAGTCAATAAATTCCGACCACTGCTTCTGAGCGTCAGAGATGTAACATCTTAAATATTGTTCTAAGCTTTGATTTGTTCTCTCAGTCTGCCCATTAGACTGAGGGTGATATGCGGAGGATAAAGAAACCTGAATCCCTAGACGTGAACAAAATTTTTTCCAAAATCGTGATATAAACTGCACACCCCGATCGGAAACAATATTTACTGGAATACCATGGAGCCGAAAAATATGCGAGACGAATAAACGCGAAAGCTCAGGAGCCGAGGGTAGCTTGGGTAAAGCAATGAAGTGAGCCATCTTACTGAATCTATCGACTACCACCCAAATCACAGTGTTCCCATGAGAAAGAGGCAAATCAACAATAAAGTCCATCGAAATGTGAGACCAAGGTTCTTTAGGGATCTCAAGGGGAATGAGATAACCACTAGGGGCCTTGTGTACCCCTTTACTTCGTGCACAGACGGAACAGGCGTTGATAAGGGTAGTGATATCACGTCTCATAGAAGGCCACCATACGTGGCGCCGAGCTAAAATAAAAGTCTTACGAACTCCCAGATGCCCAGCAGTCTTTGCGTCGTGGAATTCGCGAATAATATCAGAACGCAAGTGCGGCGGTACAAATTGACATCCCATAGGTGCGTTTATAGGCGATTCATCTTGGAACGGTGCCAAAACATTAGAGAGATCAGGGAGCAAGGCCCCGACTACACAACCTGCAGGTAAGATAGGCTCACCAGTATCCCCCCGATCCTTACACTCACCAAACATGCGCGACAGAGCATCGGCCTTAGTATTTTTCACGCCCGGCTTAAAGGTAATAATAAAATTGAAACGCGAAAAAAGCAATGCCCAACGGGCCTGTCGAGAATTTAACCTCTTGGCGGCGCCTATATACTCGAGATTTTTGTGATCGGTATATACAGTGATAGGATGTAAGGAACCCTCCAACCAATGACGCCATTCATCAAATGCCAGTTTAATAGCTAACAGTTCCCTATTGCCGACATCATAATTTTGTTCTGCGGTATTAAATTTCCGGGAAAAATAGGCACATGGATGCATACGTTCAGGAGATCCGGAGAATTGCGACAAAACAGCTCCAACACCTAATTCAGACGCATCTACTTCAATAACAAAAGGTTTGTTGACGTCGGGGTGCACTAAAACTGGCGCCGAAGTAAAAGCCTGTTTTAGGACACGAAAGGCTTCAATAGCTGATGGTGACCAGTTAACAGTGAACGCGGCTTTGCGGGTGAGATTGGTGAGAGGCGCAACGATACTAGAAAAACCCTTGATAAAACGTCGATAGAAATGAGCAAATCCTAAAAAGCGTTGTAATTCTTTTAAGGATTTGGGTTGTACCCAATCCCGTACTGCCGAAACTTTTCCCCCATCCATCTCCAACCCCTGACTAGAAATAATATATCCCAAGAAGGGAACGGAGGCGACTTCAAACATACACTTAGAGATTTTAGCGTATAAATTATTCTCTCTCAATTTCTGAAGGACCAGTTTTACATGTTGCCTGTGTTCGGAAAGGTTCTTAGAGTAAATGAGGATGTCATCCAAATAAACCACAACGAAGTTACCCAAAAAGTCACGAAACACGTCATTAACGAAGTCTTGAAAGACCGCAGGAGCATTACAAAGGCCAAAAGGCATCACTAAATATTCATAATGACCATCTTTAACATTGAACGCCGTTTTCCATTCGTCCCCTTGCCGAATACGGATCAGGTTGTAGGCCCCCTTTAGATCTAGTTTAGAAAAAATTCGGGCCCCCACTACCTGATTAAATAAATCACCTATTAAGGGAAGAGGGTAACGATTTTTAACGGTGATCTTATTCAAGGCCCTATAATCTATGCAAGGCCTTAAACCTCCATCCTTCTTCTCAACAAAAAAGAAGCCGGCACCCGCTGGTGAAGTTGATGGGCGGATAAAGCCTTTACTCAGATTTTCAGAAATATATTCTTTCATGGCCTGCTCTTCAGCTCGATTCAGATTATAGATTTTGCCCCTAGGAGGGATAGTTCCAGGAAGTAGGTCGATGGGACAGTCATAGGGTCTGTGTGGGGGAAGATTATCAGCGGACCGCTCAGAAAAGACATCTGCCCAGTCTATATAAGGCAGAGGTAGTTCTTGGGGCGAAATCTGCACACTCCTAAGGATAGTGGAGAAGCAATGTGATCTGCAAAAATTACTCCACTTAACCAGATCACCCGACTGCCAATTAAATACGGGGTTATGGAGCTTTAGCCATGGGTATCCCAAAACTACTGGTATCTCCGGACAATCAAACACCAGAAATTCTATATGTTCAGTATGAGATGAGCCGGCCACCAATCTGAGAGGAGGGGTCTTGTGACTGACCGGCCCTCCCAGGATAGCCTTCCCATTTATGGCCAAAACCTGAAGAGACTTTTCAAGGGGTACCAGTGGAACCCCTAGGATGGAGATTATACTCCGATCCAGGAAGTTACCTGCAGCTCCACTATCGATAAAAGCAGATACTGCCTGTTTGGAAAGACCCCAGAAAAGCTCCGTAGGGATTAACATTTTATCATGATGAGAGTAATGCTTCAACCCACCTAGATCAGTACCCTCTTCCTGATCTACACAGTTCCAGGCAGGGTGACCCCTAACGCACCCCTAAGTTCCCCCAAAAAGAGACTTACTATTGCACTCAATTAATGTGAAAAAAGGTAAATCGCTTTATTTTGTTACAAATTTTAAAACCATATTTAAAAGCACCAAATTCCGGCCATAAGCATGTTACAGACACCGGGGGGCGCAACTGCTCTGTATATTACAACATAAATGTGCACTACAGTGGTAAAATATAACTAAATACACCATTGATAAATAATATACTATGTGCAATCCACCAATCTACTCTATACTTATATCCAAAAATCAATCTATCATAAAATCAATCACAGTAATCCTTACACATATACAAACAAGTGCTTACTGATCTCCAGAGCAGGGATGGCCCACCCGGGCCCGGACCAACGCGTTTCGAGTTCTAACGTGAACTCTTTCTCCCGGCCAGTAGTATCCTACAATGTGAGGCCTCAGTAAGCACTTGTTTGTATATGTGTAACCTTAGCTACCTCTCCTCCATTGAATATTTTTGATTGCTTTTTGCACAGTTTTGATTTGATACAGAGGCACTGACACTTTAAAGAAATGAATTTGGATAGGATTACTGTGATTGATTTTATGATAGATTGATTTTTGGATATAAGTATAGAGTAGATTGGTGGATTGCACATAGCATATTATTTATCAATAGTGTATTTAGTAATATTTTACCACTGTAGTGCACATTTATGTTGTAATATACAGAGCAGTTGCGCCCCCCGGTGTCTGTAACATGCTTATGGCCGGAATTTGGTGCTTTTAAATATGGTTTTAAAATTTGTAACAAAATAAAGCGATTTACCTTTTTTCACATTAATTGAGTGCAATAGTAAGTCTCTTTTTGGGGGAACTTAGGGGTGCGTTAGGGGTCACCCTGCCTGGAACTGTGTGAAGCTATGGGCTTGTAGCCCCATAAGAGCAGTGCACCTACCTTATTACTGTTTCCAGTGCTGCCCATTTCTTTGCCCTTGCCCATAGGGCATGAAATAGAAACTCTTCCTGATCTAGGCGAGAAAGTTTCCCGCCGGATACCCCTTATTCGGACAGGACCTGGCAAAGTGACCCGGGGACCCACAATAGAGGCAAAGGCCCAAAGACCGTCTCCGTTGTTTTTCATCCTGAGAAAGACGGGCTCTGCCAACCTGCATTGGCTCCTCTTGAGAGGAGGAGGAGGTATTTACCCCACCAGGGGTTGAAGGGTTGGGAGTTTGTGGAGGTCTAAAGGGAGTGGTAGCCCTAACCCTTTCTCTGGCTCTCTCCCTAAGACGTCTATCGATCCTGATAGAGACCTGCATAAGTTGATCCAAATCTTTTGGAGTGGGGAAATTGACCAGAGCATCTTTAATATTTTCGGAGAGCCCCATACGGAATTGGCTACATAGGGCTGGATCATTCCAAGTAGACTCCACTGCCCAGCGCCGGAATTCAGCGCTGTAGTCCTCGGCGGAATTCCGACCCTGCTTCAGGGCCCGAAGCCTGCTTTCCGCCGTGGACTGGCGATCGGGGTCCGCATACAGCACTCCCATGGCTGAGAAAAAGGAAGTAACGGAGTGTAAGGCAGGATCTTCAGGAAGCAAGCTGAAAGCCCATGACTGGGGATCTCCTTGCAACAGAGAAATAATTAAACCCACCCGTTGGGTCTCAGTGCCAGAAGATAAAGGCCGCAGCCTGAAATAAAGTTCACATGAATTCTTGAAGTTCGAATAACCGGTCCGGTCTCCAGAGAACTTTTCAGGTAAAGGAACCTTAGGTTCAGGAATATGAGGTGGTACAGCGGGTGTTGAAATCTGGCGGGTTTCTTGATTGGCCACTCTCTGGGCAAGTTGGTTGATAGCGGTGGCCATCGCCTGAACTTGCTGTACCAGGTCTTCCATATTGATAAGGGCCTGTTATACTGTCACGCTCCCGGAACCACGATCTACCACTTGGACAACTCCAGCTCTCTTAGTAAGGACCTCAACCCCCAATCTCCGCAGCCAGCTTCACCTATAGGAGCCCCCGCTTGCCGAGACGCAGAACACGCCTGCTCGGGATCGGTTGCCCCCAGGACTTTATGGCTCAAAGGATGAGGTCTTACGGTACAGAGAACTGGAGAGCCTGCGGCTGGAAGTGGAATCGGGTGGCCGGTATGTGAGTGTAAGGTGGAAGTCCAACAGACAGGCAAGGGTCGGCAACAGGAGTGGAGATCGAGGATGGTCAAAGGCAAGCAAGGGTCGGCAACAGGAGTGGAGATCGAGGATGGTCAAGGCAAGCACGGGTCGGCAACAGGAGTGGAGATCGAGGATGGTCAAACAAGCGAGGGTCGGCAACAGGAGTGGAGATCAAGGATGGTCAAACAAGCGAGGGTCGGCAACAGGAGTGGAGATCGAGGATGGTCAAACAAGCGAGGGTCGGCAACAGGAGTGGAGAGCGAGGATGGTCAAGGCAAGCACGGGTCGGCAACAGGAATCAGGATCAATCTCAGGGATAAGCAAATACTAGGGTCTAGGCGCTATAACAGGCAATGACAGACTGACTGGGTTGAGGTTAAATAGGGAACAGACATAATTGGCCAAGGAGAGTCAGTGTAGTGATTGGTGCAACCAGGAACTTCAAACAGATTGGACATGGGGCGAACCGCCCAGAACACAAAGGCATCTGATTGGCCCAATGCCAGTGGGGAGGTCCCACTAGTGCAGCTGGGGCTTTAATAATTAATTATTTAACCTTCCTCCGGCGGCCGCGCTGAGAGCAGCGCCGCCGGAGGGAATAAACTGAACGTGCTCGCGCACGCGCGCGAGCACGAGAAGCGACGCCGGAGCCGCCGAGTGAGCAGGGAGGCGCGTGCGCGCCAGCCTGCACAGAAGCCGCCGCCCGCCGCGGCCGCCGGACAGGTGGCTGCGCAGCGGGAGCGGGCGGCTGAGGACCCGGGACGACGCTGGAACGGGGAACCGGTAAGGGGGTAATGACACTGGCTTCTGGCTTGTCAACTACGGTAAATAGTTTAGGCACCTTATGGGTCAGACATTGAATACAGAATTAGGATGTGCTTTATCTGGGTAACCTTCAGCTCCATCAGTTCTGCTATCTTCACCTCTACAACATCTACCGGCATCTACACATGTTCATAAACAAACAGGCCAATGGAGATTTGGAACAACTAAAAATAATGTATACATGGACGAGGTGACAGTAGGATATTGTAATAGGGCTGTAAAGAATTTGGGTTTTGTCTATGGCTTAGAAAAAGCACTAAAACCGGAAATCTGTGCAATTAAAGCCTGAAAATATTGCTGGGACCAGTCAATTTACTTGATTTCAACTCCTCAGCTGAGATAGGGTTCACACCTCTCCAAGCAAAATGTGGAGAAGGTTCCTCTGGCAGACCCTCCCTGCCATTAGCCTGTGCTAGCTGAGTAGCTTCAAAAAAGTATTGCAGACACAGTGGGGCCATAATTTTGTAGAGAATTATTAAATTGCTATGTGACCTAGTCCTTAACCAGTTACATCTTCATGATCTAGAGAGTATAAGGGACGTCTGCATGAGTCTCCCACCACTCTGAGATCCTCTGATACGGAGATATGGAGGACCCTATTTGAGAGCCATGTAGATCAGCTGTGCTTGGGTTTAAAGCATGACCAGAACCCAGTTGGGTCAGTTGACATCAGAACCGGCTTCCTATGACTTGTGACAAAATGTTAGGATCCATATTATTTTTAGAAGCTTTTAGCTGTCTACTGCCAGGGGGAGGAGAATAAGGCCTATCCCAGGGGGAGGGGAAGTGACAAAACAGGTGTTCAAATGTCTGGGGAATGGGGACCCTGGGCGTCTTTCTTTTTGCGAGGTCATGTCGTGTATCCTGGGAAGGGGCCAGGAACAGGCAGGACACTTCATACGTCTCGGAGGCTGTTTGCACTATGGACCACAGCTAACGGTAACTGAAATTAATTTTACCTGCACATTTATTGATGTACCTATCACTTGTATTTGCCCATCGGTCCTAAATATATATATATATATATATATATATATACATGCACTATATATACATATATTCATTATATATATTGTTTGTCTAGTGTGCTCTTAAGGCAATTTATTTTACAAATATACATTTTAATCTCTAGATGTTTTTTTATCATAATCCATGAACTCCCAGGTCCATGCTTCCAGTTGGTTTCTGGCCCTATGAAACTCTATTAATGGACCGAGGCTATATAGAGCTGGTGGCACTTCTACCAGGTTGCGGAGATCTGTTTACTGGTGGTGAAAGAGCCCCTTAGCCTGTCAGGGTGGTGTGAGCATGGATCACACTCTCTTACTCTCTGTGCCACCCTGAGACCATGTGGACCAAGGGGTGTCTGTGTACAATTTTGCCAAGCTGCCCCCCCTTACCCTCTAGGTGGTGTGGAATGTCAGACACGAAGAGATCGTCCTGCAATATACCAGCATCGCAGTGACATCAGAAGGGCTTGTAAGGTATGATCCTTCACAAAACACATACATACAAAGCTTAGGATGATGGACAAGGCTTATATGCGATGGGATGAACCAACCATAGCTATATTGTCGGAAGAATATGAGCTCCAATACAATTTGGCTGGTATAGAGAATATTGTGACAAGGTCAGTGTAAAGAATTTTCCATAGTTATCTTAGGAAAGTCGGGTTTTGAGTCATGAAGTATTATGAAACTTCTAGAAGGTGCTATAAAGTACCTAAATGTGCCTGAACTCAGTGACCAGGACCCTATATAACTCCTCAAGTGATGTATGCAGGAAACGCTCCAGGAAACGCACTGTGCTTGATCATTTTCAGTTTTTTCCCCAGCATTGCCAAAAGCTCTTCATCTGGCTTCATACATTCATCCTGTATGACACACCAGCCAGTGACATCACAACTTTGAAATTGGGGTGGTGTACATCACTATTGGATGTCCAACTAAACCTGAACAATCAGCAGAAGAAACAATAGAATTTTGCTTTGAGGGTTTCTTCAAAAGTTGGCTTTGGACCTGGCCACAGACTTCACATTTTATAGGTTTTCTTTAGGATATCATTATGAGTGGTGAGTTAATTGTGTCACAAACCCTTGTTGGGTTTTATCTTTACCAACCATGTTGAATGGTTCAAGGAAATGCATGGTTCAAGTCCATTTATCCAGTGTCTACAAAGATACTGTAGCTGGATGAATGAGAACCTTCACATACTGTACATCAATTAACACACATGTTCCCTATTAAAGCCTCTAAACCAGTAATCAGGAGCTGCCAGTTATCAGTATTAATTTATCTGAAATAACTAAAATGACAAATATTTCTCTAACCCATTCTATTTTTGCATTTAAACTTTAACTCAATAGCACTAAGACTGCTTGTAACATGTGCACCATTTTAACCACATCCGGTAGAATCAAGTAAAGTTGTCATCACACATATGCAGTTACCGGTCCCCTCATTTCGTTATCGCTAGTTTCCTCCTGCCCGCATGTAATTCTGCTGCAGTCTTGATAGAGAAACGTCTCCATATTCCATAATAACAGTCTTTGTTCTGCTCCGGAGAAAGCTGTTCCCCCCCCCACACAACCCTTGACAATTCACATCTCAGCGGTGGCCTGCCGCTTTAGTACGCTACCTACAGAAATGTTCCCGATGTGCTGAATGTCACCGGGAGAAAGTCACGCACTAAGCCTGATTTAGCTCATTACAAATTCATATCCTTCTTCTAGAACTCATCCCTGGGAAGATCACAACTTATTTTTCCTCTTTTTCCTAAAAAAAATGTTACATAGAATGAGCAATCATGGTTATTAGCTGAGTGAATATTTTATTTTGACATTGGCATGTGTTTCATGAAATGAATGGGAAAACCTTTTCAATGCATTTGGCATTTAGTGACAGCAGACTGGCTATGGTGATGCATGTACCGTGGAGTCCAGTGACAGCGGTGACAATGGCAGCAGAAAGGAGGACAGCCATCTGAGAAGGATGAAGCAGTGGAGAAGACAACATCCAGGGGACAATGGCAGCAGCAAGGGTGACAGCCATCTAAAAAGGATGAAGCAGTGGAGAAGACAACATCCAGGGGACAATGGCAGCAACAAGGGTGACAGCCATCTAAAAAGGATGAAGCAGTGGAGAAGAGTAAATCCAGGGCCCAGGGGTACAGCGTCTTAGAAGGTAAATGACATCCAGTGTAGGTGCAATTGAAGCTAGTAAGCATGATAACAAGAAGGTTTCTAGAACAGTCAAATTGAAAATTTTGGAAGCCAGCAAGGAAGGAAGTGTTACCAATGAAGATTATAGCCTAGAGATGATGAAAGCCAGCATCTGAGAAAAGCAGTGATGGACTGAATGGCAAGTGGGAGAACAGAGGACAACATTTAAAAGGGGGGTGGGGGGGGGTAGCTGGTGACAACCAATGATTAGAGGACCTTATGCAGAAAGATGTGACTACAGAAATTGGGGTGCCCTATCTACTTAATCAAACTAAGCTGTGCTGTCAAAGTATAGTGTGTTCTAGTCCAGGACCACCTCGACCACGATTGCTGTCCTCAACTGATGTGGTTGCCTTTGCTGGCTTTTCTGACCTTCTTTCCATCTGACCTCACATTTTTTACCTCCCAAACCTATTTTTAGTTCTTTAAACCATTGGGTCGGATTGGATGACCAACACCCATATATGTTTTGTTATGTTTGTGGACTTATGATGTCTGGCAAAAGATTTTCTAGACCTTAATTTAGAAACTTAGAAACATAGAAGGTTGGTGGCAGGAGGAGACATGTTTAAATTCAGTGACTGTCGATTTTTCAACTCCACCTCCGCTGGAAGTCTGTTCCAAGCATCTACTACCCTTCTGTAAAATAATATTTTCTAACATTGCTCCTAGTCTTCCATCCAAATAGCTTCAGGTGGTGCCCCCTTGTTCTATCAACTTTTTCTTAAAAAGACTCCCCTCCTGGACCTTATTGAATCCTTTCACATATTTAAAGGTCTCCATCATGTCCCCTCTCTCCCTTCTTTCATCCTGTACAAATACGGTTCTTTAAGTCTCTCCTGGTTTTAAGTTTAAGCCCTTCCACCATTTTTGTTGCCCGCCTTTAGATCTGTTCTATTTGAATAATGTCTTTTTGCAGGTGAGGTCTCCAGAACTGCACACAGTATTTTAGCTTTGGCTCCACCAGGGCTCTATACAGCGGCATCACAACCTCCATCTTCCTATTGGTGATGCCTCGATCTATGCAGCCGAGCATCCTGCTTGCTTTTCCCACTGCCTGGCTACACTGTCCATTCAACTTGCAGCTATCAGTAATCAGTACTCCTAAATCTCTTTTCTCTGAAGTTCCGGCTAACACAGTACAACCCATATAGCTCCTCAGAGCAGGGATTCCTTCTACTCAAGTGCAGGATTTTACATTTAGAGACATTAAACTCCAGTTTCACTGTTTTGACCAGTAAAGCTAAATTATTTTCCATGTCGCAGACACCTCCAGGCGTGTCCACCCTATTACTCACCTTTTGCTTTAAGGCAAACTTTTACTACCAAGCCTTCTCCTATGTCACTTACAAACATATTAAAATGGAATGGGGCCCAGGACAGAGCCTTGCGGCACACCACTTATAACTCGTCTTTGTTCAGATTGCACGCCATTAACACTCTGATACCCATCCTTCAGCCAGCTGTAAATCCACTGAACTATCCAGGGCCCTAACTTCAATAACTTATCTATGAGCTTTTTATGTGGTACAGTGTCAAAGGTTTTGCTAAAATCCAGATAGGGGATATTCACAGCACCACGTTCATCTAACACTTTAGTGACAGTATCAAAGAAATCAATAAGATTAGTCTTACATGATCTGCCCTCAGTAAAGCCGTGCTGTTTTGGGTCCAACCGGTTTCTAATTCCTAGATGGGAAATTATATGCTTTTTCAAGAGAGTTTCCATTAGTTTTACCACTATTGATGTTCAATTAACTGACCTGTAATTGCTTGTCTGACTTGTTACTTTCTCTTATACTTAATTCTGGCTATTGGTCTAGCTTTAATAAATTTCTGGTCACTTATCAATTCTATTGTTCCTCAAAGTCCATAATTTGTTGATTGGTTGGCACAACTAGCCTCCCTTACAGGGCTGAGTGGGACTCAACTATCGGAGAAGTCTGATTATTTAGCTTAATGGGTTGACATTTGAACAGTCTAGCTAACTTCCTCTAGACCTGAATCCAACCATCTAACCGGCCACACTGAAATGAGTCTAACTTGCTGGCAACTCTTCAGCTCTCATCCTGCATTCCTCAGGTTCCATCTTGGCACACTATATGGTAGTGGTTAGCTAGGACAGGCTAACAAGCATTCCAAGGCCAAGTGGGGTCTCAGCTTTAGACAAAGTTTGCTGATTTAGATTAACAAGCCAGATACAGCGAGACCAAGATCCAACTTGTCATATTGGAATAAGCCAATATGGTCACTCGTCAGGGCTTGCGTTCCTCAGGATCCACCTTTTGCACACAAGTGGCGGTAGCCATGAGTTTGGACCTCAGAGCCATGCAAGGCTAAGTGGTGGCTCTAAAATACGTGAAATGTATGGATTTAGATTGGAACATTAACAAACCCTCACATTCAGACCTACGTAGTGCTAAACCATCACATCAGAATACTTCTCAAATGCATATAATATAAAGTATGCTGTGCCTCTTTTATCCTATTTTAACTCTCCACTCCAAGCCTTGTATAATTCACTGTTAATCTCAGTATTTCAATCATTTCTTAACTTGTAGATAACAGAAATCTATTTTTTTCTTCTGTCAACCACAGACTAGCCCCCAGTCAGTTATTGAATTAAAAAAAAAAAAGAAAACCCTAAGCTTCTCGACAAGTCATTTTGCACAGAGTGTTTGTTCTTCCGATGCCATTCTGCCACTGTTTGCTCAGCTTATGACAGTGCCGGAGCGAGGGAGTGAAGGTGGGGAGGGTGAAAAGGGATATCCTGATAAATATGCAATTAGCGCCTTTTTTTCGGTGTTGCAAAGACTTACGAAACAAACCAAACTCTAGACTCTGTTATTGGTACCAAGAATTGATGGGTTCAGACATATTAGAGAACATAATACAGGATCAAACATACAACACAAATCCCAGCAAGTAGAAATCACTCACTTAAGAGACTAAGAGATGTACCAGTCGTAGAGGAAATGGAAGAAAATAAGTGGTTCTGGTCTTGAAAACAACAACAGCAGCAGTGTGAAGAGTGAAATTATCCCCAATGGTTTCCTTTCTCTGGATCTAAAGTGATAATATTGAAGGGGTGACATTTGGAGAGCAATTCCTTAAAGAGGCACTCAAGGCAAAATGCAGATAAATAGGGAAATCAATTTAGTCCTGACAGATTTTTGTTTTTGGATGCAATGTTGGAAGACAGACAAAGGTTCATCTGTTGAAGGAAGAGATAGATTGTAAGGACTATACCGGACACCAGTCTGTCTTGAGCTGATAATCCCCAATCTCCACCGCCTCTTCTGCCTATAGACAAGTCCCCGCTTGTAGGAGACGCGGGTAATGCCTCTCCTACTCGGTTACCCCCAGGACTTATAGGGCGCAAAGATTATCAGCTTAAGGTGGAGACTGATGAACGGCAGGGAGTCCCAAGCGAGGATGCCGGGTGGCGGAAGTCCGATTACAAGCCGAGGTCAGAGCCGGGAGGTCACGGGGCGAGGTATCAGAGGGGTCAGGCGAAAATCGTGGCCAGGCAGGCAAAAGGTCGGTTCAGGCTGAGGTTGACAACAGGAATCAAACGAGCTTCAATGCTTGGTACTAGGCGCTATAACAGGCAATGACACACTGCAGTGGAAATCCCTTTATAGTGGGAAAACCGGCAGGATTGGACAGAGAGACAGTGGCTGGGATTGGTGCATTTAGGATCTGACAGCAGATTGGAGCACTGGCCCTGTAGTCTGATTGGTGAGCTCTGGGCTGATTGCTCCAGCTGAGCTTCCCAGGCAGACTGCTCAGAGCTGCACCTTCTAGACTTTGTTCTCTTAAACAGCCTCCGGTGGCCATTCTGAGTATTGCACCCCCGGAAGACATGAGCTGACTGTAAAGGCCAGCAAGCACAAGCTGAGTGACAACGGGCAAGGGGGGAGGACTTACTCGGCGACACACACGCCGCTGGGGATGGCATCGGAGGCAGAGGCAGCTGCTGGGCAGGAGAAACCCTGGCCAGTTGCCTAGGGACACCACGGGCACGGACTGAAGGCAAGTCATTCCTGACAGTACCCTCCCCTTCACGAGGGGCCTCCGGACCCTCACCAGACTTAACAGGATTATCACCCTGAATGGTTCCGGCGGACTTCAATAAAGATACATGAGGTACCCTCATGGATGGAGAGGCAGACGGACAAATAAGCTCTGAGACTTGGGTTGCTCCAACTGTGATACTATAGCAATGTTCTGCACAGTGCGGGCTCCATCCTGTCAATTCCCCAGTTTCCCAATCAAAGGTAGGGTTGTGCACCTTTAACCAGGGGAACCCTAAGACAACCGGGGCTTCAGGGCTGTCTAAGACAAAAAATTCAAGGTTCTCAGAATGGGAAGGTCCCACAACTAGGTTAATTAAAGGGGTTTTGGAGGTGACAGTTCCTCTAGGAACAGGAGTATTGTTTACTGCCAAAATCTGAAGGGGCTTCCCAAGGGGGATTAAGGGAATGCCTAAGGCGGCTACTATGGATTTATCCAAGAAGTTGCCAACTGCTCCGCTATCGACAAAAGCAGAGACGGATTTCCTGGACAACTCCCAACCCACAGTAGCAGGTAACAACATTTTATTTCTATGAAGGGAAGTTACCTGACCGTCCTGACAAACTTTCTCTATCTTGTCAGGACGTTGCAATCCCGCCAAAGGTCTTTTATTGGGGCAGGTCCTAACCAGGTGACCTGAAACCCCGCAGTACATGCATAGGCCTAAGGTGCGACGTCTACTCTTTTCAGCCGGGGAAAGGTGAGTAGCACCAAGTTGCATAGGCTCTTCTGGGGGCGAAGATGAGACAACACCCATAGAGGATGACTCCTGGTGGGAAGATTCCCAGAAGTGAGAGTGATTCTTCTCTATATGTCTCTCCCGTAGCCGTCTGTCAATTTTAATGGCCATAAGCATGAGTTCATCCAGGCTTTTAGGGTAAGGAAAATTTGTTAGAACATCCTTAACACCTTCTGAAAGACCAATTCTATACTGACTACAGAGAGCAGGATCATTCCAACGGGATTCAATCGCCCAGCGGCGGAATTTGGCACTATATTCCTCTGCTGAGCGTTTCCCCTGTTTCAGGCTTCGAAGCCTGGCATCAGCGGTCGAAGTCCTGTCAGGGTCCGAATATAGGATCTCCATAGCGGAGAACAAGGCTGAGACAGATTGCAAGGGCTCATCTGTGGGCGCTAAGCCAAACGCCCAGGACTGTGGATCACCCTGGAGCAGAGAGATAACCAGGCCCACCCTCTGCATTTCTGTGCCTGAAGAGTAGGGCCGTAGTCTGAAATAAAGTTCACAGGAGTTCTTGAAGTTGGAGAATCTTGTACGATCCCCATCAAATTTCTCAGGAAGGGGAACCTTCGGTTCAACAGGAGGTGAGGATACAGGTGGTGCAGGCAGCTGGCGATTTTCTTGATCAGCCACACGTTGGGCCAGCTGGTTAATGGCGGTAGCCATGGCCTGCACTTGTTGTACAAGTTCTTCCATATCAATTTTTGGGCCTGTTATAATGTAAGGACTATACCGGACACCAGTCTGTCTTGAGCTGATAATCCCCAATCTCCACCGCCTCTTCTGCCTATAGACAAGTCCCCGCTTGTAGGAGACGCGGGTAATGCCTCTCCTACTCGGTTACCCCCAGGACTTATAGGGCGCAAAGATTATCAGCTTAAGGTGGAGACTGATGAACGGCAGGGAGTCCCAAGCGAGGATGCCGGGTGGCGGAAGTCCGATTACAAGCCGAGGTCAGAGCCGGGAGGTCACGGGGCGAGGTATCAGAGGGGTCAGGCGAAAATCGTGGCCAGGCAGGCAAAAGGTCGGTTCAGGCTGAGGTTGACAACAGGAATCAAACGAGCTTCAATGCTTGGTACTAGGCGCTATAACAGGCAATGACACACTGCAGTGGAAATCCCTTTATAGTGGGAAAACCGGCAGGATTGGACAGAGAGACAGTGGCTGGGATTGGTGCATTTAGGATCTGACAGCAGATTGGAGCACTGGCCCTGTAGTCTGATTGGTGAGCTCTGGGCTGATTGCTCCAGCTGAGCTTCCCAGGCAGACTGCTCAGAGCTGCACCTTCTAGACTTTGTTCTCTTAAACAGCCTCCGGTGGCCATTCTGAGTATTGCACCCCCGGAAGACATGAGCTGACTGTAAAGGCCAGCAAGCACAAGCTGAGTGACAACGGGCAAGGGGGGAGGACTTACTCGGCGACACACGCGCCGCTGGGGATGGCATCGGAGGCAGAGGCAGCTGCTGGGCAGGAGAAACCCTGGCCAGTTGCCTAGGGACACCACGGGCACGGACTGAAGGCAAGTCATTCCTGACATAGATATAGTGGTTGCCTCAGGCCTCAAGAAAAAGGGTTGAGTGTCAGCACTCCTAAAAGTCCATAATTGTATTGTTAATAATCTTTAGGCAGCCATAAAAACAGTTACCAGAACCCCGGCAGATGAAAGGTAAGCCAAGCTTTCTAACGCGTTTCGGCATCGCTGAAGGGTCCTTGATCATATATGAAGATAGTGCCATAAGTAAACATTTAAATAGAAAAAGATTAATTGATTTAATTGATTTACCCCATGGTAGCAGCAGCGCCAGTCACATCCGAGTCCCCAGGCTGCCGGGAGACGGGTGACATCATCACCCGCGAGGCAGCCGCAAGCTCCATTCAGGGGCCAAGCAGAGGCCTCATCCTTCTTCTCTAGGCAAAGTGGTGGGCATTAAACACAAAAACTTAATTCCCACAAATTTAAAAGATTCCAGGACCGGCCACTGGCTTTACCTCGGGGAATCCAGGGAGACTCCCCAGTTCGCTCATAAACACTCATCTGTCTCATTTCCAATGGCGCATGCACGGGGCCCTCATCCAATGAGAGCAACCCACTATGACTGCGTAATTTGGCAGCCAGTTCTCATTGTTTTTAATGGAGAGAGAGCACAGCCACATTCCCTGAATCCCTGGCATCTGCGCAGGCACTCATGTCCCAGCCATTCAGATTGGCTGAGGTGGGAGCACACGCACAGCCACATTCTCCGCCACTCCAGCCAAGCGTGTTAAAGTCAATGAGAGCTGTTTGCCAAAGGAGGTAAGCTTTCTGGTGGGTTTCAAACAGTGGGGCATTCCAGATCTGGATGCCCCGGGGAATGCAGAACAGAACATGGGAAAGTGAAAATCATGGGTTTTGTTCCGCTTTGAAGTGTAACCCATAATCACCCATAATAAAATAAAGGTACCCAAACATAATTGTTACACAGACTCTCGAGGCAGATCTCACCACCACAACCATAATTTGGCCAGATAAAGTGCACTAGAGCCTTGTGGTTTGAATACAGGACTTTAATTAGATATCAAACAACATTAGAAACACAAAGTCTAACATACAGTGCAACAAACTGAATAGCTCCGCCACCAGTTGTCATTTTCAAGTCTGTGGCCTGTTCCCAAACAGGGAAATGAACATGCATTCACTTCTTTTACCCGAGCAAATATAGTTGGCGCACAGCCACTCCAAGTTAGCACAAGCAATCCCTTCCTAGTACTAGTATTAGTAGTGTAAATTATAAATCCTCCCAAGATTCAATTTGTAGCAATTCATCAATTTATCTGGCAATTACATTTTTTTTAGATCTGATCTATAATGGAGACATACTGATATGCTCAGAGGCAGATAGGGTAGGAGACTACCACCAGTCCATTAGCCACCATGCTCTACCCCTTAATTTGGTTCCTAGCTTGTAGGCAAGTGTGTTTTTCAGATATTGCATTGTAGGGACAAATCATGGGAATCGTGGATTGGTCTCAATTACTCAGGATAAGGAGGAACTGTTGGGGTTTCACATCTAAACGCATGATGTATATTCTCATTCTCTGCTTCTCTCATTTATATTTTTCAGAATTTCTGAAAAGACAGACAGTTGGATAATTGTCCCTCTGTCCATCTTCTACACATCAGTCAAGCATGCCATATATTCGAACAACAAACATGCTTGTAGAACACATTGGCTTCGGAGCCTGGTTTAGAGATGTGCTTTCATTCTCCTCCTCTGCTGTCAGAGTTTTTTTCATCTGACTGTCTCTCTGCATGACGCATCACAATGACAGCCATGGCAAGTCGACGGAGGGGTTGAAATCACCAGCACGCAAGGCTGCTTTGTCAGTCAGATGTGCAAAGCATTATGGGGAGGGAAAGACTAACATCCTTAAGGGGATTGGCGAGGAACATTGGATGCAGACTAATTTAGGGAAGCAATATTATCTGATTTTTGAATAAAACACTTGACTTTTTTGCATGATTTCAAATACAGCATTTTTTGGCCATCTAACACTGGTTCTTCAGGAACAATATAATAGGACACAACCTTTCTATAACTGAACAGTAGGTCCTGACACATCATTGTTGAAAAGACCACTTGACTTTGGTTCCATAATGCCAAACACAACATTTGGGCCACCTTGCACCCCTTCTGGTTAAGTGGGACGTGATCTTCATGTTCCTCAAGAAGAGGTCCTAAACTTTGTTAAACAGAATAACTTATATTCCACGATTCCAAAAACAACATTTCATGGCCTCCTTGGGCTTGTTATTCTGGTAAACTGGATGTAATCTTTCTGTACCTTAAACTGAGCCACCCCCCTTATAAGAAACAGTGCTCAAATAGTTCCCTCCTCAGGGTAATTCAGATTGCTGCACATAAAAATGAATTTACCTTTCTGTAACTCCTGTCGTGGTTGACCCCCCCCCCCACACACACAATGGTGTCCCATGGACTGCAAAGAGGAGGTGCTGCTGGGTTTCCTGCCTCTTTGCATTGTGGGTTGTGTTCTGTCCCACTTTGGGGCCCACTGTCCCTCCAAAAACTGTGGAAACACCTAGATGTCGCACTTTGCTAACATTGGGAAGACTGCCCCACCAAATGCAGGATGTCTGGGTGGTTTACAACTGCTCTGACTCTTTGGTTGAATGGTGAAGGTGGAATGCATGTACTTCTGAGCATTGGCTCAATCACCAACATCTTTTATGGACCAAATATTCCTAGATCATGGCTCGAGCATCGGCCACGCTCACCACTGTAGCAAGTCCGGTGTTCACTCTGTGCGTGCTGGCACCGTAGAGAAAAAGTGGCGGAGGCAGCTGTATCTGCCGCTCCTTCTCAGCAGCGCCCAGGCTTCATACACAGTGATGGTCGCGACCGACGCGTCGGCCACGCCCACCTGCTGTACGAAGCGGATGTCTATATGTGCAGGTGCCGCGGAGAGGGTGGCAGATACAGCAAGGATGGCGGGGACAGCGCGAGAGGAAGGTGAGTTGACTTTTTCCCTTTTTTTTCACATTCGCCCAATAAGATGCACAGACATTTTACCCACACTTTTGTGGAAAATAAGTGCGTCTTATAGGGTGAAAAATACAATATAAGGTTACCATTTATAATTATTATTAGCAATAGTACTACGAATATTATTACTTGTATAATTATATTTAATATATTAATATGTAAAATATTTAATATACTGTAACAGGATATAGATTAGAGGTATGATGCTAATGGTCAGGATATTATACCTAATCTAAAAAATTACAAGTTATAACGACCAATTATTAAAAAAAAAAAATATATATATATATATATATATATATATATATATATATTCTGTAGATACATATTGTATAAAATAGCGTAACAAGGGTATAGGCTGTGTAATAACTCCTGAAATGTTAATCTTAATGAGAATATTTAGTAAAAAAAAAAATCCTCACAAGAGGTTTATTGGTTGGCTGTGATACGTTGATGACCAGTAATTAGCAGGGCAGGTTTGCTGTGGCTATAGGTTTATTTCCAGCTCTCTCCCCGCCCCTTTTATAATGAGTCACACAGATATACAGGAAAAGCACATTGAAAGCAGTGGAAAGTTCCCATCTGATGAAACGCAGATTCCACCAGAAGAGACAGCGGCTTCATCTGAGCAGCAAAACAAGGGCGCATAAAATATTCATCAAACACTTCAAGCTGGGCGTAATGTACGCCATCATTTACATATACGTCTGCGGCGGGCTGAAAGATGTTTCCTTTGTGGCACGCAACATACACAAAGTCTATTATTTCGCAAGGCTCACAAAATATGCGAGAAACATCTGGGAACTTTGAAGCACGCTGAAAGGGCCACCGAGCATTCAAAAAAGGGTTTTCCGTGATAAATATGGTGGTGGTCCAGTTTGAAATAAAAACGTTTTTTCCACCTCCCAGGCCACAAGCACCTGCCATTTTTTAGATTGCCAATTGGCTGATGTTAAGAATGTGGGTGGACTTGACCCAGTCCATTGACCACATCCCAAGTTTCCTTGTAGTCTGGGGAACTCTCTGGCCCTCAGGCTATCTGGATGGCTAGATGTGGGAGCACACCTCATCTACAGGGAAGCTAAGGTTGTAGCTGCTGGCAATGACAACACCATAGGAGCCACCAGTAAAGGTGAGCTAACTGTTGACCCTGGCGGTTTCACACAGTGGGGCATCCCGGTTTCAGATGTGTGGGGGTAGGCTAGCGGTCGGCCCCAGAGTCTTTCAGACTCCAGGACCACACCGCATCTGGATTTTGAGCCTCTTTAACAGATTGGCAGGTGTTGTAATCTATTTTGATTGGCTTGAAGTCCACGCATGTGCCGTGAGATGTAAGAATACTGGTGATTAGTGTTAGGCAAACCCCTCAAATTTTGGGTTCAGCAAGTTTGTACGAACCTTAAATAATAGTTTGGATTTGGGGACCCAAACCCGGTCCCCATTTAAATCATGGAGAACCCGAACTTTGGGGGCAACTCTAGGGGGCCTCCATTCAGAGGCTGAATCAGAGATGACAAAAAAATTGTGATGGCTGGTGCAGTGGCAGTGGTGGTGGTGGGGCGGCATGAGTGTGCAGCAGGAATCACTTCTGTTCAACTTACCTGAGCCCTGACCCAGTCCCTGGTCGGCAGCTGCGTTCCCTTCAAAAGGTCCATGACCAGGGCCACAGAACGTTGGTTGCTGCTCCCATGGCTGAGGACACTTCTGGAGCCAGCTAGAACACTAGGAGTGTCCTCACTCATGGGAGCAGTGGCCATCTTTCTGTGGCCCTGGCTGTGGACCATTTGAACAGAACGCTGCTGCCAACCACTGATCGCGTCTCGGCACAAACAAGTTGTATAGCAGCTTCCTGCTACTGCACCCTTTAGGGGAAGCTGGTTGATAGGACGCTCAGCAGCCCATCAACCAGATTTCTGGTTTTGTCTGAACACCGAACTCAAACACGGACTTCTGGCTGAAGTCCGTGTTCGAATTTGAGTACCCCAACATGCAAAGTTTGGTAGGAACCAGAACTTTCCAGTCTAGGTTGCCCAACACTACTGGTGATCCTAGTGCTTTACAAGTCGGGATGTCCTAGTTAAATGGACCAAATAACGAGTGAGTGAACAACCCAAGCTTTGGTTTGCTTTACCCTATCTTTTAGCCTCTAGTTTAGGTTTTGCTCCACTTTAACCTTAGCTTACTGGTAAAAAGCCAGCGCAGAAATGAAAAGTTACCCTTTCATCAGAATAAGTAAAATAAGAAATAATATACAAAAGATAAAAAAACATAAATGTAAAATCTAGTTTGAGGCAAATGTTCCAGCAGTATTTGTGAACACACACTGGCTTAAATCTTGCCCGGCTTCCTTTGTTTGTCCTTAGCCCGAGAGCACTGTATGTGTTGCGGCATGCTTGGTTGGAGAGCCCTATCGCAATGCGTTCTTCACCATAGTGTTCAGACAGTTCATCCAGAACCATCTTTGGGTCTTTTGCATAATGATATTTATATTTAAACAACTTCCTGGGCAGAAAAGAGAGCCGTCTCTTCCATGAAGGAAAATAATTAGTGTAGTATTCCACAGAAGCCTCCTTTGCCTTATTCCATGTCGGGCTGTACTGAACGCTTTGCAGACTCAATAGCTAATGGAATTATCATTTCCAAGATAAAAATTTCTGGAATTAGGCAATTAGTACGCCAACAGTAGATGCAGTGGTCAGGGACAGACTAGCCATAGGGAGACCTGGGAACATTTAATGCAGCATATCTGAATGGCTGGAGGGAGTGGTCACTAGGGGGCACCATCTTGCTCCATTCATTCTGAACCTTCACCCTGAATAAGAGCCTATCTTATATGTTTCCCCCACCCTGTACATACAGATTGCTCACATTAAAAATAATCCTACCTGCATCTACTGTATTTTCTGAGCCTTTAATTATCCAAGATGATGGCCCATGGAGTCTCAGGTTGCCTTCAGTCAGGATTGCTGTCCTTTTCCTGACCCAAGCTCTGCTTCGTCTTTGCAAAGCACAGCTATAACCCCACCCCGTGTACTCCTCACCCCTCTCCTCAGTATGTGATGCTTCTGACGCAAGATGGCAGCGCCTGTATCCTAGACTCCTGAACTGATTTGCAGCCCAGTGGGGGTAAGAATGATAATTAAATAATTATTAAATAATTAAAAAATGTAAAATATCTTAATTTTAGATGCTGAGGAATGTTTTTTTTCATTAAATTCTTCTGAAGGTCTGGGTTAAAGTGGACCAAATCCTGGGGTTTCACTATCCAGGCCAAAATAACCCTGTTTCAAATTGAACCTGGGTATTGTTTGGCCTAGGCCAGAGTATACCCCGAGATAGAAATTGGACTAGGCCAGGGGTGTAAAATAGCCTGTGGCAAACTACAGGCCAAACTACACCCCAGGATATAAACTGGCCTAGACCAAACAATACCTGGGGGGGGGGATAAAAGAGCTTAGACAAACTGTACCCCTCCAGACCAGAATATACCCATATAACTATACTCCTTCAGGACAGAATATACGTGAGACCCAGGCATAGTCTGGCCCAGGCCAAATAATACCCCAGAGATAATCTTTATACCTGGGGCTGTAAAATAGCTTAGGCCAGACGATATCCCTCCAGGCCATAATGTTATTACTTCACTCGTTTTCTCACCTGTCTCTAATTTGTTGAAAAGTGTGCAGTAACCATTTCCGGTTTCGTTCCAGTCCACCTGCCCATTCCAAAACACCACTTTTACTCACCTCTTCCTCGTTCCAGTGGAGCATGTGCGGGTTCTAGTCCAATGAAAACCTTGACTGTGCCATTCAGCAAATGGCTTTCATTGACTAGAATGGGGAGCGTGTGCTGCCGCATGCATCGCATACTTGGTGGCATGCGCAATCCTGACCCAGTCTATCTGAATTATTTGGGCAGGAGCACATGCTGCCGCATCCCCTGCATCCTCAGTGGTGTGTGTGAGAGCATAAGATTCCCGGGCCGATCAGAGCCCTCCCCGCGGGGCATCCGAAATCGGGATGCCCCGCTGTGTGAAACCCCCCAGGACGCCCCATTCACCTTACCTTACCCCCGTTCCAACGGCGCATGCGTGGGCCGCGGCCGCATCTCGCGCTTCTCTCTAGCAGGACGCGCCCGCGCCGGCAGTTTGTGAATGGCCGGCGTGGGCGTGCTCCCTGTTAGAGGGAAGAGCGAGATGCAGCCGCCAGCGTTCGGAGCCGCTGTGGTTGTCCGTCCCTTGTACGTGCACACCACAGAAGCTCTGAGTGTGCTGATTGGACGAGGCCCACACATGTGCCGTAGGAGCGGGGTGACCCCGCGGAAGTGGACCAAAACCCAGGATAGTGAAAATCCTGGGTGTTGGTCCACTTTAAAGTCAATGATTTGACAATGCACGACAGATGACTCTCATTGGACGAGAGTCCACGTCCCATAGAAACGAGGAAGAGGTGAGTGAATAGCTGTGTTTTTGGGGGGTTTCACACAGTGTGGCCTCCCAATTCAGGATGTCCCAGGGGGAAAACCAGCGAACGGCCCTAGCATCTTTTAGAATCTTTTAGATTCCAGGGAGGCCAGTGGTGGATTTTGTTCCGCTTTAATCTGCAGTCAACAGAACATGCATTTTATCTTGAAAATAAGCATTTTAATGTTGTTATCAGTGTTTACATTTAAACGTTTATATTATAACAAGGGCTTACTAGTCTAAAGGCCCCAATACGCAGGGCAGGATTTGTTGACCCTTGCATTGAGCGATAAATGACTTCTCCTCTGTCAGCTGCCATTTCACACATCTCTGGCTGCAGCTTTTGAGTTTCATCTCTTATCTCCTCAGGGGGTTCTAAGGTCACCTGATCAGGGTGTGACACGTCATGCTCTGATCAGGTGACCCATAAACATTTAGCCAATAATTGCCTCATGTAAAGCCACCCTTATAATTCAAAGTTTAAGGGTGTTATGACTTTATTCTATTATGAACAGTCAAGTTTTTCTGGTTGAAATAATAAGTCTGTGGTTTGAGTTTTGAGACCTAAAGAGGTACAACACACCTGATTTTCACTTTTCTGGGTGTTGTTCCTGTCAGTGGGGGCATACAGAAAATTAGGATGCCCCAACGTGTGTATGCCCCTGGGTCACTCACCTTCCTGTCACTCCCACAACGCAGGAAGAATGTGTTGAATGAGTGGCCGTTCAACCAATCAGCATGCCGGCCAGCATCACAATCGGCTCCCTTTGTCACGGCTGACGGCTAAGCCATCTGGAATGAGACCGTGTGCACCGCCGGCCGCATCCCCTGCTCACCTCATAGCCGATTCTTGCCCGCGCCACCCATTAAGAAAGGCCAGGAGCAGGTGCGCACATGCCTAGAGGTGAGGCTGTGGCACAGAGACGCGACGAAGACTCCAAGACAAGGTGAGTGAAATAAGGCTTCTGGGGCGTTTTACACAGCGGGACATCCCAGTTCAGGATGCCCTAAGGAGTGGAACTCAGATGGCCTTGGAGTCTTTTAGACTCCAGGGCCTCCTATGTTCTTCTTTAAGCCAGTTAGCCTTCTCACATAATTTACCACAACAAACTGAATCCCTTGTAAAAAGTGAAAAAATCAAGTAGTTCTTGTGTATCTCACTCAATAATCTTGATATAATGAGGGTATAATATGGCCTGAAGGGTATGAATTGGCCAAGGCTAGTTTATACTCCGGGGTATAAATTGGCCTCGGCCATATTATACTCGGGGTATAATCTTGCCTAGGCCACCTTAAAGTGGCCCAACACCCAGATTCCCGGGCCGATCACCTCCCTCACATCCGAGATCGGGATGTCCCGCGGGGTGAAACCCCCCCAAAACCCCCAAAAAACCTTGCCGCCTCCCGCGGGCCCCTCTAGACGTGCGCGCGCCCGCGCCGGCCGCTTAGAATGGCCGGCGCGGGGGCGCGCCCTGTAAGAGTGACGTGCGGGAGGCGGCAGCGGACGCGCTGTCTTCTCTGTCGCTGTCACCTGCTTGTCCGTCGGCGGGGATTGGACGGCGCGGTCACGTGGGAGCGTGGTGAGGTGAGTTTTTGGGGCTTTCTGGGGGGTTTCACACAGCGGGGCACCCCCAATCGGGGTGCCCCACCCGAAGTGGACCAAAACCCAGGATAGCCAAAATCCTGGGTGTTGGTCCACCTTAACTCCGGGTATAGTCTGGGCTGGAGGTATAATCTGGCCTGTTAGATAGGCTTTTGGTCCGTCACCCTGGGGTATCCTAATTTGTGCTGCCCTGCTGCGTGAAACCCCCCAGAACACTCGCTGTTCTTATCTTTCCAATGAGTCCATGCACAGGCGCGACTCTCCTCCAAACAGCTCCTCCGGCCGTGCATATTAATGTGCAAAAACAGAATGGATCCTAGTCACACACACAATCGGCGTGCGGCACCCCCTGCATCCCTCCGGTGTGCACAGCCATGCCAGCCATTTAGTTACGGCATGGTCGCGCACAGCCCGAGAAGGATGCGAGTGATGCAGCCGCAGGCAATACATGCATCGGGGGCTTGTTAGTAATAACGGGATGCTCCAGGGTGACAGACCAAAACCCAAGGTACCGAAATCCTGGGTTTTGGTACACTTTTATATGCACCTCAATCTAATGTAGCCCTCACACACCTGGTGTTGGATGAGGAGAGCAGGGAGCAGGTTCTTCTGGGCCCAGGGTGCTCTAGGTGTGTCTGTGTGGGTGGGGTGCTGGGGCTTTGCCACAGGGGATGTCTGTTCTCACTGTGCAGTTTCATAAAGATGATCGACAATCTAATATATATATGAAAACAGGGTTCCTCTGTATTGACTGTGTCAACTTTCAGCTCTAGGCATCCATTCAGTCACGTTCCTTCCTGTCACATCCACAGCCTCGGGTCAGCCAGCGGGTCTCACTCCCCTAGAAGGATATCTTCCACTGAGTTCCTATCTGTGACCACTGCTGTCGGGCTGGAGATTTACCTCACGCTCTCTGACAGGGAATCATCATCAATCTGCTGCTCAACAATTCATGTGGTAATCACCTAGAACCGTAGTTTAGAACACTAATATAGGGTCTCTGCCCCTTATATCACCTCTAGCAACCTCCACCTAGAACCTTCCAGCACCTGTTCGTACACATGTCAAACATATGATAGGCTGTTCCCTCAGACCTTCCAACCAATTACTATCCTCCTGGTTGTGACTAGGGCCCTTATTTAAGAAGGGATAGCGTCAGGTAGCTCCTGGTTAATGAGAGGTAGCGACTGATAGCGACTGGTCAACGCCGGACACGGCACGCAATTACACATTTATCAAGCAGAATCTGTTTAGCGACTGGGATAGCGCCATGTAGCGTCTGATTCATCATTTTTACAGCTTCAGCGAACAGCGCCAGCGTTCAGCCTTGCACAGCGCCAGGTATGACCTCTCGCTACCTGGTGCTCTCCCATACATTTCAATGGACGATACTTTTCTTCTCTTTAAACTGTTTTTTTTTTTTTTTTCAAAAAAATCACAAATAATTCTGTGACCTCTTCTGGCATTGAAATAGCAGTTTTTTCACATTTTTTTCATTTTTTAAATATTTCCTCAAAAATGACATTACAGGTCTGCCATTAAAGTGTTCATGTTACAATGTTGTTACAATGTAATTCCATATGTTTTCGCTTTGTTACTAGTTGATAGATGCTTGAAAACAGACTTTAAACACACCGCCTCCTGCGCTCTGGGCTTCAAGCAACTATTTTTCAGCGCCAGAGATTTTTGCAGCTGTTTTTTTGCTGAATATGGTGTGAGTCGGTCGCTATGAGCAGTCGCTAACATGCGCTCCCATACAGCGCTGTACTGGTAAAATAGCGACTCCTCACAATGTATTCAACATTACTGAACAGCGACTGAGTCGCTATAAAGTAGCGACCCACGGCCGAGCACTGCGACTACTAGCGGGCGCTAATGATGAATCAGCCTGTAGGTCTCTACCAAGCATCCTGCCCTGACTATTAACCCTTTCTACCTTACCTTCTAGAACAGTCTCCATTAAATTCTATGGCCCAATGCTTGTTTATGGTGCTGCTGCTGCCATCTAATTAAGGGTACTACAATGTCTATACACTTTAATGGCTGTAAACCAAAAAAGGGTTTAAAGCAGACAACAGTCAAAAATGACTTAAAGTGGACCAACACCGAGAGGTGATCGGCCCGGAAATCTATAAGATTCCCGGGCCGATCACCTCCCACCCCGCGGGACATCCGAGATCGGGATGTCCCGCGGGGTGAAACCCCCCCAGACACCCCAAATCGCTTACCCGATCTTCGGCGGCGGCCGGCCGCCGACGCCTCCCTCGCGCCCCTGTAGGCGTGCGCGCGCCCGCCGTCTGCGAATGGCCGGCGGGGGCGCGCGCGCCGAAAGTGACGCGAGGGAGGCGGCGGCGGCGGCAGCCGCTTGGACGTTCCTGATCCCCGCCTGGACGTTGGCGGGGATTGGACCGTCCAGTCACGTGGGAGCGGGGACAGGTAAGATTTTGGGGCTTTCTGGGGGGTTTCACACAGCGGGGCCCCGATCGGGGTGCCCCGCCGAAGTGGACCAAAACCCAGGATAGTCAAAATCCTGGGTGTTGGTCCACTTTAAACCAGACCAACACAACAAACAGTGCTCATATGCATCCCTCCCCAGGGCAATTCAGATTGCTGCACATAAAAATTAATTTACCTTTTTCTAACTCCTGCTGTAGTAAATTTTAATATCAAAATGGCAGCTCATGCATTTGCAGGCCACCTGCAAACTGGAAGTGCTGCTGGTTTTCTTGTTACTGTGCATTGTCAGTGGAATCCAGGCAGCAGCATGGAGGGATGCTGGGAGAGGAAGCTCCAAAATGGCTGCTACCTTTCACTTCCGACTGCATACTTACCAACTTTTCAGTGTGGGAAAGAGGGACAATTGTTAAATTAAGCCACGCCCCTCATTGAGGGATAGATTAGGGGATAGGGTGTAACAATTACAACAATAACTAATTAGCACCCGTTGGGCAACGGAAAAGGGGAATAGGGTGTGGGCAGCACTGACCAATATTTATGCAGGTGCACTGCTCTGTGGGTTATTGCCCAATGAAACCCAATTTATTATGTAGGGTGACCTCTGAACACCCTACCAGATGACCACACAGAGACTCACTGTTGCACTCAAAAGGTAAATTTACAAATCCATTTTATTGTAGCATATATTAAAACCGTGTTAAAAACAATTACTGAGCCATATGCATGATTAACCACCAGGGGGCGCACTTCCTTATCAACAATACAATCTAATACACAATATAATCCATAGTGATTTTATGGATATTTATAAATAATTTACATATTATATATATAACCTATCCTGACTATAAGTTAATATAACAACTGCCTAATATAAACCTATACCTAATAAAGTGTCAGTGCTTCCGTCACAAATAAAACCTGTGCAAAATATTCAAAGCCACTCAGAATAGGGGAGCAGACATAGACAACAAACAACAAAGAAGTGCTTACTTTGAATCAAACAATGGGAAGCCCCCCCCCCCCCCCCCCCCTGGGCTGGAACCAACGCGTTTCGAGTCCCGAATGGACTCTTGCTCAAAGTCAGTATCCATTGCTCGTAGAGGCTCATTAGATTGTATTGTTGATAAGGAAGTGCGCCCCCTGGTGGTTAATCATGCATATGGCTCAGTAATTGTTTTTAACATGGTTTTAATATATGCTACAATAAAATACAATAAAATGGATTTGTAAATTTACCTTTTGAGTGCAACAGTGAGTCTCTGTGTGGTCATCTGGTAGGGTGTTCAGAGGTCACCCTACATAATAAATTCAATTACAACAATAGAGACACTTTGAATAGGCGAATGAATAATTTATTGATGCAGATCTGCATGTTACACTTCAAGAGGGACAAATGAGAACAATCAGGGACAGGGGGACACTGACTCAAAAGAGGGCTAGTCCCTCCAAATGAGGGACACTTGGGAGGTATGCATCTGTGCCAGCCTGTTGGTCTAGTTTAATATCTGACTAACTCTGTGTACAAGGGTTTCTTATTAACTGGCATATTTATATTTACACCCAGGCCCCTACACTAATCTGTTTGTCCGGGAGCCTGCGTATTTACCGGAAGAGAGGGCTCCAAGTAAAGAGAACCCATGACGAGTTTGGGAGTGCAGGGAATCCAATCCCTTTAAAGGAGCAGTATCACAAATTTTTCTTGGTGACTTATATTTAAATGGTACTTTGAATGTAGGTAAGTGTTGGAGTAAGAATTACAAATTTAGAAAAAAATGATGTGTGTGTTGAGCAGCTGGAGACTAATAGCTCATGTTTATGTCTGTTGAGTGTCGGGACCGACACTCTGGCCTGTTCCATGCTGAGGAGAGGGGTGAAACAATGTATCAAAGTATCAGCTGTTCAGTGCTGGCAGCCGTCCAGCATAAGCTAACAACATTGCAACATTGCCCGGCCAGAACTCATATATCTAAAACAGAGAGAAAAGCTCTAGAAGTCATTTAGCTGATTTTGACAGTTTTCCCTTCATGCTGGCTCTGCTGCAGAATCTTTCAGTTTACCATTTTCTCTTTCATATTCTTATTTTTCATTTTTCCATATGATCTTTCTTTCAGCTTTGTGTGTTTTGAGCAAAGCCCAACCCAGGATTTTCACTATCTGGAGTTTTGTTTTGTGCCCCTAGGGGCATCCTGACTTGGGATGCCCTGCTATGTGAAATCCCCAAGTTCGCCTGTGAAAACGTACCTTTCCCTGTCCCACAGCGCATGCGAGGGCTCTCATCCAATCAGCTCTGTTTGCACGCAGATGGGGAGCCTGAGCAGTAACCTTCCTGGCCGCCCGGCCTGTCTAAATGACTATCTGCGTGAGCGCCAGAAAAATGGGGGGATCTGTGGTTATCCAGGGGTCATTTCACACAGTGGGGCATCCTGATTTAGAATGCCCAAGGGGTAAGGTCAATGGCCGGGTCTTATAGACTTCAGGGTCGGCCACTCAGGGTTTTGTTCCACTTTAATACCTTTAGCGTTTCCTACACAGTTATTCAAAGAAGAATTTCAGTTATTTTCAGTCAGTTTAGTTTATTTTGTATAGATTTTACACATTTGAGTCACCTGGTCTCATAACAAAAGCAGCACCTCACACACACACAGCCGTTACCACTGATTACAGTGTCAGCCTCTGAGGTAAAGTGTTGCTAGGAGACCAGTGGGCTAAATGAAGCAGCTCACTAAATACAACCCAGCAGATCCCCCTATTCAGCAAATGGACTGAGCCATTGTCATTATACAATTTAAAAGAAAGGCAGATATTTTTTCCTATTTCTATCGCCAGATTATTTATACACATGTTAGAAGCTATTGTGTGGCTATTTAATTATTTATCTTTTTTAATGCAAATTTCGCGATACTGCTCCTTTAAGTGGCAGTTCTGTGGACAGTTAGGCCAAGTTAATCGAAAGAGGTCACGCTCTGTTCCATTAAGATTATACATCGAAGTGTGGAGGTTCACTAGCTGTATTCATTACTCAGTGGTTGTTGTCAATGGTGTTTTCCAGGTTGGTGTGGATGGCGCTACCCATGGCGCAATATACATCTGCTCAGAAAACCCAATTGATCACATGTGTGGTTGAATACGGTGGTCAAGTCTCCAGAGACTTGAGTATAATATCCTGTTTTTAGGCAAGTACTTGGAACTGTCACACACACAACCGGTGTGTGGCACTCCCTGCATCCCTCGGGTGTGCCAGCCAGCCATTCAGTTATGACAGGTATGGTCGCACACAGCGAAAAGCGCCATTTGGGGGTTTTATGCAGCAAACCAGGATGCCCCAGGGTGACAAACCAAAACCCAGGATAGTGAAATCCTGGGTTTTGGTACACTTTAATATGCACCTCAATCTATTCTGATTGTCCGAGAGCCCGCGTATGTGCCGGAATAAAAGGGCACAAGGAAAGAGAACCAGTGATTTTTTTGGGGGGGCTGGGCCGTTTTGGTCCTAGACTTTTTGTCTCCCTCCCTTTTTCTTTTGGAGCCTTGGCAATGGTCACACCTCCAACAATAGGAGGCATATGTAGTAGAACATTGTGCAACTGTTTCCTGGTTCCCCTCAGACGTAGCTCTGGAAAAGAATGTCTCAAAGAGGATCAAGAGTGAAAAAGCCATTTGGTGCCTATTTTTTCTCTGGGGGAGTATCCCGAATTGGGATACCCTAGGGTTCCCCCCATCACAAGACTCTATCCAGGCCCAAGGACTTATACTCATGCTCCCTTGGCTTTGCAAGTCCCCCCCCCCCCTTGCTGACTTGCAAGTTAGCAGGGTGGGGAGAGTTGGGTTGCCTGCAACAAAGCAAACCTACTCTGCTGATCACCAATGAGAGCGATGCGGGATTCTGGGACCAGGCAAACCTACTCTGCTGATCACCAATGAGAGCGATGCAGGATTCTGGGACCAGGCAAACCTACTCTGCTGATCACCAATGAGAGCGATGCAGGATTCTGGGACCAGGCAAACCTACTCTGCTGATCACCAATGAGAGCGATACGGGATTCTGGGACCAGGCAAACCTACTCTGCTGATCACCAATGAGAGCGATGCAGGATTCTGGGACCAGGCAAACCTACTCTGCTGATCACCAATGAGAGCGATGCAGGATTCTGGGACCAGGCAAACCTACTCTGCTGATCACCAATGAGAGCGATGCGGTATTCTGGGACCAGGCAAACCTACTCTGCTGATCACCAATGAGAGCGATGCAGGATTCTGGGACCAGGCAAACCTACTCTGCTGATCACCAATGAGAGCGATGCGGTATTCTGGGACCAGGCAAACCTACTCTGCTGATCACCAATGAGAGCGATGCAGGATTCTGGAACCAGGCAATCCTACTCTGCTGATCACCAATGAGAGTGATACGGGATTCTGGGACCAGGCAAACCTACTCTGCTGATCACCAATGAGAGCGATGCGGGATTCTGGGACCAGGCAAACCTACTCTGCTGATCACCAATGAGAGCGATGCAGGATTCTGGGACCAGGCAAACCTACTCTGCTGATCACCAATGAGAGCGATGCAGGATTCTGGGACCAGGCAAACCTACTCTGCTGATCACCAATGAGAGCGATGCCGGATTCTGGGACCAGGCAAACCTACTCTGCTGATCACCAATGAGAGCGATGCAGGATTCTGGGACCAGGCAAACCTACTCTGCTGATCACCAATGAGAGCGATGCGGTATTCTGGGACCAGGCAAACCTACTCTGCTGATCACCAATGAGAGCGATGCAGGATTCTGGGACCAGGCAAACCTACTCTGCTGATCACCAATGAGAGCGATGCAGGATTCTGGGACCAGGCAAACCTACTCTGCTGATCACCAATGAGAGCGATGCGGTATTCTGGGACCAGGCAAACCTACTCTGCTGATCACCAATGAGAGCGATGCAGGATTCTGGGACCAGGCAAACCTACTCTGCTGATCACCAATGAGAGCGATGCGGTATTCTGGGACCAGGCAAACCTACTCTGCTGATCACCAATGAGAGCGATGCAGGATTCTGGAACCAGGCAATCCTACTCTGCTGATCACCAATGAGAGTGATACGGGATTCTGGGACCAGGCAAACCTACTCTGCTGATCACCAATGAGAGCGATGCGGGATTCTGGGACCAGGCAAACCTACTCTGCTGATCACCAATGAGAGCGATGCAGGATTCTGGGACCAGGCAAACCTACTCTGCTGATCACCAATGAGAGCGATGCAGGATTCTGGGACCAGGCAAACCTACTCTGCTGATCACCAATGAGAGCGATGCCGGATTCTGGGACCAGGCAAACCTACTCTGCTGATCACCAATGAGAGCGATGCAGGATTCTGGGACCAGGCAAACCTACTCTGCTGATCACCAATGAGAGCGATGCGGTATTCTGGGACCAGGCAAACCTACTCTGCTGATCACCAATGAGAGCGATGCAGGATTCTGGGACCAGGCAAACCTACTCTGCTGATCACCAATGAGAGCGATGCGGGATTCTGGGACCAGGCAAACCTACTTTGCTGATCACCAATGAGAGCGATGCAGGATTCTGGGACCAGGCAAACCTACTCTGCTGATCACCAATGAGAGCGATGCGGTATTCTGGGACCAGGCAAACCTACTCTGCTGATCACCAATGAGAGCGATGCAGGATTCTGGAACCAGGCAATCCTACTCTGCTGATCACCAATGAGAGTGATACGGGATTCTGGGACCAGGCAAACCTACTCTGCTGATCACCAATGAGAGCGATGCGGGATTCTGGGACCAGGCAAACCAACTCTGCTGATCACCAATGAGAGCGATGCAGGATTCTGGGACCAGGCAAACCTACTCTGCTTATCACCAATGAGAGCGATGCAGGATTCTGGGACCAGGCAAACCTACTCTGCTGATCACCAATGAGAGCGATGCAGGATTCTGGGACCAGGCAAACCTACTCTGCTGATCACCAATGAGAGCGATGCAGGATTCTGGAACCAGGCAATCCTACTCTGCTGATCACCAATGAGAGTGATACGGGATTCTGGGACCAGGCAAACCTACTCTGCTGATCACCAATGAGAGCGATGCGGGATTCTGGGACCAGGCAAACCAACTCTGCTGATCACCAATGAGAGCGATGCAGGATTCTGGGACCAGGCAAACCTACTCTGCTGATCACCAATGAGAGCGATGCAGGATTCTGGGACCAGGCAAACCTACTCTGCTGATCACCAATGAGAGCGATGCGGGATTCTGGGACCAGGCAAACCTACTCTGCTGATCACCAATGAGAGCGATGCTGGATTCTGGGACCAGGCAAACCTACTCTGCTGATCACCAATGAGAGTGATACGGGATTCTGGGACCAGGCAAACCTACTCTGCTGATCACCAATGAAAGCGATGCGGGATTCTGGGACCAGGCAAACCAACTCTGCTGATCACCAATCAGAGTGATACGGGATTCTGGGACCAGGCAAACCTACTTTGCTGATCACCAATGAGAGCGATGCAGGATTCTGGGACCAGGCAAACCTACTCTGCTGATCACCAATGAGAGCGATGCAGGATTCTGGGACCAGGCAAACCTACTCTGCTGATCACCAATGAGAGTGATACGGGATTCTGGGACCAGGCAAACCTACTCTGCTGATCACCAATGAGAGCGATGCGGGATTCTGGGACCAGGCAAACCAACTCTGCTGATCACCAATCAGAGTGATACGGGATTCTGGGACCAGGCAAACCTACTTTGCTGATCACCAATGAGAGCGATGCAGGATTCTGGGACCAGGCGAACCTACTCTGCTGATCACCAATGAGAGCGATACGGGATTCTGGGACCAGGCAAACCTACTCTGCTGATCACCAATGAGAGCGATGCGGGATTCTGGGACCAGGCAAACCTACTCTGCTGATCACCAATGAGAGCGATGCGGGATTCTGGGACCAGGCAAACCTACTCTGCTGATCACCAATGAGAGCGATGCAGGATTCTGGGACCAGGCAAACCTACTCTGCTGATCACCAATCAGAGTGATGCGGGATTCTGGGAGCAGGCAAAAATACTCTGCTGATCACCAGTGAGAGCGATACGGGATTCTGGAACCAGGCAAACCTACTCTGCTGATCACCAATCAGAGTGATGCGGGATTCTGGGAGCAGGCAAAAATACTCTGCTGATCACCAGTGAGAGCGATACGGGATTCTGGGACCAGGCAAACCTACTCTGCTGATCACCAATGGGAGCGATGCGGGATTCTGGGACCAGGCAAACCTACTCTGCTGATCACCAATCAGAGCGATGTGGGATTCTGGGACCAGGCAAACCTACTCTGCTGATCACCAATGAGAGCGATACGGGATTCTGGGACCAGGCAAACCTACTCTGCTGATCACCAATGGGAGCAATGCTGGATTCTGGGACCAGGCAAACCTACTCTGCTGATCACCAATGAGAGCGATACGGGATTCTGGGACCAGGCAAACCTACTCTGCTGATCACCAATGAGAGCGATGCGGGATTCTGGGACCAGGCAAACCAACTCTGCTGATCACCAATCAGAGTGATACGGGATTCTGGGACCAGGCAAACCTACTTTGCTGATCACCAATGAGAGCGATGCAGGATTCTGGGACCAGGCGAACCTACTCTGCTGATCACCAATGAGAGCGATACGGGATTCTGGGACCAGGCAAACCTACTCTGCTTATCACCAATGAGAGCGATGCGGGATTCTGGGACCAGGCAAACCTACTCTGCTGATCACCAATGAGAGCGATGCGGGATTCTGGGACCAGGCAAACCTACTCTGCTGATCACCAATGAGAGCGATGCAGGATTCTGGGACCAGGCAAACCTACTCTGCTGATCACCAATCAGAGTGATGCGGGATTCTGGGAGCAGGCAAAAATACTCTGCTGATCACCAGTGAGAGCGATACGGGATTCTGGAACCAGGCAAACCTACTCTGCTGATCACCAATGGGAGCGATGCGGGATTCTGGGACCAGGCAAACCTACTCTGCTGATCACCAATCAGAGCGATGTGGGATTCTGGGACCAGGCAAACCTACTCTGCTGATCACCAATGGGAGCGATGTGGGATTCTGGGACCAGGCAAACCTACTCTGCTGATCACCAATGAGAGCGATACGGATTCTGGGACCAGGCAAACCTACTCTGCTGATCACCAATGAGAGCGATACGGGATTCTGGGACCAGGCAAACCTACTCTGCTGATCACCAATGGGAGCAATGCTGGATTCTGGGACCAGGCAAACCTACTCTGCTGATCACCAATGAGAGCGATACGGGATTCTGGGACCAGGCAAACCTACTCTGCTGATCACCAATGAGAGCGATACGGGATTCTGGGACCAGGCAAACCTACTCTGCTGATCACCAATGGGAGCCATGTGGGATTCTGGGACCAGGCAAACCTACTCTGCTGATCACCAATGGGAGCGATGTGGGATTCTGGGACCAGGCAAACCTACTCTGCTGATCACCAATGAGAGCGATACGGATTCTGGGACCAGGCAAACCTACTCTGCTGATCACCAGTGAGAGCGATACGGGATTCTGGAACCAGGCAAACCTACTCTGCTGATCACCAATGGGAGCGATGCGGGATTCTGGGACCAGGCAAACCTACTCTGCTGATCACCAATCAGAGCGATGTGGGATTCTGGGACCAGGCAAACCTACTCTGCTGATCACCAATGAGAGCGATACGGGATTCTGGGACCAGGCAAACCTACTCTGCTGATCACCAATGGGAGCAATGCTGGATTCTGGGACCAGGCAAACCTACTCTGCTGATCACCAATGAGAGCGATACGGGATTCTGGGACCAGGCAAACCTACTCTGCTGATCACCAATGAGAGCGATACGGGATTCTGGGACCAGGCAAACCTACTCTGCTGATCACCAATGGGAGCCATGTGGGATTCTGGGACCAGGCAAACCTACTCTGCTGATCACCAATGGGAGCGATGTGGGATTCTGGGACCAGGCAAACCTACTCTGCTGATCACCAATGAGAGCGATACGGATTCTGGGACCAGGCAAACCTACTCTGCTGATCACCAATGAGAGCGATACGGGATTCTGGGACCAGGCAAACCTACTCTGCTGATCACCAATGGGAGCAATGCTGGATTCTGGGACCAGGCAAACCTACTCTGCTGATCACCAATGAGAGCGATACGGGATTCTGGGACCAGGCAAACCTACTCTGCTGATCACCAATGAGAGCGATACGGGATTCTGGGACCAGGCAAACCTACTCTGCTGATCACCAATGGGAGCCATGTGGGATTCTGGGACCAGGCAAACCTACTCTGCTGATCACCAATGGGAGCGATGTGGGATTCTGGGACCAGGCAAACCTACTCTGCTGATCACCAATGAGAGCGATGCAGGATTCTGGGACCAGGCAAACCTACTCTGCTGATCACCAATGAGAGCGATACGGGATTCTGGGACCAGGCAAACCTACTCTGCTGATCACCAATGAGAGTGATACGGGATTCTGGGACCCGGCAAACCTACTCTGCTGATCACCAATGAGAGCGATGCGGGATTCTGGGACCAGGCAAACCTACTCTGCTGATCACCAATGAGAGCGATGCGGGATTCTGGGACCAGGCAAACCTACTCTGCTGATCACCAATGAGAGCGATGCGGGATTCTGGGACCAGGCAAACCTACTCTGCTGATCACCAATGGGAGCGATGCGGGATTCTGGGACCAGGCAAACCTACTCTGCTGATCACCAATCAGAGCGATGTGGGATTCTGGGACCAGGCAAACCTACTCTGCTGATCACCAATGAGAGCGATACGGGATTCTGGGACCAGGCAAACCTACTCTGCTGATCACCAATGGGAGCCATGTGGGATTCTGGGACCAGGCAAACCTACTGTGCTGATCACCAATGGGAGCGATGTGGGATTCTGGGACCAGGCAAACCTACTCTGCTGATCACCAATGAGAGCGATACGGGATTCTGGGACCAGGCAAACCTACTCTGCTGATCACCAATGAGAGCAATACGGGATTCTGGGACCAGGCAAACCTACTCTGCTGATCACCAATGGGAGCCATGTGGGATTCTGGGACCAGGCAAACCTACTGTGCTGATCACCAATGGGAGCGATGTGGGATTCTGGGACCAGGCAAACCTACTCTGCTGATCACCAATGAGAGCGATACGGGATTCTGGGACCAGGCAAACCAACTCTGCTGATCACCAATGAGAGTGATACGGGATTCTGGGACCAGGCAAACCTACTCTGCTGATCACCAATGAGAGCGATGCGGGATTCTGGGACCAGGCAAACCTACTCTGCTGATCACCAATGAGAGCGATGCAGGATTCTGGGACCAGGCAAACCTACTCTGCTGATCACCAATGAGAGCGATGCGGGATTCTGGGACCAGGCAAACCTACTCTGCTGATCACCAATGAGAGCGATGCGGGATTCTGGGACCAGGCAAACCTACTCTGCTGATCACCAATGGGAGCGATGCGGGATTCTGGGACCAGGCAAACCTACTCTGCTGATCACCAATGGGAGCGATGCGGGATTCTGGGACCAGGCAAACCTACTCTGCTGATCACCAATGAGAGCGATGCGGGATTCTGGGACCAGGCAAACCCACTCTGCTGATCACCAATGAGAGCGATGCGGGATTCTGGGACCAGGCAAACCTACTCTGCTGATCACCAATGGGAGCGATGCGGGATTCTGGGACCAGGCAAACCTACTTTGCTGATCACCAATGAGAGCGATGCGGGATTCTGGGACCAGGCAAACCTACTTTGCTGATCACCAATGAGAGCGATGCAGGAATCTGGGACCAGGCAAATCTACTCTGCTGATCACCAATGGGAGCGATGCGGGATTCTGGGACCAGGCAAATCTACTCTGCTGATCACCAATGAGAGCGATGCGGGATTCTGGGACCAGGCAAACCTACTCTGCTGATCACCAATGGGAGCGATGTGGGATTCTGGGACCAGGCAAACCTACTCTGCTGAACACCAATGAGAGCGATACGGGATTCTGGGACCAGGCAAACCTACTCTGCTGATCACCAATGAGAGCGATACGGGATTCTGGGACCAGGCAAACCTACTCTGCTGATCACCAATGGGAGCAATGCTGGATTCTGGGACCAGGCAAACCTACTCTGCTGATAACCAATGGGAGCGATGCGGGATTCTGGGACCAGGCAAACCTACTCTGCTGATCACCAATGAGAGCGATACGGGATTCTGGGACCAGGCAAACCTACTCTGCTGATCACCAATGAGAGCGATACGGGATTCTGGGACCAGGCAAACCTACTCTGCTGATCACCAATGGGAGCGATGCAGGATTCTGGGACCAGGCAAACCTACTCTGCTGATCACCAATCAGAGCGATGCAGGATTCTGGGACCAGGCAAACCTACTCTGCTGATCACCAATGAGAGCGATGCTGGATTCTGGGACCAGGCAAACCTACTCTGCTGATCACCAATGAGAGCGATACGGGATTCTGGGACCAGGCAAACCTACTCTGCTGATCACCAATGAGAGCGATGCTGGATTCTGGGACCAGGCAAACCTACTCTCCTGATCACCAATGAGAGCGATACGGGATTCTGGGACCAGGCAAACCTACTCTGCTGATCACCAATGGGAGCGATGCAGGATTCTGGGACCAGGCAAACCTACTCTGCTGATCACCAATCAAAGCGATGCAGGATTCTGGGACCAGGCAAGTTTGGGAGTGCAGGACATCCAATCCCTTTAAGTGACAGTTCTGTGGACAGTTAGGCCAAGCTAATCGAAGGAGGTCACACTCTGTTCCATTAGGATTATACATCAAAGCTGTATTCATCAGTCAGTGATGTATTTTCCAGGTTGGTGTGCATGGCACTACCCATGATGCAATATACATCTTCCCAGAAAACCCTCTTGATCACATGGGTGGTTGAATATGGTGGTCAAGTCTCCATAAACATGGACGAATGAGTATCATATTATGTTTTTAGGCTTGTGCTCAGAACCGACTTGGGGAGGGCAATCTCATATTTCCAAATGGGATGCTCAGGGTCAGTAAACAGAATGGCTGTCCCTTTGCAGGTCTGCATTAAATTTTAAGGTAACATCTCAGGAATTTAAGTAGTTTGCTCAGAGAAAGCCATCAATCACTTTTCCTTTTAGGCTTTGCAGCCTACACAGAGAAAGTAACTTTGCAGCTCCCGGGATGCCCCAGACATTGTCAGAGATATTTATATGTATAATGTGATACAGTGTGTGTTTCCTTAGCTTTTAATTTCATCTCAGCAGTGGGCGCCAAACAAATTAGATTCCCCACCGGCCCCAAATCCGTCTGACTCGGCACCGGCAAAGATTTCATTTCGCCAACAGACACATCGACGCTGTGAGTCAGCAGAGTAAATTATCACAAACAAGACTCCATCACGTTTGATTTCTGATTGAGTGAAGCCCTTTTGAAGTCACAAGATATAGAGGCATAGAAACATAGAAAAAAGGCTGATGCAGAAGGAGGCAGTATGATATGTACAGCGCTGTATGGCAATTAAAGGCGGATCAGGAAAACTCTGGGGGAAATGATAAGTACAGTATGATACTAAGCTGGTTTGGATGAAAAAGTAGAAACAAGCCCGAGTATGCTGCGTCTAGTTTGTTCACTTACAGTATGTTTACGATTTACAATGCTGCTGTGCCAAAGTAGAGTGCACTGGTTTTAACACTGGTTTCATCATTTCATAGCAACACCCCAGGGGGCAGTTCAGGGGTCTGGACCCCCTTCCCCAGACTTGTCCTGCCTGAGTGCAGCAAGACTGCTGTTTGCAGTAGGGTATGCTTAGTGGCAATGAGTGGCCAGACATTGACAAGTGACAATGTAACAAGTGAGAGCAGCACTCACAATAGAGCAGCAAGGAAGAGAAGACAAGAGAAGGGGCAGGGGCATAGCTAGGGGGTCAGGGGGGACATGTACCTTGGATGCAGCAGGTCAGGGGGGCTCCAAAGGGGGGCCTGAGCACAGGTATGGAGCACCATCTGCCCCGGATGCCAGAAAGCCTAGCACCAATGAGACCCTAAATCAGTAGTCCTCAAACTTCCTCCTCAAGGGCCGAGACAAGCCAGGTTTTGCAGCTCTCTATGCTGATGCACAGATGTAATAATTAAGGCTATAGCTCTGTCTGAGCACCAGTTAATTCACCTGTGGAGTAGCGTGGAGAGCTGCAAAACCTGGCCTGTCTCGGCCCTTGAGGAGGAAATTTAAGGACTACTGCCCTAAATAAATATCAGTTCATATATACATCAATTTAATAATTTTAAAAAGAAACAGACATCACCATAATACATAAGCGCGGGAGATCTGAGGGATCACTTGGCAACATCAATATTTAAGGATTAGCACACAGGGGCACAGGTACTACCCTGAAGAAGCGGCCTGCTATTTGGGGCCACGGAATGCGTGGGACTTTTATCTCGCAATGTTGGAGTAGTGGGGCTACTATCCTCTCGGGCATAACTTAGGTGAATTCTTCCCTTACCAGTAAATAATTGCTTGAATTGTTTACACTTTTGGCATATTTTGCACATATGGGCACATTAGCACTTTATTTGTTCCCACAGAATTGTATTTAGCTAGTGATTGACAGTGTAGGATATGGATTTTAGTATTGTATGGAATTTGGTCTCTCTTGAGAGTATATGAGTGTGTATGAATGTGTTTTTATGTAATATGGTGTTGTCTGTTTCTTTTTAAAATTAATAAATTGATGTATATATGAACTGATATTTATTTAGGGTCTCATTGGTGAGGTGGTTACTGGAGCCACAGTTTGTGTACATAGGTTGTAGCAATTAGAGGGGGGCCATTGACTGCACAGAGCCCGGTGAATTTATTCGGATTTGGTGGTGCATCTTGTTTGTTTGTTCTGAGAAGGGGCCAAATAAGATGGAACTCAGAATACAGGAAGAGGAGTAGGTTGTCATGGTTTAGGGCAGGGGTGCACAACCTTTTTGGGTCTAAGGACAGCATTGTCCTAATGCCTCAATAAAATGTAAGCAGAAAAAACGCAAATAGTTTACTGCAGGCAAGCTTTAACCTTAAAGCGGATGAGGCAGGATAGTTGAGGTGAGCAGAGGAAGATAAAGGGAAGGTGGGTAAGAGGTAAGATGGCAAGAAGTGGACAAAGATGCAGTAGAAAGAAGTGAGGTGAACAGAAGTGAGGTTGGCTGAGGTGAGGGTACAAGATGTGAGGTGAGCAGTGGTGAGACAGAAAGAAGTGAGGTGAGGGCAGATGGGAAAAAAGGTGTTGAGGTGGTAAGAGGTGAGATGGCAAAGAAGTGGGCAAAAGTGCAGTGGAAAGAAGTGAGGTGAACAGAGATGAGGTTGGCTGAGGTGAGGCTACAAGATGTCAGTTGGGCAGTGTTGGGGCAGAAGGAGGTGAGGTGGGGGCAGATGGGAAAAGAGGTGGTGAGGTGGTAAGAGGTGAGATGGCAAGGAGTGGGCAAAGGTGCAGTGGAAAGAAGTGAGGTGAACAGAGGTGAGGTTGGCTGAGATGAGGCTACAAGATGTCAGGTGGGCAGTGTTGGGGCAGAAGGAGGTGAGGTGGGGGCAGATAGGAAAAGAGGTGGTGAAGGGTAAGAGGTGAGATGGCAAAGAAGTGGGCAAAAGTGCAGTGGAAAGAAGTGAGGTGAACAGAGATGAGGTTGGCTGAGATGAGGCTACAAGATGTCAGGTGGGCTGCGTTGGGGCAGAAGGAGGTGAGGTGGGGGCAGATGGGAAAAGAGGTGGTGAGATGGTAAGAGGTGAGATGGCAAAGAAGTGGGCAAAGGTGCAGTGGAAAGAAGTGAGGTGAACAGAGGTGAGGTTGGCTGAGGTGAGGCTTCAAGATGTCAGTTGGGCAGTGTTGGGGCAGAAGGAGGTGAGGTGGGGGCAGATAGGAAAAGAGGTGGTGAAGGGTACGAGGTGGTGAGATGGTAAGAGGTGAGATGGCAAAGAAGTGGGCAAAAGTGCAGTGGAAAGAAGTGAGGTGAACAGAGATGAGGTTGGCTGAGGCGAGGCTACAAGATGTAAAATAGGCAGCGGTAAGGCAGAAATAAGTGAGGGAATGGTTGGTGAGGTGGTAAGAGGTGAAATGAGGTGCATAGAGGTAGGTAGAGATGCAAATGAACAGCAGTGCAGGCCGCATGTGACCCTTGGGTCGAAGATTGTGCATCCCTAGTTTAGGGCGTGCAGGAAGTGGGTATGGGCAACATCCTCAAAACTCTTTTTTGCACCTTAGTTTAGCCATAGTAAAGAGCATACAACAATAAGCAACCTGTTACCTGAAATTGTTTCCAACCTTATATTGCGCAAAGTAAAATTACATTTTTTAGGCATAACATCTAGAAAATAACAGTGATGTAGAAATTGCTTTTTACATTTGTGACAATTTGAAGCACTCAATTGGAATTATTCACCAGTTTCTGCTGAATTCAAAAGCCATCCCACTCTCATTTATTGAGAACTATTATGCAGAGAAGGTCATTCAGCTATTTTAAAGGAGCAAGTCACCCTATGTATAGTCTTTTCTTTACATGCTGGTGGAAGGGTGGCAGTGTGAGTAGCTCTGCTGTGATGGTCCATTTTTATTTTAATGGAAGATTCGATAAAATGATTGGATTAGTGAAAGTGCTTTGACCCGGAAGTGCTGTGACCGGGACCGGATGCAAGACACCCAATGTCAAATCAACAGAATAGACAAAATCTGAGATCCAATGATGCAGGATAGAGTTTACGTTGTCAGACCTTTAAGAAATTGCTGGTCAACATTAGGCTTGGAAGTTTAATAGTAGGAGAACCGATTTGGATCCTGCGTTTCACTCAATGAATTCCCAGTGGTCAATTTGGTGCAGGTGGTGTTAGAAAAGATAGTAGAAGAGTCGCTAGATTTGATATAGGGGGAACAGAGAAATAAACTGCATGGAACCAAGCCTCTATGTTGGTTCTTACATGTTGCCCATCTACTCATCTAAGAATAAGAAGGTCCTTAAGCAGATGGAAATCCAGAAATGGGTCCACCGCTCATCCGTTGTCCCCCCACCGAGCAGCTGGGCGCTGCTGTTGGCTCGGCGGTGGCACAGTGTTTTTCCCCAACGAAGCCATGCGCTGCGGCACTTTTTAAGAAAGGCAATTGCCTCTCTCAAAAGTGCTGCTATGACAAGGGTGCAGCTGGTTGTCCACATCGCGGCACACTGTTCGGACGTGCACGCTCTTTTGTCCAGACATTTAGAAAGGCTGGGCGTGGGAGCATGCGGCCGCAGGGAAGCAGCTGCCTGTGGAGATATGCCACGGGGCCTGCCAGGATCAGGTAAGTTTAACGGCACCCTCCCAGGATATTGACAGCCAGGTATCTGGTGCAGGATGCCTCAAGGGTAGACTAGTGGCCAGGCCTGGAATCTTTTAAATTCCAAGGCCTGGCCACACGGGTTTTGACATGCTTTAAGCTAGATGGATACAGCATTCCACCCAGTATTGTGTGATTGTTCTACTCCAGGTGTCCAAGAATAGTTAGTCTACTGCATGTACTGATAGAAGAGGGAAAAGAGCTGTTGGATTTGCTTGGAGAAAGAGATCAGAGATGGCTGCTTACTGGAAAAAACTGAATGTAATCAGGCCTCCATGTTGGTTCTACCATGTGGAGAGGATAAAGAGGTCCTCAAGCTAGCTATATCCTGCATTCCACCCAGTTTTGAGGGGCATTTCAGTCTTGGTGTCCAAGAATGGTCAATCTAGTGTAGATGCTATTAGAACAGATTGCAAAAAAGTTGTTGGACTTGCATGGAGAAAGAGAGAAGAGTGCAGCTTATTCGGAAAAAGCTGAACTGACCAAACTTCCATGTTGGTTCTACCATGTGGAGAGGAAAAAATGTCCCCCCCAAGCTAGGTGAACCCTGAATTCCATTCAGTATTGTGGGACATTCCTCTCTACAAAAGTAGTAGATCTGCTGTGGGTGCTGCTAAAAAAAGATGAGAGAAGACCTGTTGGATTTGCTTTAGCAAATAGGCTGCTCATTGGAAAATCTGAATAGAGAGAGAGATATTCATGTTGGTGCTACCACGGGAAAGGAAAAAACAGCTATTGAGCATGTTATCTAGTCTATTTTGTCATCATTATTATTATTTATAAAGCATCATCTTGTTAAGTAACTATCTTCAGTGGAAAATGTGCAATGGGAGTCAGATGGTAATTGTTATGTAAATGAAGCTTTGCAGGGATCTAGTTACAGTATTGTGTTGAATAAATATTATGATTATAGAGACACCTTCGATACGTTTTCACCAGAGATCACTTATAATTTTGACTTAGGGTGTCTTATCTATTGGGGCTTTTCCAAATCTGCCCCTCCCATCTATCAGTTATACATGACCTTTGTGGTGGGCATTTCATGATCATGACCTTCTTTTTAACTTTCTGGGGTTTAACACCTTGTCCAAGCGTATCCCAAATGTGCATCAGGAACAAGGAAAACTTATCATTTTTGCCCTGCCGGAGATCCTACGGCACATGTAGGGGCTCTCCTCCAATCAGTGTTCTACGCCATGCATTTAAATTAGAGGTATAGAACACTTAATGGAGAGGGAATGTCCTCCATCTGCTACCTGCCCTGGGATGCTGGTAATACTGTTACCAGAGAGGTGCGTTATAAGGTAATCCCATCGGGGTTTCACACAAAGAGGGAGACCCCGATAAGTTTTCACCAGCGATCACTGATAATATTGACTTATGGTGCTATATCTATTGGGGCTTTTCCAAATCTGCCCCTCCCATCTATCAATTATACCAGACCATGATGGAGGGCATTTCATGATCATGACCCTCTTTTTCACTCTCTGGGGTTTAATTCCTTGTCCGAGCGGTATCCCAACTGTGCGTAAGGAACAAGGAAAGCTTATCATTCTTGCCCTGCCGGAGATCCTACGGCACATGTAGGGGCTCTCCTCCAATCAGTGTTCTTTGCCATGCATTTAAATTAGAGGTATAGAACACTTAATGGAATGGGAATGTCCTCCATCTGCTACCTTCCCTGTGATGCTGGTAATGCTGTTGCCAGAAAGATGTGTCATAAGGTAATCCCATTGGGGTTTCACACAAAGAGGGAGACCGCCAGCCCTAGAGCATTAAATACTCTATGTTGGTAGTTACTCATCATTAGGGACACCCATTATTTACTCCACCGCCTAATGTGGTGTTAGGTCAGTTAGTGTACAATCTGGTTGCTACATACCTCTTCCCCTTGTGATACTGGAATTGTTTAGTAGGGTAAGACAATATCCCCAAAAAAGGTACGAGTTAAGACCGTTGCTGTCCCTTGCATTGTGTCATACAAGCTACAGGCCGCCCAAGTGACTAATGGCCAATACACCCCAGAGCACTCCTAAGCATGGTCAATGGTAATTGCTGGATTTCAACAGAATCAATGTCTTTTAACGGGTTCCCTTTAAATACATTCAGTCTCTATGTCGTCAGCCGTCAGGAAGGCAAACAATATACCAAGGGTTAAATAAAAAGAAAGTTTGCAGTCTATGTCTGGGGGTGGAAAGCATTTAAAAGCTTTCAGGGATAAACAAGTAACATCTGTGAGCCATTGAGCGGTAGGGGATCCCTTACCTATGAGCAAAGCAACAGCAGGTACCGCTGCTCACATGAAGTTTATAACCCATCTTGTGAGCCTGGAGGACGGGAATGCAACATCTGCTGTCTAACTGCATCCTGTGAGCCATCTGAGGGTGGGCACCCAGGTGTACACGGAAGGGTACAGAGTAGATGGAAGCCTTGGAGAGATATGGCTCTCCCTGGAGCCTGTGTCTGATGAACCTTGATATTTAATAGGATCTGATAAGAGCAGCAAAGACTCTTGAGAGTTTCTTCAGGAGAAAAAACTCATTCTTACAATGAGAAAATGAATATATTACATTTCCTAGAGCTACTGTCAAAATTGTTTTTTTTAAATGTTTCAGAGTAACTCTTCTTTTTAGATTAAAATTGATTCGAATCAAGTTAATGTTACTTCTCTGTTCTGAAAGCACTATTCTGATTATGTATTGTGGCCTAATTTACTATCATTTTTGATCAGATTGAAAGTTCATATTATGAAGATGCCATGGGTGTCAAAAGCACTAGGAAGGTGTTACTGGCCCGGAACACCATCTTTTTTTGCTGGTCACAACCTTTGGGTTCAAGTTAAACCTTTGATATGGCCCCCACAGCTATGATGCTAGGATCATAGCTTTGCAGGGGCAGAACATGGGCTGGGAGAGGATTGGGGGACTTGGCAGGAAACACAATGGGAGTATAGGTTGGGGGGCAGGGATTGGAAGGGGTGTTAGCAGAGAAATTCGTGAATTCTGGCACAGGCCCTGGGGGTATGATAGGCTGCACACTGGCAGCTGTACCATGCCCAGCCAGCATCAAAGCAGTGTGTCCCACTGCAAATTCTTACTGTGATTCATGTGGTCAGTCTGCCCTTAGTTAAAGGAATTCAGCTAAGCAATGGCCCATTGTGCAGGGCTACATTTGGCAATTTCCTAAACATTTTCAGATTTTAAAAGAAACTTTTGTTGCTGAGATTTACAGTTTAAACATTTTACTTTTGCTCTTGAAAGGGGCGGAGCTATAGACCACCAGTCAGGTCCTATGATTGGTGGTCTATGACAAAGTATTTCAGGGGGTGTGCCACTGCACTTTGTCTTGTTTTTCTTCAAGAAACAGCTGTGTTCTAACAGGAAGGGTGAGGGCAGCCATGAGGAGATGAGCTACTAAATAGTAGCTGATAGTTTAGGAGAGCAGGGGGATTAGGGGGAGAGGATACTAAATAGTAGCATGCTTGCTTTTGCTGAGCTGACAAACAGAGGAGGAAGCATAGAGCGCAGGGTTCAACAATCAACAGCTTATTCTTATTGGCTGCAAAGGACACACCCCCGTTCTGAAGAAAGGTAGGACCCAGTACGTGGCCTCCGAGGAGGAAAAACTTCCAATGTTCAAGGACCTAATAAAAAGCTGATATCTTGACTTTCACGTGTAAGCTGGTCCTGGTGAAATATTTTCATCACTTTACAAATCTTGAATTGGTAAAGCAGTTGACTGATTATAGACTATATAACTATATATCTGTGTGTTCAGCAGTATATTATTTCATTAGGCTAAAATTGCTTTTTCAGTTCCAGGAAGAAAGAGGGGGGCATGTTTCCACTTTCTTAAAGATGGCCGACATCAACTCTGCACTGCAATTAGGTTTTTGCACCCAACCACACGAACAGCATCAGACTTTTTAAAGCGGCATTTCAAGACGTCTGTATTATGCGGGGGAGTGTATTTTCCACCCAGGAAATCTTATCCTCCAGATTATAGCTGTATCAAGACATTTCATATTTAGAAGGCTAATTCGACTTTCCAAGCTCAGCGCAGGATTTCAGCTCGGGTATTAAAGCGTCGGCGATGATTGAAGCAAAAGCTAGTGACGTCTTACCTAAATTATTGATTTATTTCTTACAGTAATCTGTAGAAGGAAAGTCGGCTCAGATCCTATTTAGAAGTCCTATAGTCATGCTATGACATGTGACAACAGGGCTTACAACAAAGAAGCATAACATCTTTGGCTCTTCAGCCTTAGAAATTGTTTCTGAAATCATTAGTTTTGAATGACTAGCCATAAATAATGATCTGGTTGGTTAATGGGAAGGGGGACCTGGTTGTTATAGGGCAGGGGTCTCCAACACACCTCCTCAAGGCCCACCCACAGGTCATGTTCTGTAGATCTCCACACATATCAATTAGTAATTAGTGCAAAGGCAAGGGCTATAGAGCCAGCTATGTGAAGATCCACAAACATGGAAGGATTCTGGATGGCTAAAGGGGAGATGGGCCTCAAATACTAGAGGAAGAGGTGGAAATAATTTAAGCAAGAGTGGATGGCTTACGGATAGTGTTGAACGAACCCATAGAAGTTTGGGTTCAACAAGTTTGGCCAAGTTTTGAACAAATGTTTGGTTCAGGTACCCAAACTTGACCCAAGCCCACGCATGTACCGTAGGAATAGTGGAAAGGCACGTTGTGTGGGCAATCTAAGGTGTTTCACACATTGGCGCATTCCAAACAGGGATGCCCTGGGAAATTGGATCTATCACCAGGATAGCTGGCTGCTGCCAGAGTTCTCACTCATGGGGCGGCCATCTTATTTTAGCCTCTGTCGTGGACAAACGGCCAAATCTGATCGCCAGCTCAGGTAAGTGTACAGTCACTTGCTGCACACTCTGCACACTTATGTTAAAGAACACCCCCCACTCTCCACCACCGCTGCTGCTATGGGATAAAAGCTGGTTGATGGGCTGTTCACCAATCAACCAGCTTTACTGAACGCCGAACCCAAACAGATGCTTCTGGCTGAAGTCTGTGTTCAAGTTTGGGGACCCAAACAAGTGAAGTTTGATATGGGCCTGAACTTTGCAGTTTGGGTTTGATTATTACTACTTAGGGATGTGGTGGTGCCCTGAAGTTTTAATGGCCCATTCTGTACCTCCTCTTTCAGGATCACTGCTTCTTTAGTACTCTGGAAAAAATTATTTGGGAGGAAGATAACAACACTAATCTGCTTCTGTAAATTGAAGTCTTTGCCCACTTATCCTAGAAGATCATCAGCACATGCCTGACCACTGGACACATATGGGACCATCCTGTAGGAATACTGATATGCCTCTACTACGATATTGGAAAAGGGTGTTAAAAGGCCTCTGTGCAATAGGCACATATAGGAACATCCTGTGAGATTTCTGTTACTCTACTTCTGTTCCATTTATATTGGAGCAAAACACAATTTGGGAGCTACGCTTATTCTGATGAGTCCCCCTTCCCCCACCCGAGCAGTTCGAGCAACAGGGTATTCCATTGCTGAGGCTATTCCCTCCAGGTGGCGTGTTAACACCTGCTTTCATGCTGGGTGCACCCGCACCTGTGCCCAGCCATTCAGATAGCCTGGACGTATGCACAGCTACCGGGAAGCAGGGATGCAGTGCCGTGGATTGAAGCATCGCAGGAGCTGCCTGGTAAAGGTGAATTTCCCGGCAACCCTGAGGGTTTCACACAGCGATATAGGATTCCCCGGGGCAGTCTAGCAGCCGCCCCATAATCCTTTAGATTCCAGGGCCCCACAACATGGGTTTTTAGCTTTAAACTAGACCTTCACCCTGAAAAAGAGCCTATCTTATATGTTTCCCCCACCCTGTACATACAGATTGTTCATATTAAAAATCATCCTACCTGCATATACTAGCATATACTACATTTTCTGAGTCTTTAAATATCCAAGATTATGGACCATGGAGTCCCATGCTGCCTGCAAACAGGAAGTGTCTTCTGACTATGCCGCTCTGTATTCTGGGATTGCTGTCCTTTTCCTGACCCCAGCTCTGTTCTCTCTGGGCAAAGAATTGCTATAACCTGCCCTTCCTGCACTTTTGCTACTGAGCCAAGATGGCGGCGCCCATATCTTAAAGAGAGTTGCAGCCCAGCAGGGGAAAGAATAAAAAGTAAGTGACTAAAAATGCAAAAATATATTTATTTTAATTCCGGGAATAGTTTTTTAAGGGTTTGGGCTTTTCATGAAATGATGCTGAAGGTCCAGTTTAAGTACTGAAAAGGTTGGTGACACTGCTTTTCTGCAAATCAAGGTAGTTCTAAGTCTTTACTAGTTGAGTGGGACCACCTGACATGACACATGTGGCCTCCCTTGTGTGATTGCTTCTGCTTTACTATTAGAACTACTAGAGGAGGATAGCACTTAACTAAATAGGGGGCAATGTTGCCACTACACTATTGAATTCACACAAGTCAAAGATAGCAAAAAGAAATATCAAATGACTAATCTAATTTACAAAAATATTATAAACACTTTGAGCAAAAAGTGTAGGTCCGCCCTACAGGATTATAAACAGTATACTGTACATTTTCTTTTTTTCTGGACCCGATTGTGAGGATTTGGAAGACATAACTGAATTTTACAAAATACTAATGTCTTTCACCGTCTGTTATTCTACTCGACTCTTGGCAAAGCTCGAATTGGGCTTTTAAAAAAGATCAGACTCTCAGAGGCAGTTAAAATAACTTTTGCGGTTGGGGGGATGTCAAACCCCCAAAGAAAACACTGCATTGCCCTCTAAAAGGCAGACAAACACAATATCGGTAGGGCAGCTGCTATTTACAGATACGTTTGTAGTTTAAAGCTTGGTCACAGGCAATGTTGAAAAATTAATTACAAATTAATTAAAACTAAATCAAGACAGATATTGGAACACAGGTACAGAAGTTACTGGAGGGAAATGAACACATAATCTGAATTAAATATAATGAACTTATCTTTTTTATCCCAAACCTCCAGTTGTGGGTAGGAGAAATCTTGAATTTTAAGCCATAGGTAAAATTCACTCCTTTTTTTCGTGCTAGTGCTGGCTAAAGCACCAAGAGCAACTTGTGTTCATATTTTTGATAGCACTCTAATGTTCATTAATAGGTTGCTATTACATCTACTTTTGTGTTTGACTATCCTGCACCCCTTGTTTCCAGGCTCCTTGTTTGGAATTGAGATTACCATTGCTATTCTGACAATTAGGTGAGAATCATGAATACCCTGTTGCCAAAATTTTAGGGCTTGTCCACCTACAAAACTAAATCCTGTACAGACGAAATGATTAATAGCCCTTTACATCCTGACCACTCCAGTTTAAACACCAGTTTTCAAGAATATTGTTTTTCCCGAGCCAATGATTGATTAGGGTACCAGTACTCCAATGCGTATACCAATGCATATTATTTATGTACATTTTAAGTATTACGTTTCACCATTTTACCTGCCTCTGTTTTCCAAATCCTTTGTGTAGGGAGACTGGGGCAATATTAAGGGTAGATATGAGGTTCTAGTTTCACCAGAATTTTACCTTGACAGATTTTGAGGGACCTTTTGAGGGACCTTTTCCATAGGCTCATTTATGAGCTCATCTTTTTATCTGAAGCCAGAGAATGTTTTGCTTACAATAGGGAAATAGGTGGCCCAAACCCGAAAGTTAAGGAACTTTTCCTTAACTTTAGAACCTATCCGATACAAGTTATTTTATAGGTGTTACTGCCATAGGGCTGTAGGTGTCACCAGAGCAGAAATGTTTCCTTAATATATGAAAATGTCAGACTCGTGTCTCTCTTGTGAACCCTTCCTCTTGGTTGAAGCCAGGAGGGCTTGCTGCAGTAGAGTAACTAAAGTCATCAGGCCAGAAGGAAAGGGAACTGGCCACAATGGGTTTGGGAATAATTCCCTTTGCTCCCCCATGACTGGAGCTTATATTTCTATTTTTGGGTGTCAAGGGAAGAGCACGATGTTCCGTTTAAAGTAAACAGTAATGAGTGTCACTAGGTCATAAGCAATGGAACTGTCCCCTATGGGTTTGAGAAAATGTTTTCGAAATTTCTGTACCTGTGAGTCACTTGACCTTAGCATAAGCTCCACTTCCTGTTCAAGATTCTGTAGATACTGTAGCAATGAAAACTGCCTTTTGCCAGATCATAAATTTGGATTGAACATTTGATAGTTTTATAGCTTTAGAACCAACCCTCAAAAGAATCCTCTTCTCTTAAATGTTTAAGTCCCAAAGTAAGCTGTCACATAATGGCACATAAGCTGTCACATAAACGTTATTATAACTGATAAGGCTGACCCCCAATGCTGATCTGTGTATATTGTAACTGAATGTGTCATCGCTGGCAAGCACCAGGGATTGGGGCTGCTCGGCCAGGAAAGAACAACTGTGTACAGTTTGTGTTGTTATGAATATTGAGCAAAGGCATTAAGAAAAAAAGAAGTAGCTTTAGAACCAACCCTCAAAAGAATCCTCCTCTCTTAAATGCTCAAATAGGTAGTTTATGTTGTTACTTACCTTCCCCAGCCAAGTGTCCCAAAACAACCTGTGTTTCTTTGTTTTTTTACTAAAGCCTTTGCCCAAAATTCATAAAAACACCAACAGGAAGCAGGTATGATATCGGAATGGCAGCATTACACTTAATAATTAAATCTCAGAGTAAACTGTTACATAATGGCAATTATTATAACTGATAAGGCTGACCCTCAATGCTGATCTGTGTGTACCGTAACTGAATGTATCATCACTGGAAAGCACCAGGGGGCGGGCTGCTCAGCCATGGAGCAATATGGCCAACTGCATCCAGTTCATGTTATGGATGTTGAGCAAAGGCTTTAGTAGAAAAAAAAGAAACACAGATTGTTTGGGGGGCACAGGGCTGGGGATAGCGGGTGATGCAATAAACTTTCTGGGTATAGGATCACTTTAAAGGGGCTCTCTAGGCAAATTGCATTCAGCGTGACTGAAGTTCAACGTTTTTTCCATCTACTTTGTCACATTTTTTTAACCTTTGTTTTAACTATTTAAGCTAGCCCCTCAAATCCAGTTGCTGCTATGTTTATTTACTCTAGCGCTTCCGTATAACACTATAAACAATTGCATAAACTGTCACTTCATCATAGCTGCGCACTCCCTTCCTGTCAGAACACAGCTGCTTCTGAAAGTAGAAACAATGCAAAGAGTAGTGGCACACCCCCTGAATTTCTTTGCCACAGACCACCAATCATAGGGCTAAGCTGGTGGTCTGAAGCTTTGCATCATCAGACTGTGGAAACTGGGAGAGAGGGAGAACAGCCATGGCGATGAGAATGTCTGTCTTACAGACCCCACCCATTATGCTGATTATTATGTGGCATCACAGAGCCAGGGCCCATGCCCAAATATGTTAAGCTACAAATCATAAAATGAAACTGTAAACCTTCGATATCGCAGCCATTTCTTCTTCAATTTAAAATCAGAAAACAGTTTAGGACATTGCCAAACATAATTCCCTTAACTTTTATATGGCCGAATGTTGTAACGCTACAGCTAGAAATGCATTTCAGGCACCTCTCACCTTTGTAGTTTTTGCCTGTCAAAGGAAATCGCAATTTCTAGGCTGGAATACCGAGAAGACCTGACGGCTCGATGTGCAAAACAGATGATCTCACCTTCTCAGGAGATCAAAAGATCAAACTTAAAGGAGCACTGTCGCGAAAAATGTCCCAATGGTAAAAATCCATATACATTTGGATGGCGGGAGGAGGGGTCACTTATACACCCAGCATCAAGAAATATCCAACCAGGCTTGTTTTTCATTCTTTTAATGGAAGAAGGAGGAAATCACAGGTGACAGGCTCTGTCACCTCTGATAGACTAAAGCTGTTGGGAGGCTTTGGAGGGAGAGGTAATTCCCGTACTGGACACAAGCCCAGTCATACTGTACATGATGCAGAGATGTTATTAGATAGATCTTATGAAATCTATTTAGTGTGAATAAGAATGTAGCCTTAGGGGAATCTTAATATCAGTAGTAGCAAGGCACTTTAAAATGGACCAAAACCAAGATTTTGAATTTCCTTGGTTTTGGTCCTTGCCCCCAGGGCTCCCTGATGTGGGATAACCTGCTGTGTGAAACACCCCAGAACGCCCACTCCAACTAACCTTTACCCTGGTCCTATGTTGCATGTTCAGCCTCCTGTCCAATCAGCAGGCTCGACTGCGCTAGGTTTGTCTAAGGAGCCGAGCCCAGCACAGCAGAGTACAGTGGTGGCTGCAGGGAGCGTGCTTGCATCGGTCATTCACGAATGGCCTGCGCAGGCACACTCCATGCTAAGCTATGGCGGGAGTGTGGTCGATTCTCGTGCATGCACTGTTGGACCAGCATGGTGGACCAAGATGAGTATATCAGGACCTGGGGGTTCACACAGGTCTTGGATGTCCTAGGGGGAAAGAATATGGATGCCCTAGGGGGAAACAATTCTGGATGCCCTAGGGGGAAAGAATCTATCAGCCCTGGAATTTTATAGATTCCAGTGCTTGCTGTGGTTTTGATTCACTTTAAATCAATGATAACCCACAGAAAACTGTAGGGATATTTATATAAAATAATAAAATAATATAATAACATAACAACAAACAACAAAGGATAACAAATGATTATTTTATATTTAATTCAATTGCTGACACAATGCATATAAATAGAATGTTATTCCTGTTTCCCATTTCGTGCATTTTGAATCACATCTGGTTCAATAAACAATGTGAGTATACAAATTGATATTTTAAAAATATATTTGCAAATTATAAGGTTTAGCAGATCAACTATGTAATATTGTATGTCTTTTAGAATTATAGCAAAAACAAAGAGAAGGGGATTTATCCCCCTGAGGAAGCCCCATGATGTTAGGGGCAAAATATTGTGGAAAATTTGGCGAAAGCTCCTTTCTACACAAGTTTTTCTTGTTTGCTATAAAATAACAGCACATTTTTTATAATATATTTGCAAATTATAAGGTTTAGCAGAATAATTATGTAATAGTTTATGTATTTTAGAATTATAGCAAAAACAGAGAGAATGGGATATATCCCCCTGAGGAAGCCTCATGCTGTTGGGGATGAAATATTGGGGAAAATATCATGAAAAAACTCCTTTCTGCGTAATTTTAGCTTGTTTGCTATAAAATAGCAGCACAATTCTGACAATATATTTGCAAATAATAAGGTTTAGCAAATAAAATATGTAATATTGTATATCTTTTAGAATTATAGAGAAAACAGAGAGATGGGGATATATCCCCCTGAGGAAGCCCCATGCTGTTGGGGGTGAAATATTGGGGAAAATTCATTAAAAGCTCCTTTCTACGTATTTTTTCCTTGTTTGTTATAAATTTGCAGCACATTTTTGATAATATATTTGCAAATTATAAGGTTTAGCAGATTAATTATGTAATATTTAATATCTTTTTGAATCACAGCAAAAACAGAGAGAAAGGGTTATATCCCCCCGAGGAAGCCCCATGCTGTTGGGGGGCGAAATATTGCGGAAAATTCATTGAAAGCTCCTTTCTACGTAATTTTTCCTTGTTTGCTATAAATTAGCAGCACACTTTTGATAATATATTTGCAAATGATAAGGTTTAGCATATTAATTATGTAATATTGTATGTCTTTTAGAACTACAGCAAAATCAGAGAGAAGGGGATATATCCCCCTGAGGAAGCCCCATGCTGTTGGGAGTGAAATATTGGGGTAAATTCATCAAAAGCTCCTTTCTACATAATTTTTCCTTGTTCGCTATAAAATTGCAGCACAGTTTTGATAATATATTCGCAAATTATAAGGTTTAGCAGATTAATTATGTAATAGTGTATGTCTTTTTGAATTTTTCAGAAAAAACAGAGAGAAGGGGATATATCCCCCTGAGGAAGCCCCATACAGTTGGGGCGAAATATTGCAGAAAAGTTGTCAAAAGCTCCTTTCTACGTAATTTTTCCTTGTTTGCTATAAATTAGAAGCACATTTTTTTATGGAAACATAATTGTTGTATTAAAAGGCTAAATATATATATATATATATATATATATATATATATATATATATATATTCTTGATTCATATCTTTTTAAACATTTTGAAAAATAAAATTTGCTATATTCTTTTAAATTACACTAGGGATAAGGGGAATAGGAGATAGTATGCAGCTGTGACTGGAGGCTGGTTGTTTGGCCTCTGAGCCTTAGGCACACCAGTCCCTATGGCCTGTGCAACTGCTACTAGGGTGTATGTGGGAGTGTGCCATTTTTGCTAAATTGGTCAGCTGATTTTGCCACCATAGTCTATTAATATAAACCAATATCCCCAATAGACTGACATGTTCAGCCAAACTACTTCCAAGCCAAAGAGAGGCCTACTCTATTCATCACGACTAGGCCTCTATTAAACATCAGCAATGGAGATGCACATGTTCTCTTTAACTCTTCTGCCAGCCTTAAAAGTAAAACCCATCCCTTCTGTATTAAAACAAAGGAAAGAATAAATGAACAAATGAATGATAAAAATTTAATCCTTTTAGTTTTTTCTTAAATAAACATTCCAAGCAGAACCCATAACCTTGATGGAGAACTCTAATGTTTATGTGTAGTTGGTTAAAGAATACTTGTTGGGGCCGATCAATGCATATTAACAATTCATATATCACAGCATAATATGCGCGCTCATCCATTATTCATGAGCGGCAGAGGTACTGGCAGAGGAAAGGCTGAATCCTTTACATCATCCATTTAGAAGCAGCTCAGCGGCCTTTGATGTACCGTGTTGCATCAAAGTCAAAGTGTGTCTATTCCAAGCCGGCCGGGATGCAGGTTGGCATTGATATGTTGGCGTTCAGGCCGTTCGTTCTACTTCAACATTCTACTTGTCTCTTAGGAACGCTAGAGTGGCTTATTAATGTTTACGGGTTTGAAAATATTTTTAGATTGAAATATTTTTAGAGTTTAGCTGATATGCTGACAACAAAAGCGGTTGAAGCTGTGTAGTGAAAGCTTATTCTTTTCCTGTCATCCTGTATACTCGTTGCCATTGAGCACAACAGGATCCCAAATATTAGAGTGTCTACTAAAAGTTTTATTTTCCTAATGTAAAATTTATGGGGGATCAGGCTCAATTTTATGGCTTATGGATTTTGGCCAGCATCAATATGTAGAAGCTTGCCTGTCCCATTCACACAGTTTCCCAAATGATGAAAGCCTATGAAAGGCTCAGGTTGGGGTAAAGTCTGCAGCCTTTCCTCATATCATTTGATAGGATCTTGCTTACCACCAGTGGTATAGTTACAAATGGCTGGGACACTGTTAGGCACTTACCTCGTCGCCGTCCCTGGTCCCGCGACGCGCTGTCGGGTGGCGCCCGGTTGGCTGCTGCCCGACGGTCCCCGGGTGTGCCGGTTCCTCAGCGTTGTCGTGGGGGTCGGGGGTCGGCGGCGCGGGACGGTGTCGGCGGCCGCGCCGCAGCCCGCTCTGCGCGGCTGCGCGGGCCCGCCAGGCTCCCTCTCGATGCGGCGCTTCCCCCTCCCGGCGGGGGCGCGCCCGATCTACAACGTGCTCGCGCGCGCGCGCGAGCACGTCTTCCTTATGCCTCCCGGCGGCGCTTTCCCCAGCGCGCCCGCCGGGGGCAAGTGTCAAAAACACCCAATCCGTGACCCGATCAGAGGAGTGGACCCAGGGACTGGTCGGCCTGTCTGGCCTGGGCCGTCCAGCTCCTGGGACCACTCCTGTTTTATTGTGTGCACCAATCACCTTTGTTCCCTCCATTGCCCCTTTTCCCCACTGGCCAGTACTCCCTATAATGCTGCACTGCTCCAGTATCCCAGTGCCCGTTATAGCTTCTGGGTTCTGGATGTGCGTTGCTGTGTCTCTAGTGAATACTTTGGATTTGGACTTTGACTATTCTCGCCTGCCGCCTGCCCCGACCATCTGCTTTGCCTGACCACTCTTTTGCCTGACCCTCCTGTACCTCGCCTGTGACCTCCTGGATTTGACCTCGGCTACCCTCGACTTCCCTTTCGTTATCTCCCTCGGAAACCTCGCCTGTGACCTCCTGGTTTGACCTCGGCCTGAATTACGGACTTTCGCACCCGGCATCCTCATTCGGGATTCCCTGCCAAACATCATCCTGCACCTTAAGCCGTTATCCTTTGCGCCTTTTAAGTCCTGGGGGCAACCGACTGGGAGAGGCATTACCCGTGTCTCCTACAAGCGGGGGCTTGTCTATAGGCGGAAGTGGCGGTGGAGATTGGGGGATATCGGCTTAAGACAGACGGGTGTTTGGTATAGTCCTGACATTATAACGGGCCAGAAAGAATGGACCAAATCCTGGAACAGGTACAAGCCTTAACTGCGGCTGTAGAGCACCTGGCTCACCGGGTTGCGGCCCAGGAGAACCGTCCTGCTCCTATGGTCCCCAGTCCTCAGGGGACTCCGGCCGCAGCCGCTGTGGAACCCAAAATTCCACTTCCGGAGAAATTCCATGGCGACAGAGCAAGGTTTGCCAACTTCCGGGACTCCTGCAAATTATATTTCCAGCTTCGGCCTGTCTCTGCGGGGTCTCAAGAGCAGCGGGTTGGGCTGATCATCTCTCTTCTTCAAGGGGATCCACAATCTTGGGCCTTCAGCTTATCATCTCAGGACCCGGCTCGTCTCTCCGTGGACAGTTTCTTTTCCGCGATGGAAATTCTGTATGACGACCCCGATAAAGGGGCAACGGCTGACGCTAAACTACGTACTCTTCGCCAGGGGCGCCGTCCAGCCGAAGACTACTGCTCAGAATTCCGGCGCTGGGCAGTGGACTCACGCTGGAATAATCCTGCCCTCTGCGGCCAATTCCGGCTTGGATTGGCCGATTCCATTAAGGATACATTGGTGAACTATCCGGAACCTCAGACCCTAGACGAGTTAATGCACCTCGCCATTCGCATTGACCGTCGTCTTCGGGAAAGGCGCCTTGAGAAAGGGTCACATTCCGAGTCAGTTCTAAGACCTGAGGCCCCAGTAGCGCAACCAGCTGAAGAACCGATGCAACTGGGCGCCACAAAACTCACTGAAGTTGAAAGACGTCGGCGCTTATCCGAGGGGCTGTGTCTGTACTGTGGCGGAACTGGTCACATGGTCAGACTGTGCCCAAAGAAGCCGTCGGGAAACTTCAGAGCCTAGGGGGTTTCGAGGGGGCCCTCCTAGGCTGTAAGGTATCACCTCACGTATCGTCACCAGTTCTTATCCCGGTGCAGCTTAAAGTTAATTGTAATTATTTGAATTTAAAGGCTCTTTTAGACTCTGGAGCAGCAGGGAACTTCCTTGACGCTGAGCTAGCCCAGAGTTTAGGAATTATGCTCCAGTCCTTGTCCACACCCATCCGAGTTTCAGCCATCGATGGCACACCTGTTGCAGGGGGGTTAGTACAGTTTAGAACCCCTCCTATACATTTTAAGGTGGGAGCTAATCATTCTGAAGTTATCAGTTTTCTAGTCCTGAGTATGCCTAGCACCCCTTTAATTTTGGGATTGCCTTGGTTACAGGAGCACAATCCCCAAATTGACTGGGCCTCGGGACAAATTATGAAGTGGGGGCGTCAATGCTTTCAGACTTGTTTGGAATTTCCGGTTCAGGTCACGCAATTATCTCCAACTAGAGTTCCCACTCCATACCTAGAATTTGCTGACGTCTTCTCAGAAAAGGCGGCAGACAAACTTCCTCCCCATAGACCGTGGGATTGCCCCATTGAACTCCTTCCTGGTACCATGCCTCCTAGGGGTAGAATTTTTAATTTAACCCGAGCTGAGAATCAGGCTATGCGGGAATATATTGCAGAAAATCTAGAAAAGGGGTTTATCAGGGCATCTTCTTCCCCAGCAGGAGCAGGATTTTTTTTTGTCGAGAAGAAGGATGGGGGGCTCCGCCCATGTATCGATTATCGGGGTCTAAACAATATAACTATTAAAAACAAATATCCCTTACCCCTTATTGAGGGGCTGTTTACGCAGGTGGCTGGGGCCCAAGTCTTCTCTAAGCTGGATCTCCGGGGCGCTTACAACCTTATCAGGATAAGGCAGGGAGATGAGTGGAAAACGGCCTTCAATACTCTCGAGGGGCATTATGAGTATTTAGTTATGCCATTTGGTTTATGCAATGCCCCCGCGGTCTTTCAAAGTTTTGTAAATGAGATTTTTAGAGACTACCTTGGCCGATTTGTAGTTGTCTATTTAGACGACATTTTGATTTTCTCCTCGTCTCTTGTCGAACATCGCCAACATGTACGCATGGTCTTGCAAAAACTTAGAGAAAACTGTTTATATGCTAAGTTAAAAAAGTGCCAGTTTGAAGTCTCAGAGGTTCCTTTTCTCGGCTACATAATTTCTAATTCTGGTCTATCCATGGATCAATCTAAGGTGAAGGCAGTATTAGATTGGGAGCAACCCAGGGATCTGAAAGGCCTGCAGAGGTTTTTAGGCTTCGCAAATTTTTACAGGAGGTTCATTAAAAACTTTTCTTCCCTAGTAACCCCGTTGACAAATCTTACCAAGAAAGGGGGGTACCCGTCAGTTTGGCCGGTTCAAGCTGTTCAGGCTTTTGAGAAATTGAAAGGGGTCTTTAGTTCCGCTCCAGTGTTGGTTCATCCGGACGGCCAATTGCCCTTTTTTGTGGAAGTGGACGCCTCCGAGATTGCTGTGGGGGCGGTTCTATCTCAATATCGCGGGTCACCTGAGCGCCTTCATCCTTGTGCTTTTTTTTCTAAGAAATTCTCGGCGGCCGAAAGGAATTATGATATCGGTAACCGAGAATTGTTGGCTATCAAGTTGGCCTTTCAAGAGTGGAGGCACTGGCTAGAGGGGGCTCAGTACCCAGTCACAGTCTTTACGGACCATAAAAATCTAGAGTACATCCAATCCGCAAAAAGACTAACTCCAAGACAGGCTCGCTGGTCCTTATTCTTTTCCCGGTTTAACTTCTCTATAACCTATAAACCTGGGTCCAAAAACGTTAAAGCGGATGCCCTGTCTCGGAGTTTTTCTTTCTCTGACCTTCCCGAAAGGATGGATGTGCCCATATTGCCCCACTCCCTGGTGGTAGCCGCCATCCAACCTCAACTTCCTGATCTAGCTCGGTTTCAGGCCGAAGCGCCACCCGAAAAACCCGACTCGGTCCAGTTTGTGCCCTCTCTTTACCGCACTGCCTTTTTGTCTCATTTTCACGAAACCAAAACAGCGGGTCATCCGGGGGTAAAGAAAACTATTGCTTTATTGTCCCGCCAAGTCTGGTGGCCATCCATTAGGAGCGATGCACAGAAATTTGTCCTAGCCTGTAAGGTCTGTGCTCGGAGTAAGGCTTTAAGACACTCCCCTGAAGGCCCTCTACTACCATTGTCCATTCCTGCCTCTCCGTGGACCCACTTGGCCATGGATTTCGTTACGGATCTTCCCCCTTCCCAGGGATATACCGTTATTTGGGTGGTAGTGGACCGTTTTAGCAAAATGGCCCACTTCATCCCTTTAAAAAAGCTTCCCACAGCTCAAATCTTAGCACAACTCTTTATCACGCACATTTTTAGAATCCACGGTATCCCGGTAGATATTGTTTCGGATAGGGGGGTCCAATTCGTCTCCCGGTTTTGGAGGGCTTTCTGTGCTAAGCTGGGCTTCACCGTCTCTCTTTCTTCGGCATTCCACCCTCAGTCGAATGGGCAAACCGAAAGAACAAATCAATCTTTAGAACAGTATTTGCGTTGTTTCACGGCTGATACTCAGACGGATTGGGCCTTCTTCCTGCCGTTTGCTGAATTTGCATTAAACAACGCTTCACATTCTTCCACAGGGGTTTCTCCCTTCCATTGTGTTTATGGCAAAGATCTGAAATTCTCAGCCCTTTCGGATCAACCCTCCAGTGTTCCCTCCTTGGATGACTGGGTTTCCAAATGGCCGGGGTTATGGAATAAAATCCAGCAACATCTGACTAAGGCTGTTTTTCAACACAAAAAATTTTCAGATCGTAAACGTTCTTCCAATTCTGGTTATGAGGTGGGAGATTGGGTTTGGCTTTCCACCAAGAATTTGGCCTTACGCCAGCCCTCCGCTAAGTTAGGCCCTAAATTTATCGGCCCCTTCCCCATAACACGAAAAATTAATCAGGTTACGTATCGATTGGCCCTCCCTTCCTCCATGAAAATCTGTAAATCCTTTCACGTTTCACTTCTTAAGCCTGCAAAAAACCATGAGTCTAATAGTCCTCCTAGTCCTGTGTTAGTTGATGGGCATCAGGAGTTTGAGGTTGCCCGGGTTCTTGATTCCCGCTTTTTTCGAAACTCTCTTCAATATTTGATTGACTGGAAGGGATACGGCCCGGAAGAAAGATCTTGGGTTCCGGCCAGAGAGGTCCATGCGCAGAATTTGGTAAAGAGGTTCCATAGAGAGAATCCTTTGAAACCCAGCTTGGAGGGTCCAGTGGCCCCTCCTCAGGGGGGGGGTAATGTTAGGCACTTACCTCGTCGCCGTCCCTGGTCCCGCGACGCGCTGTCGGGTGGCGCCCGGTTGGCTGCTGCCCGACGGTCCCCGGGTGTGCCGGTTCCTCAGCGTTGTCGTGGGGGTCGGGGGTCGGCGGCGCGGGACGGTGTCGGCGGCCGCGCCGCAGCCCGCTCTGCGCGGCTGCGCGGGCCCGCCAGGCTCCCTCTCGATGCGGCGCTTCCCCCTCCCGGCGGGGGCGCGCCCGATCTACAACGTGCTCGCGCGCGCGCGCGAGCACGTCTTCCTTATGCCTCCCGGCGGCGCTTTCCCCAGCGCGCCCGCCGGGGGCAAGTGTCAAAAACACCCAATCCGTGACCCGATCAGAGGAGTGGACCCAGGGACTGGTCGGCCTGTCTGGCCTGGGCCGTCCAGCTCCTGGGACCACTCCTGTTTTATTGTGTGCACCAATCACCTTTGTTCCCTCCATTGCCCCTTTTCCCCACTGGCCAGTACTCCCTATAATGCTGCACTGCTCCAGTATCCCAGTGCCCGTTATAGCTTCTGGGTTCTGGATGTGCGTTGCTGTGTCTCTAGTGAATACTTTGGATTTGGACTTTGACTATTCTCGCCTGCCGCCTGCCCCGACCATCTGCTTTGCCTGACCACTCTTTTGCCTGACCCTCCTGTACCTCGCCTGTGACCTCCTGGATTTGACCTCGGCTACCCTCGACTTCCCTTTCGTTATCTCCCTCGGAAACCTCGCCTGTGACCTCCTGGTTTGACCTCGGCCTGAATTACGGACTTTCGCACCCGGCATCCTCATTCGGGATTCCCTGCCAAACATCATCCTGCACCTTAAGCCGTTATCCTTTGCGCCTTTTAAGTCCTGGGGGCAACCGACTGGGAGAGGCATTACCCGTGTCTCCTACAAGCGGGGGCTTGTCTATAGGCGGAAGTGGCGGTGGAGATTGGGGGATATCGGCTTAAGACAGACGGGTGTTTGGTATAGTCCTGACAGACACACTGTTCTAGACCAGGAGTTCCCAACTTGTGGTACGAGTGCCACTGTGGGTACTTGAGATCCTATTAGGTGGTACACAGCCAGGTCATAGGCTAATCTTTGCCCCAATCTTTTATGCTGCCATCTAAACTTGACCCAAAACTGTTTAGCCCCATACGTATAAAACTTCCCCAAAAAGTGATAATAACTGTGTATGTGCATTTTTGTGCATTTCATAGACTGTGAATTGTTGATTGATATGTGTTCTCAACATTGTTTTAGATGCCTTCAGCCCATACATGCCACCTAGGTGGTACTTCAGAAATTTAGAAGGTTGGCCATGTGCCCATTGACCCCTACTTACCAATGGGATGTCGCTGCTGCCTGCTGTGGTGACATCCGGCTGCTTCAGGGCCTTAACCCCCCGCCGTCCGCTTAGCGTTGTTAATGACAAGCACAGCCTTAGCCATGCTCATCAATGTCCCACCACGATATCGCAGCTCAAACAAAGTCTCATGTCATTTCAGGCGGCCCCATTGCATATGAACCCTGATTGAGGAGACTAAGAACCAGCTCACCTCTCGACCGGGAAGCCTGGAATCTAAGGACCAACCTGGTTTTCACTAGAGCCTCTAAAGGTGAGGCTAGGCTGGGCTGCAGAAAGGCCCAAGGTCAGCCAACCTAGGAGTGGGTTTTGCCAAGTTCTGGGTAGAAGACAGACCAGAGCTGGACTGGAAGCGTGGAACAAGCTGAAGTCGTGGCTGGCAGAACGGGATCGAAGTCATAAACAAGCTGTGGTCGGGGGCTGGCAGAACAGGATCAAAGTCGTAACAGGCTGAGGTCATGGGCAGGCAGAACAGGATCGAAGTCGTAACAGACCGAGTTTGTGGGCAGGCAGAACAGGATCGAAGCGATAAACAGGCCGAGGTCGTCAGGAGAGCAGGAGCTTAGTCAGGAACAAGCCGGGTCCACAGGAATCGAAAACTGGATCAGGAACAGGCAGGAGAAATGAGCAACTGGCAATGGAGCTCAGGGCTCACCAGTATTTAAAGGCCCCTGGACATGCGCAAAAGCGAGCGCATTTTCTCATGTTTGCAATGCGCAAGGGTGCGCATAATCGCACATGCACCTATGTCCATTGAATTATACAGATCACAAATGCGCACAGGAAACCTAGGGCCCGCTGATGTGAAACAAGAGGAACAGTCCTGGTTCTATGACAGGGACCTAAAAGATGTATCCTTTGGCGAGGTGAGTAAATAGTGCCCAAAGGTAAAACCGGAGGGGGGGGGGGGCAGCAGATCGGTGAGGCTTGGTGGAGGTTTTAACCTCCCCCGATGTTCCTCCTTAACGATTATGCAAACTTGGCACATTAGGCTCAATGCCAATTGAACCTAATGGCTCAATGCCAATGAAAGGTAACTTTAAAGGATAAGGAACCATTTATTTGGATCTTCTTTGGATCAAGTCTCTTTTGTTTAGCACACAACAATTCTATATCTGGTCCTAAAGGAGTAGATTTATGGTGGAGAAATTGGTAGCTGGAGAGCCACACTTCAGGATCAGTCATTTGCCTTTACTTTTTGACCAGCACTCCAAGTAAGCAGTTATTATATCGAAGGCCATTCAGGTTTGCTTGTGCAGCCCTACAGAAAAGCTATTTACAACCTGCCTGGGGTCTCTGCTCTCACCTGCAACCTCAAATTCAAGGCTTGTAACATCAAGCCTACTTGAAATAGCGTACCACTTGACACAGCGTACCAAATTTTAGCCACAAAATTATACAAATAAAATATTTTTGGGGCATTTAAAACTGCTAATGGCAATGCATTTATATTGCAATGCTTACCTCTGTCTTCCTAGTCATCGGCTAGTTAACTCTGAACATCTGCCTCTCATATGCTCTAATGAGGCGAACAATATGGCTGCTTCCGTTAATATTTATGGTCCGGGCACTGTGCTTCAGAACCTATTGAGCATAGTTTTCATTGAAGCATGGAGGGAAAGGTGTCTTGCAGTTTGCCCCTCAAAAAATTCTTTTATTTTAATATATAAAGTGGAACTATTTTTATTACCATTTTTCAATTGATAAAGGCAGCATGAATAGAGATGGGCAAACCCGAACCACAAAGTTTGGGTTGCCAAACGCGGACTTTAACCAGAAGTCCATGTTCGGCGTCTGGCCCAAACATGGAAAATCGGGTTGATGGGCTGCCCATCAAACAGCTTTACTTAATGAAAAAAACAATATAACACAGCGCTAAACGTGTAAGACAGCTGTCCAATCCACCAGCAAAGTAGTACAACAGATATAGAGAAGACACAGAGCAATATAAAAAATTTAAAACAAGTCTTTTTAGCTATATCCAAATGGGGATCCCACGGTGCATACACGGTGATATTGATTGTGCTCTAATATCCTCCACCGTCCAAAAGGGATGCTTACCAGACACAGCCAATAAAAAAACCTCATAGGAATTTTCAATCCTCTATGCTTTCCAGACTCTTTCTTACTCAAACTTCCTTTTCTTGAAGCAAGGGCTTTTTAAGTAATGAGCAGCAAAGATCACTTGTCCCTCAGTAAATAGACCGACATAGGAAGAGGGAAGAAAGCATAAACAAGGACCTAGTGCAACTCTGTGTAGCAAGCTTGAATGTTTTAATAATTAAAAATATTGCACTTACAAACCAATCTTCAGACAACAGCGTTTTTCGAAATCCAAGATAACAAACTGCACAGAGGAATTGCTTCTCTCAAAACCAGTTATGAATATAAGCCAGCGATGATCCACAATAATTGAAACTTAATGAATGTCTTCTTTATGATAATGCCATATCCCGCCTGACGCGTTTCGCTGCAAACGCAACTTTAACGAAGGCTGGGGATATGGCTGAATAAAACGAAATATATACTTACACGTGCGGGCTTCACTTCCGTCCTCTACGCACGTCAGCGGCCACAATAGATGCATCACCGTGTGATTCCGCCCTTCAACCAATCAGAAGCTTTGAAAGGGGGAGCGTCACACATCATACTGATTCCCTCTATGATATAGGGAGATTTAGCTTTACTTAATGGACCAACATTCAATAATGAATAAAATTAACACAACGAACAGTGCTAATATGCATCCCTCCCCAGGGCAATTTAGATTGCTGCACATAAAAAAAAAATGTACTTTTTTATGTTTGCTGGGATAAATTTTAAAAACAAAATGGCCACTCATGGGTTTGCAGGCCACCTGCAAACAAGAAGTCATGCTAGGCTTCCTGCTACTGTGCATTTCAGTTATGTCAGTTGGTAGGGGAAGCTCCAAAATGACCGCTACCTTTCTTTTCCAACTGTGCCAGGTTGTTGTTCCGGTTTAAGGTTGCAGCAGCAGGAAGTGCTGTAACTCACCTTAGCTCTGATCCTCTTTCTGTCAGCCCGATGGAGTGGCGTTTAAAACTGACCCCATGCAGGGCTACAAAAAGATGACCGGCTCCCATGAGTGAGGACACTCCTAGTGCTGGCACTTATGGGAGCCAGCCACCATCGTTCTGTAAGCCCCGGCTGGGGTCAGTTCGGAACGTAGCTGCTGCCACCCTGACATGCTAACAGGAAGAGGATCATGGCTCAGGTGAGTTTAAGCAGTGCACTTTTGCTGCACACTCTGCTCCCCCTGCCTAGCTACCCAAAGTTCAGGTCCCCATCAATTTAAGTGGGGACCGGGTTCAGGTCTCCGAACCCGAACATTTATTCAAAGTTCGTCCGAACTTGCCGAACCCGAACTTTGGAGGGTTCGTCCATCTCTAATCATGAACCTTCTCAAAAATGTATCAACTATGTCTGTATGTATGTCCACATCTGGACAAGCACAGAATGGTAAATATTCTTTGTTCTCTATTAAGATCTACTGTACACATTAAATGGTAAAAGTAAATTGGTAAATGGGCCTGGCCCCTATCTGAAACAGGCTAAGGCAAGCCCCAAAGCCCATGCACGACTTTGTATTTGTAAGCAAACCTAACTTGAACTTCATTTGCTATTTTTGTGTGAAAGATAAAAGTTTAGTGAATTGAAAAAATCAAACTTATTCCAAATTGTCTAAAAATGCAGGTCCAAAATAATTTCAAAACTTTGGGGATTGATTTCAAAATAATCAGATTAATATTTTTTAAAATAGGGAACTAAACTTAAATAAGCTCTGAAATTCATATTCAATTTCATAGTCAGATACGGATGAATCTCACAAAACTCATGTTCATTTTGAAAAACGTATTCCACTGATTTTTCTGAATCATTTCAAAAACAAAACTAGTCTCATGTTCAGATAAAGTCAATAAAAAAATCTTAGGATTTTTTGCTTGTCTTTATTGACAAACAAACATTTCTAATTAGGGTCAGCTTTAGTTTCTGTTGCAATGGCCAAACCCCCTTTGAATGAGGGGAGAATGTCATATAGTTGTTAAAAAGAGAAAAACAGGAAAGGGCAGTTTGAAAAAGTTTGAGATGTTTCCAAATTGGTTGGATCCATAAGCGCTGGTTGACTTTCCTAAAGTCAGCAAAACCCAATAAGTAAGGCCGGGGTAAGCACTATTGGTACAAAATGGTGCACCTTGCTGGTAAATTTGTTTCCAGAATAATTTAATATGGGGGTCCAAGTGCATGGCAATACAGCTCTTTTGGTTTGCCTTTCCACCCTTAGTTGGAAGAACTATTATAAAACTAAAAAGTTTTACCAAGCTTTTACAGCCTCTCTTGAGCTCAATGTAAGTTGAATGGACCAATCAAAACTGATTGATGCATCAAGCATGTGTCTAAATGTAGCCTTAACCACCCACCAACCAATCGATCAACCAGCCCACCAGCTCAAATAACTTACCGTATATACTCGAGTATAAGCCGAGTTTTTCAGCCCACTTTTTGGGCTGAAAAAAGCAGCCTCGGCTTATACTCGAGTCAGTAACCTGACTTACCTGAGCGAGGGGGCGGAGGAAGCGGCAGAAGAGCCTCCGAGGCGGGGAGATCAGTACACCCAGCGCGAGGTGGGTGTACCAAGATGGCGGCCCGGGCCTCAGTGACGTGGCGGCGCGGAGCGCGCCGGCCGCCATCTTGGTACACCCACCTCGCGCTGGGTGTACTGATCTCCCCGCCGAGTTCTGAAGCCTCCGAGGCGGCTCTTCTGCCCCGCGTTCAGGGGCATTGCGACTGGCCGCGTCCCATGCCGTCGTCCCGCGCCATCCTCACTCTGACCCGCACCGTCGCCTTGGCTGGAAGGAGCCTCGCTGAAGATTGTGCAGGAGCTGAACTGGTGAGTGTGTGTGTTGTGTGCATTGTATGTGTGCTGTGTGTGCCTTGTGTGTGTATGTGTGCTGTATTGTGTGCTGTGTTGTGTTTGTGTGTGTGTGTTGTGTGTGTGCTGTGTGTATGTTGTGTGTGTGCTGTGTTACACCTGAATGGCTGTAATGAGGGATGCCCCTAACTGGCTGTAACAAGGTATGCCCCTCACTGTATTATTATTATTTATTTTTATTTAATTCTTAGGTGATGGCTGGGGGCGTGGTCAGGGGTGATTCCTCAAATCAACTCCAATTCCAATTGAAAAAAGCCGCCTCGGCTTATACTCGGGTCAATAACTTTTTCCAGGTTTTTGTGATAAAATTAGGTGCCTCGGCTTATATTCGGGTCGGCCTATACTCAAGTATATACGGTAGTTAACTTAAATAACCTTGTTATTTAACAAGGGATAGCGACAGGTAGCGACTGGTGAGCGGCCGGTAATGACGGGCCCCGCCAGGAGAACGCCGGCTCCCCACCACAATCACACATTTATCAAGCCAATCCTGCTTAGCGACTGAGATAGCGCCAGATAGCCACTCATTCATCATTATTCCAGCCTCAGCCCACAGCGCCAGCGTCCGACCTTGAACAGCGACAGGTATGACCTCTCGCTACCTGGCACTCGCCAATGCATTTCAATGGAACAATCTTTAAATATTAATAATTAATTGTTATTAATGTTTTTTTTTTTTTTTCAATGTGGAAAATTCTGTGACCACTTCTGCCATGTTAGATTTAGATAATTTTTTTTTAAGGTAAAAACAAAAAAAAAAAATTGTGCAGAATTGATTATTACAGGTCTGATATTATTGTATTCATATTACTAAATTCTTAAAAAAATTTTAATTTTTTTTGGTTTCCAAAAATATGGTGGTTTGGGGGTTAAAAAACTACTTTTAACACATCGCCGCCAGTGCTCTGGGGTATAAACATGCATTTCACAGCGCTTGAATTTTTGAGTGTGATTTTTTGATGAATATGGTGGAAGCCGGTCGCTCTGACCAGTCGCTATCATGCGCTCCCATACATCGCGGAACCTGTCAAATAGCGACTCGTCACCTTGTATTCAACATTACTGCACACCGACTGAGTCGCTATCAACAACCGAACAACGGCCAAGCACAGCGACTACTAGCGGGCGCTGTGCAAATACCGCTACAGTCGCTCAACTGTCGCTACCTGCCGCTATTAATGAATCAGCCTCCCCAACTAACCGATCACAATTATACAACCAAAATCAACTTCCTGAATGACCACCAACAGGCAATGCAGTCCAGTTTATCAACCAAATCAAAATGACAGACCAACCAGCCAGCAAAGGACATTCTAAAGACCAGAAAATAAAAAACAATAAAACCAACAGACATTGACTGGGTGCAAATCTAAAAAATAACTTTTTGGGGTATTCTTTAAAAACAGTTCTTCAGCCTTAAATGGAAATCTATTGGAGTTGCCCCCCCCCCCCCTGCTATAGTTCAGTAAACATGCTGTTACAAAGAATAGATTTCCATTTATGCTTTGATTAGAGGAAAATAAAATAAAAGTATCCACTTTATGTGCCCTCTAACAGATATTTTAAACTTGCACAAGATAAACAGGATGACACAGCTATAGACATGTACTGCATTAGCATACATTAGGCAGTGCAAGACAGAAGACATCCATTATGGATTCCCTTTAATAGGCTATCAGCTGCACGTCAGGGTGGTCGTCTGCAGCCTTTATCTGGCGCTTTTCTATGGAGATCACTCTGTTGCTCAGTTTACTACATTCTCTGTTATTTGCAATGCTATTATTTCTACTTTGTCTGAGACTCCAAGTCCTTGCCCTGAACTGAATACATTTCTGAAACAAACAAATATGTAACAAAATATTCTGGTTTAGAGTTTAATCTAAACTTCCATCTAAAAGTACTACCTGATGCAGTGTGGAAAAATAATAGTAGCCAAGTTAGGCCAGTAAAGAAACAAAACATTCAAACAACCCTTCAAACAATTAACAACTTGACCCTCAATACATGTTCTTAGAATCTGGGACCTTTATGGTAAAAAACATAAACAGAAAGCAAGTGGGGTTTCAACTCAAATGTTTTTTTTTCTTCGCCAAATAAACAGAAAAGCTCTCTTCATTAATACATAACAGGAAATTAGGTTCACTTTGCATGCTTGGTCTATCAGACCTACTCAAAGCCCATAAAAGCCACCAGGCTCCATCTAGAACAAGGCCTCCTTTTCTAAGTTCCTCTGCTGCTCAGTATTTCGCTAAGGGCCTTGTATTCTCCCTTGACATTAGCTTATCCATGCTCACCTGCACATTCATGCTATACTCCTCTTGCACAGGTCAGGTATCTTTTACTTCAGTGGCTCCCGGCCTGCACTGAGGTTAGTCAGCCTCCTACCAACTGACTTGGCTGGATTTTTGGAATGGATTTAGTGGCCAGCAGAGCCCACCCTTTGCCTGCTGCCTTTTATCCTCCCACTCAGTATCCCACAGTAACAATAGTCTTGACATAAGACTCCTTCAAACATTTTATCTCTCTCTCTCGCTCTATATATATATATATATATATATATATATATATATATATATATATCTCAAATTACAATCAACAGTAACCCACCAAATCACATGGCCAACAGTTGCTGAACCGCAATCTATCCAGCCAAATAAAAAAAGCCTGACCCAAATCCACCCGATATGATCAAACCCACCAACAACTGGAGAAGCAACACGACTCTTATCCTAAGTAAGTAACTTACTACACTCTATCCAGTCTCAGCTCCTACAATATATATATATATATATATATATCTCAAAAACAAATGACAATCCAAAACAACCCACCCAACCACATGACCAACAGTTACTGAACCAAACCATGGACAAACCAATGGCCCAAGTAGCTAATTTCAATATCCTTCATGCAAAGAACAACTCAGCACAGCCAGCTGATAACTAACAACTTAACCACAACCTATCCAGCCAAATAAAAAAAAACACAAAAGCGCAACTGAAGCCCACACAAAAGAAATAAACCCACTAGCATCTGAACCAGCAAAACAACAAGAACCTATTATAACAACCTCAACCAGGTGACCAACTCTGAACCTAAATAACCAAGCAAATTATTACACTCCATCCAGTCAATTAACTGACATAACCATTGGAAACAACCAGTCAAGCAAACCAGCAAACCGTTCTAAAAAACAAAACCTTAAGTAACAGTTAACCAACCAAACCAAGTCCACCAAAGCCATGTCCAGCAAAACAAATCACCAAACACAAATTATATTATAAAGGCCTCAACCACCAGATATAAACAGCTATGCATTAAGTGTATACACTGCTAGCTGTCCCTCTTTTACACTTTATAACTTTTTCAGCTTCTGTGCTCCACACAGCGGACATTTTCTTGGTATTTTTTATTCCTCCTTTTTATTTACCTGAATATTATTATACGATTAAATAAGTTGTATGTAACCCTAGACAGCCTACAACCCGTATTATAATAAAGAAAATTAAGTAAAGCAAGTAAAAACCCCATCCTGGCTCCAAGCACTTTGGTTAGTACCGAGCCACTAAAAGTCAGACATGGTTTACAAACACTTTAAGATTGCTCTGTAAAAATGGCGCCAGTCTACTTTTATTAATACTAAGACGGGCAGCCGAATTCTTAGCTCGTACTCTTCAAACAACGTCCCTTTGCTATTTTATTGTTAATCGGGCTTTAATAGATTCTCTCTGCAAGAAGCAGGGTGCAAAAAAACATTGTAAATTCACTAGAGCTGAATTTGTTTAATCTGCGCCGTCAGGGGACGTGTCAGGAATTATTATCGAGACGGTGCTAACAAATTCGCCGCCCCCAAAATCTCATTTATCCCGATATTTAAATCCCTTAGATGGAGGTAGGGAAAAAAAATATAAAATAGAATTTTTTGCTGGGTGACACATCAAAACGGTGATCATACTTTGCTGGCGAGAGAAAGAGAGATACGTTTAAAGTGCGGTATTGCTTTATGCTGCAGAAGCTTATTTCATATTAATAGGAATAAACTGGGGGCAGGTTTCCAAAGCGGTTTTATTTTAATGGCTTTCGTCTATATAACAGGCTTTCTGCTAATGGGATCTTTGGTGTTGTCGTTTAACCCCTTATTTAAGCCTCAAATAGAAGCGATTAAAATGGTAATGCTGTTTGCAGGCTTTCCCGGTAGATAAAGTGGAAATTAATGGAGCAGGGGTGCATCCATACTTCCTGGGGTCAGAATGCAAGCTGTGAGCTACAGCTGGGTTGGCCAAGAAAGTGCCTAGGAGAATAAAGCCTAATCCCAGTCCCGTGTCCTTACCTTAATTTGAGCTTGGTTTAGGATACCAATTTTGTGATAATTTACTTAAATTCCCGAAAGGCTTCATTTACATAACATTTAGTAGCTGGTCTCTCTTATACTTATTATACATCATCTCATACCCTACCATACCAAATTATCCCAAAAAACACATGTTGATGTGAAAAGCTAATTTTGTGTATGTGACTGGCCAATAAATACCCGCCCTATAGCTTTCCATTGCAAGTATGTATGCATGTCCAGAAAATGACTATAAATATTTATATAAATAATGGTAAGTTGGTCATTGTTGTGTCTGTACCCATGCCAATGATGTAGAACTGAATTTCCTTCTGTATAACCCCACTATTCCTGTTGTCTTGGAATGCTCTCATATTTTCGAATTTGGCTAGACACTTGACCGCTGACCAGATCTGCCTTCCCATGACATTAGTTTGGCTCTCAACCATTATACAGATCTTCATACACACACCGTTGGCTTGTTCTTCAACCACTAAGTAGATCAGCCTTCTCATGACATTAGTTTGGTTCTCAATCACTAACCAGATCTTAATACATACAACCTTGGCTTGTTCCTTAACCACTAAGTAGATCAGTCTTCCCATGACCTTGGCTTGGCTATTATCCACTAACCAGATCTTCATACTCACAACCTTGACTTGTTCCTCAACCTTATCAAAGTTTTGGAGGTAACTTGTAACTTGCAATTTTGAAACTTTATAATTGCATAATACCTTTGGGGTCTAAAAGATGGAGCCCTTGGGAAGCCTGTCATATCATTATTTAATCGAATACCTGTTCCCAGTAATGAGGCCTCTGACCCTGTGGAATGGCACTTACCAGCTTATGTGCACGGACCTGGATGCAGGTTGCAGCTATATTATCGGGAATGAATGACCTGTCTGTGATCTCCAGTTGGAGTAGGTGAGAATGGTGATAAATTTTAACTCTTGGTGTATGAATTGTCATATATACATTGTTTAATCAATTTGTTATTCGACACCACAGACACCAGATCCCAGGGGCGGCACAATGCAACTTGGGAAGGAAAGATGACGTTGCCCTACACTGGCACCCTGGAGAAGAATGGACAAGCGCAGAAGGAAGGGCAGAAGACCAGTAAGTATTATTATCCGGTTGTTCGATCAGAGGTTTAAAGCGAATGGAGGGAGAAGTTCGGGGAGCTTTTGAGAACTCCCCAAACTGTCCAATGCTCCTCTTTAAGTGTATTGCCTAATCATTTAATAAACCTTATTTATTTCTGTTTGAATTGGTAGTGCTTTGTATCTTATCTGATGTAATGGGCAATACACCTCTCAGCGGGAAGGGCTAAAATCAGCCACCAAATCAGACAAATTAGCTTCTCAGGAAAATATGTACTAGACAACATAAATACCACCCTACCACAGCAGCACCACTGCAGAGTTACAGTACGCTTTAGAGGGTTTGAGGTATTAAATTAGAATTCACTTGACTGCTGGTTCAATCTTGTGTTAAGCGACAGCAATAACACCACCAAATCACAATGTGTTTTTCAGCTTCTGTGCTTTGCTTATCCTGGACAACACCAGAAATTGAAGGCTATCAAGCCCAAGGAAATAGGCTATATGTTGTGAAATCACCATGCTCAAGAGACTGGGTGCCAATATCCTGTAAAATGTTGCTAGTAGAGACAATTCCTCTGCTTAAAGGGATACTTAGCTGTAAACCAAAAATGACTCGTAGGGCTAGGTCAAGACTTGACATTTTGTGTTTTTTGTAGACACTCATCTGATTAATTCAGAATGACTTGTCCAAAATCTCTAAAATTAAATACTGCTGAGTGCTGCTCCTCATGAAAGAGTGCTTCAGAAGCTCATGGGAGGGTTTTCTATTTATGATATTTTGGCCCTTAAAGTAGTCTCAAAGTCTATTTTTATTCTTTTTTTCCCAAATATCAAAGATCATTAATTAATATGCAAACTGCTTCATGGTTATTAAAAACTGACTCACCCCGCAAGGCCGGACAAGAGACACCAGAGTAAGAAAGCTGGTGTCTCCAGACAGTAGTCCTATTAGTTCACGTTGTATGATTTTCTGAGCTGCATGAACCCAGAAGAGGTTAGGAGAAGCAGCAGCAAAGCTGAAAATAGACACCCGGACTTGTGTCAGGAAGGTATGTCCTCTGGGATTTTTTTTTATTTTGGGATTTTGCTCCACTTTAAAAGGAAAGTCCAATTTGATAGCATTTTTGAACGTTTATGTCTCGCCAAAGGGTCAATGAAATTCTTTTGCTCAATCGCCCATATAAACTTGGAGCAACCCAATTGATCTCAACTGATCTACACAATAATGTCATTTGAGTTTTTACAGAATTATATGAGCTTGAGCTGATAACATGTTCTGTGCTTTCCCTATATTATTTCGCCTTAGTATATATAAAGCTCAGGAAAATTGTTGAAAAGGGCAATTTATATATATTTAAAAAAATGTGTTAAATCTTGAATTTAGGTTAAAATTGCATAGAATTATCCCTGGAAAAACTGCAAGTATGCTTCATAGCCTTTCCATTGTGTTTTATGGGAGTGGGCCTGACTTTGCCAGCAAAAAGGAAGCAAGGCCTCCGACCTGGGCCCAGAACTCAGTAAGCAGTAAGTATGGAATTCCTTCAGTGTGAGCCCAAATAGTTTATAATATTAGAAAATTATAATAGCTTAGTGATGGCACTGTGTCAGGCTATGCCAGACCAGATAAGCTAACATAGCTTTAGTAAACAACGGCCATGATGTAAAGCCTGTTAACAAAAGCGGTGGCACTAACTGTCTTTCACGCTTGTTTACGCAGTGGCTACATCGTGAAAAGTTAGCAAATACCAGGCAGAAAGCCATGATCAGAAATAACAACATTAGGGACCCTCAGACTTTATTAGCTCCAGAGTAAACTACAGAATCCACCACTGATCCCATAAAACATTGAACAATTCATTGCAGTCCTTTAAAAGGTATCAGCCATCATCAGCAGATGTAGAACATCATTAGTAAAGATCAAAAAAGCATGCCTTCAGTGATACGTTTTAAACACTGGGCTTATTCAAACTAAGCATTAAAGTAGACCAACACCTGTGCCCCCATTGCTATAAGATAGGCTAAGGGGGCATCCAGAATGGATGGAGCTCCCCTACATAGCCCTCCAGAACGACCATAAATCTTACCTTTACCTCGGACCCTTGCCGGAAATCCAGTGCAGCAATTGACCGTCCGGCGTCCATGTGGATAGCCAGCGGCCCCATTGTTCTGGCCACCAGAATGGCCTGCCCATGTGAGCGCTGGTGGCCAATCGTGGCACTTGATTCCAGGTGGGGACCGAGGTAAAGGTAAAATTTACAGGCATTCTTGGGGGGTTATGTACATTCTGGATACCCGCCTCAGCCTATCTTATAGAGGCAGGAAGCAGGCATGGGTTTTGGTCCGCTTTAAAGGGATTGACCATACATATAAGAAAAACAAAAGGGTACTCATATTTTGTCCCCCACAGCTGATCAGTCTGACTCCAGTGATCAGCAACTCACCTGATTGCAGGATCACATCCTACACCAGTCGGGGCCCAAACGGAAGTGGGACCACCAGAGTTGAACTCTTCAGCTGCGGGGGACAAAAGGTGAGCAGCCTTCTGTTTTTTCTATATGGATGGTAAATCTCTGTAAATATAACTTACCAAGCTTATACGGGAAGGTGGGCTCTTCACGTCTGCTGTGCGCCTCTCACCCTCTTATTAGACATTTCCGCATTTCCAGCATAGTGACTACTGATGGCCAGGTCACAGCCCAATAACACGCGGTTGTCCCTGAGGAGGGTGGAGGAATGGAGCTCCACCCCCACCAATCAGAGAGAGGGGAAAGGACCTCAACCATGTCTCCATGACAGCCAGCCGCCGCCTGGTGAGACACGCATCAAGGAATACGCAAACCTAGCCTTCAGGTGGTCAACTAGTGTAAGGATCGAGGCACTCCTCTGCTTCCATGTCAGAGAGTTCTCCCCATCCACCCTCTAACAGGGAGGAGAAGGGAGGCACACCCCCTGAACACAAACTCAACTCAAACATGAATGGATGACACCAGGTTCTCCTCCAGTCAAAGAAGCCCTAGTGTAAATCTGGAATAATGCCCAGAGACAGAAAGAGGCCCAAACAAACATTCCTGCAGTGTGTGAGTGCACCAAGGCAAGAGATTTTTTGTCTACTCTGCATGCTATGCCGGACTGTGCCGGACCAGAAAAGCCAGTAAATCAGGACCATGATGTCCATAAAAATGGCACTGTTGGTCTTTTGGGCTTGTTTATGCTGTAGCTACACCGTTAAGGGTTAACAAAAGCCAGGCAGATAGCCATGATCAGAAATAACGACATCAGGGACCCTCGGACTTCATTAGCTCCAGACCTACATACTTTGCAAGAAGCAATTACATACAGGGAACATCATTTCTTTTCCCTGGCTGGGTCATGAGGAGAGACGAAAGGCCAGCTAAGGTTACCAGCTTCTGGGCGACACAGAAAACACTGCTGCAGCTGGAAACTCCCGACAATATACAACGTTATACGCTTCTGTCTGAATCTCCGTCTGTGCATAAAAGCCAATGTGTTTCACCTAAAAGATTTGTTGGCCCTAATGGAATAGAGGTGGCAAGGCACAATAACTCCTCTTAGCATGGAATAGGGCAAAGCCATGACTTTATTTGACAGTCTGTCTCAATTGAGGGTAATTTTAATCCTGGTTGAACAGTGATCACTTTGTGTATGATGCAGTGTTTATCAGCAGTAATAGCCTAGACGGCCTTTAAGATGTGAGCGTATTGATCTCCCTGCTCTCATTCTCCGTGCATTAGTCTATCTAAGGCCCGGCCTCCCATGTCAACTGGGTATTGACTTTCCTGCTTCTCCCTGGCACACCAAGAATTCGCCGATGTCTTCGTTAAGCAGAAACTTCGGTAAAATGTCAACATTTCCAGCATTTGCATTGATTTAGGGGGACTGGTCTTGCCTACAGGGTTGCTCTCATTTCCTTCCTGCCATTCAGCTCTAGCCTCGGCATTAGATACATTGGTACATGAGTTCTTCTTTTTACTTTGAACCCCTTTAGAACCCTTTAAAATGTTCAGTATCTAAGCAAAATACTGAACTAAATGATTTAGAACATTCTTCATTTGTTTTACATTTTCTAAGAACATAAGACTTCATGAATTTGGTTATTTTGCTCAACTAGAGTCTGACTGGCTTTTATAGTTTGAAATCTGCCAAATTTTGTTTATTAGTTAGCAGAGTGGTTAAGACATTGGGTCTGTATGAATCAAGCGCTGGTTCATGAGTGCAGTGTGTCTGTATCAAGCATCCCCTGAGCGTGTTGCAGGCCACACCTGCAATCACATGACAAGAGGATGTAACACCGGTTTAGGATCTTCAGAATAGAGATGAGCGAAGTGATTCAAATAAACCATAATTCTGCCCAAATCTGACTGCCTTCAAAGCGAAACTCCAGTCACCCCCCCCCCCCCCCCCACTACCCTGCAACCTTCTCCTAGCACTGAGGCAGGACAGGGAAGGAAGAAAAAATCCTTACCTTAGTCATGGTCCAGAGCTGTCCTCAGGGACACAGGTGGCAGCCACACAGAAAAATGCACAAAAGAACATCCCCCGGCTCTGTGCGTGTGGCCACCAACCATTTACTTGAGTCCTGTGTTTTGCGGCAGCACAAAAACAGGAGGATGGCGCTGGACTGCAGCTCAGCGCCATGACAGAGGGGCAGGGTGGGGGGGTTGTCTTTCATAAATTCATAATTTGGTCTAAATTTCCTACAAATTTGAGTCCAAAACAAATCAAGGACTTGATGAAAATAGTTTAGACAGTTGTGAGCTATAACTAGACTCATTAGACTAGACTAGACTAGATTAGACTAGATAGCATACAGTCATGTGACCAGGGGCTGAAACCCTTGTAAAGGGTTTTATATGTGGGTCAGAATCGAATCCAAGACTTAGAGAGATATGTTTTAAATGAATGTGTTACAACTGTTGCAACTCCATTGCAATGAATGGACAGCACTGTTTCACTGACAGGAGGGGCGGGATGGCGAGTGAGGCATCGGGAGCGCCGTTCTTGGAAACCACAGACCCTCAGACTTTATTAGCTCCAAAATAAACTACAGAATCCAGCACTGGTCCCATAAAACATGAATAATTCATTAAAGTCCTTTAAAAAGTATCAGCCATCATCAGCAGATGCAAGACATCATTAGTAAAGATCAAAAAAGCATGTTTGAGATTAACCTAAATACCTTATACCTGAATTGTTTAGCTATGAAACAAGCTCTTAAGATGTGCAGGTAAGCGCCAGATTCTTGGCAACCCCAAAACCAAAGAGAGGAAGTATGTCATGTATTCTCTCTGGAACCTAGTTCTAATATGTTTCTAATGTTTACTTCACCACAAAGTGGGGCCTTCCACACTTGGTTCTATTCTATATGAGAATGGAAAAATCTGCCATCTATTTTAAGCAAGCAAGTAGGTTGACTCTCAGACTTTTTAGAGCAGGAGTTCACAACCAGTGCTCTAGATCCTATCTTATAGCTCGGGATCCTATATCTTTCTTATGTACTTTGAAAACCTTTAGGTGACTGGCAACCTATGCTTTCCACCCAGATGGTATTTGATACAACTTAGATAGTGGTACATGACTAAAAAGAGGTTGAAAACCCATTTTTTAGATAGTAGTGCTTTATAAATAGTGGAGATGGGGCTTCATCACATGTTCTTTCTAATGTCAGAAGGTTAAAAGACTTGTTGCCTTTACTTAAACTGACCAAAGGTCCAACTTTCCATGGGACAGTCCCCCTTTGAGGCATCTTGTCCCACTTTCCCCCCAAAATCTCCGGGTACACCTAGATGTCCCACTTTGATGTTATGAGAGAGACTATCTCACATAATCTGGACATCTGGTCAGTTTACAATTGGGGTCCTGCTCCGGATCATTGGCTAAACCTTAGCGGGGAAATGTATGGATTGGCTGAGTGTTCAGTCAGTCACCCAGATCTTTTACAGACAAAGACGGAGATCCCTGGATTATGCTTTGAACATGTGGCAATGGGCAAGGTTACACCTACAGAGGTGTCACATAGAATGCTGCAGATAATTAGCCACATCCTTAAACCACATCCCACCACACTCAAAATCCTGTAAAATGCTCAGATTAATCTAAGTTTCTCACTTTAAGGCTCAAAAACAATAGGTCAGTATACCCTTACTTAAATATGCTTCCAGATGGAGGAAAGCTGTGGTGGGCCTTAAATATTTCCATATCTAAAGCTATTCTTCTACACATTCGTACATAAGTCATGTGGCACATGATCAATTTGATTGACATTCATGACCATACGCGAATATCTATCTCTATGAAATAAAGGCTATACCTTTTGTTCTAGACATCCTGCAACAAAAACCCTTGGGATGATCAAGTAATGTTGACCGCTAAGACTCTTTGAGGCCAACGAAACTGTGGTCCAGGGGTAACCTAACTGGAATCAGTATCGAATCATCCAGGCATGAGACACCCTCGCAAGAGCTCTGGGTGCCCCTGACTATTTGTAGTTGTGTATTGGGTTGTCCATGGGGTGCTTTAATATTAGCAGCAGGAGTGCCGTGCTCGCAGTGAGATGCTCTTCTACATGAGATATGTTGTGGGCCCCTGCCTGCTTCGTCCTCGGCGTCTCCTTGTGTGAACAGCTCGTTCTCGCTCGGTGAAATTCCCGAGCCCGTAGGAAGCAGATATTGATTTGCTGCTCAGCGAAGCATAGAAGATTTTTTTTTCTCTTCTTAAAGCCAATCACGGTGAAAATGAAATCGTTTTATCTCCGCTGCAGGATCATGACTCTTTTTGTCATCCTTCCCCTCTTTCTTGTTTCCTTGCCCTTATTCTTTCAGTTCGGGTATTTGTGCAACCTGCTTAACCTTCACCCTAGTGAAGGGAGAACCATTGATGCCCTTGCTGGGGCACAGCAACAGCTCTCAGAGTTGGAAGGAAAACAATTCTGCCCCCCCCCCCCCCCCACTCATCCTATGGTACTGCTGTCCTCCTAAACTCCGTGCCATGCTGTGTCTTGTCCTTATGCTGGGGACAGCCACAGGCATTTCTAATCTATCCGGATTGGCTTTAGATTACATGGTGTCTTAAATAGCTGCGTGATTTATTCACTGTGACAGCAGCAGGGGGCATTTTCTAGCCACGACTCTACTTATAATGGGATCCAACAGCCAGACCGATCTTCAACAGTGCTATTTTTGTGAGTATTTTTATATGTTTTGCCTACATATGCCCCCCGCCCTGTAAGGCGCCTGCTTAAACGGACTGTTCAGGCAAGTAACAGTCCTCACCTATAGTCCTCCAAAGCTGATTGGCTCAATTGCAGTAGTAGAAGCCCTGGAGATCAAGGTCGCACTCCATGGCCTGTGGTTGCTTTGCTGCCTCCTTGCTGTCTCCTTGTGTTAGTGATGGTGACTGGCCACACTTGCTCCATTCATCTCAGTGGTAGGGGACATGTCGTGTTATAGTGAATGCCTTTGCTCATATTAGCTGCTCCTCTGGATTGTAAGCTTGCATGGGCAGTGCCCTCACTCCTGACGTACTGCTGTATAATACCCTGTGCATTAAAAGTATATATATATATATATATATATATATATATATATATATATATGATATATATATATGGGCAAAAATTAGCATGGGAATTTACGCTCGGCCCAGCCTATGAGTTGATAAGCCCCGCCCACGAGATACTTTAGAGACGGTCAACAAGATTCTCAGCTGAGGCTATAGCAATACAGAGGCAATTCAAGGGCGGGGATGGAATTGCTTCCTCTATGAAGAGCACCTTTTCCCAATTCTCACTGCTCCTGCTTCACTCTAATCCCAGGTAATGACACCTGTTTTATCTGCCTCCTCCATTCACTGCTACTGTTGTGTATGGCATTGATGTCATTGCCACACCTATGCAATGACTGATCCCCTGCCATCTCACACCGCAGATGCCATTTCCCGCAGATGCTGTTTAATTTAAACCCTCTTTAAACAGGTGCTGCCCTAGGCATGTGCCATCAATTGCCTATTGCTTAATAGATCCCAGCCAGTCTGTATGCGTGGTCTCTGGATTCCATGCTGCCATATATATATATACCTGTATAAATATAATGAATATGTAAAATCATTTAGCGCAGGATAAATAGTGATAACCCAGCGAATAAAAAAGAGAAGCTGGAGGCTTTATTTCCATTCCGGGGGCCGTGATCATCAGCGTGACCTTATCTCTGCGCCCTCTCCAGCATATCTGGTGTAACACAGGATAATCTATGGCTCACAATGCGGCCGATTCCCATTCACATCAATACGCCATGCTGCATCATTAACCATGCGCTGCGTTCCACTCATCTGACTGGAGCGCGTCCTCTGCATGCTGATCATGCCTGTACGCCGCCTGCAAACAGCGTGCCATTATTGTAGCAGAACAACAGCGCCTCTGACACCGACACTGCCGCGCGTACCTAAATGGGAAGAAGCGTTTAGCATCTTATCTGCATTTTACCTAATCCCCGCTGTCATCCCGTTAGCTCCAATCAAATGCTGAATGCCGGACGGCTTAGTGAGAGGCAACGATATCCCGTAAGGTGGCCAATGAAAATGATGGCGCCCCACACACCATTCCGAAGATCTGGCTGCGGATTTATTTTTATATAAAATTAACTGAAGATGAGTAAAAGATCATACTATTTATTTGGAAATAAGGGATGTTACGGAAGGCGGATTCCAGCAAGATCCAGGGCAAATTATCTGGCATGCCACCCACTGATGCTGGTAGTTGGCACGCCGGCCATCACTACCCTGTGAATTGGTATAGGGATCCCTTGGACAGTTAAAAAAAAATAAAAACTCAACAATGCTTAACCGGTCCTGCATATATACTGTATTTTTCGCCCTATAAGACGCACAGTTTTTCCCAAAAAGTGTGTGTGTGTGTGTGTGTGTGTGTGTGTGTGTGTGTGTGTGTGTGTGGAGTCAGTGCTTTTATTGGCCGAATGGTAAAAAAAAAAAACAACAAGTAAAAAGATATACTTAATACATAAGCCTTGCACGGCGTCCCCGGGATGGCAGCTGATGAAGGAGCGGCGAGGGCAGGGTAACTGAAATCTGCCCACTGTCCCTATACTCTTCATAATATATATATATATATATATATATATATATATATATATATATATATCCTTAATAATATACTATAAATAATATGAGGAGTATAGGAATTTTTGTGTAAGAAATGTAAAGAGCAAAGAATACACCCCAGTGTATTGTACCCCGCTGATGGCTGTCCCGCTTTATTATCAGGTCCCACAGAAGCTTTATCGGATGTTAAAAAGGACCAACATTCTCTGTAGCAAGGGTGTTAGTGGCCGCCACCGGTGCTGCTAAAATGACAGTCTGGGGTGGGGGCCTCCTGCAGATAACCCCCAGGGGGCCCATAAACCTTACTTTAGCCTACCTTCCCATCCAGTGCTGCATTGGTTGCCCAGCATTCACATGGGCATGTTCTGGCCACATAAGCACCGGGCAGTCAGCCGCAGCACTGAATTCTGTGGGGGACAAGGTTAAAGTAAGGTTTACGGGCACCCTGGGGATTCTGAGCGGGGGGGGGCAAGTATACTGGATGCCCCCAGACTGGCATTTTAGCAGCGGTCACTAACACCCTGGCTGCAGAGGGGGTTGGTCCGCTTTAAGGATATATATATATATATATATATATATATATATATATATATATACAGGGCATACCGGGACAAATCCCGGTAGGCCGCTGCTTCCCATCCAGCCTTCGGGCCGCCACACCGAAGTCTCTGCGGCCCCTCGCTCACCTGCTTGTCCCCGTGGCCCCTCGTCCTCCTGCTTGTCCCCGTGGCCCCTCGTCCTCCTGCTTGTCCCCGTGGCCCCTCGTCCTCCTGCTTGTCCCCGTGGCCCCTCGTCCTCCTGCTTGTCCCCGGGCCCCTCGTCCTCCTGCTTGTCCCCGCGGCCCCTCGTCCTCCTGCTTGTCCCCGTGGCCCCTCGTCCTCCTGCTTGTCCCCGGGCCCCTCGTCCTCCTGCTTGTCCCCGGGCCCCTCGTCCTCCTGCTTGTCCCCGCGGCCCCTCGCCCACCTGCCTGTCCCCGTGGCCCCTCGTCCTCCTGCTTGTCCCCGCGGCCCCTCGTCCTCCTGCTTGTCCCCGCAGCACCTCGTCCTCCTGCTTGTCCCCGCGGACCCTCGTCCTCCTGCTTGTCCCCGGGCCCCTTGTCCTCCTGCTTGTCCCTCCAGCCCCTCGTCCCCCTGCTTGTCCCCGCGTCCCCTCGTCCTCCTGCTTGTCCCCGCGGCCCCTCGTCCTCCTGCCTGTCCACGCGGCCCCTCGTCCTCCTGCTTGTCCCTGCGGCCCCTTGTCCTCCTGCTTGTCCCCGCGTCCCCTCGTCCTCCTGCTTGTCCCCGCGGCCCCTCGTCCTCCTGCTTGTCCCCGCGGCCCCTCGTCCTCCTGCTTGTCCCCGCCGCCCCTCGTCCTCCTGCTTGTCCCCGCGGCCCCTCGCCCACCTGCTTGTCACCGCGGCCCCTCGTCCTCCTGCTTGTCCCCGCGGCCCCTCGTCCTCCTGCTTGTCCCCGCGGCCCCTCGTCCTCCTGCTTGTCCCCGCGGCCCCTCGCCCACCTGCTTGTCCCTGCGGCCCCTCGTCCTCCTGCTTGTCCCCGCGGCCCCTCGTCCTCTTGCTTGTCCCCGCGGCCCCTCGCCCACCTGCTTGTCCCCGCGGCCCCTTGCTCGCCTCCTTTTCCTCCTGGCCTGACGCGACCAGCGAGGTGTGAGGCCTGTGTGCAACTTCTTTTCCCCGCCGGGCGGGGACATAGCTGCATCATCTTAGTTCCCACACACGCTGTCCCCGACCAGGAGAGAGAGAAGGGAGAGAAGAAGTTGCTACTGCTCTGGCCATTTTCAGCAGACTAGCAGCGTGACCCCTGGGGTCATGGCACACAGTAGAGGAGGCAAGAGGCGACTGCTGGAAAACTGATCATCGATGTCTGGTAAGTACCATATTCTTTTGTGTTTTTTTTTAGCTGTGGCACTGGCATCTCTGGGCTCTGGCATGGTGGGGATATGCGCTCTCATGGACCAATCACCTCCACGGCTGGCCAAATAGGTAATTTGGGATGCCCTAGCGTGTGAACCCTTCCAGATCATCCAGGAAACCCCTTACCTTTCCCTATGGCTGAAAGGTGAGTAGAGTAGGAGATCTGGGGGGTTTTCACACAATTAGGCATCCCAAATCAGGATACCCCCGGGGCAAAAGCTAATGACAAAGAACAAAATCCTGGTGATTGGTCTACTTTAAAGTGGACCAAAACCCAGGATTTTGACTATCCTGGGTTTTGGTCCTTGCACTCCAGGGCACCCCGATCGGGAGCTGTGTGAAGCCCCCCAGGTCGCCAAAACTAACTCGCCCCTTCCCAGTCTCAAAGTTGCCCCGGCTAGTGCCAGCCCTTGTCAGCAGTGTAACGCCACATGACTCGGTAGTGATAGCAACATTGCAGCGACCGGGCCGGCTAGATGTGGAGCTACCTGCATGTAATGTGACATACTTTATGGGGCCGGGCACAGTACAGAAGGGCCGGTGTGACCAATAATGTCCAGGGCCGTTTTTGAATCCCAGTCCGCCCCTGTATATATATATATATATATATATATATATATATATATATATATATTACATATGACCAATAAAATGATTTTATCGAACAATTATGCCCAAACTGCATCCCTCCCCCCTGTGCTGAGTACATCCAGAACCAGGTTACCTGAGGCAAATAGCCCATAGCAGAGCTGAAGTTTGGGGAGGGCTTATTAACTATAAGGCTGCACAGTCCTCAATATAAGGGAGGCCTCCGGTGTGCAGGGATGGCGCTGAGTCAGACGAGCTTGCTTGGAAACTCTCCGGATGACTTGTGTGTAAGTTATAGTAAGTGTTCTATTTTATGAGTCCTCCCAGAATCGCCGGCCCGGCCTCCGTAAGCACTGAGAACAAAACTAGGCCAATTTACTGCCCATCTATTCTTTGTTTGTCGAGCACAAAAATTACTGTCAGTTTTACAGTGCACGAGAGGATCGCCGGCTGGCGCGGAAAATGTGTGTGCGTGTGAGGAGGGGAAAGGGAGCCACTGTAACCTAAACACACAAGGACTGTGGATCAATATGAGGTAAAGTTTAGTCAGCACTTCCTCATACACACGTATAGCAGAAAATGGCAGCCAGTCATGTGAACCATTCAAAGCTGATGTGTACGTGTACTATGCAAACCGGATTGGTCACGTGATTAGCAGCCATTTCGTGAAGGAGGAAGTGGTAAGCATTGGCGAACTGGACTTTAGTTGCTCATTAAACCCAGCAGTGATGTAAAAGAATATCAGCCAATTACCTCATCCCTGGGAGTAGAAAAATAAATCACTATTTTTGCTTACCCTGACATATTGTTAACCAGCAAATTATGAGGCCACACATGTTAAATTCTGGCCTACGGGCCAAATCGGGCATACAGTATTATCAGAGTTGGTCCGCAAGCCCTGTTCCCCTTTTGAAACGCAGGTGCACGGCCGCACACTTTTGGACAGTGCCACTTCCATGAGACTCCAGGGCTGCCTGATCCTCACTACTGCTGCGGGCATCCTAATTTGCTGCTTGAAACTTCCCCCTGGATCACCGCTAAAACTTAGCTCCGGGGGATGTGGCCAGTGATGCACTTTGCTCAATTCGACCCTTTGTCAGAGGGTCAAGACTTTTAATTTGTGGGTCAGAAGACACAGCACTGTATTTGAATGCTTTGTGAGCAGAAACAAGATGCTTGGCCCCTTCAACTGGTAGGCTGATCAGCGCCGCCACTTTCTGCCGACTCAGCATCCTTTTCAAGTGGGAAAAGAGTAAAGTAAAGTATTTTTTCTGTCACCATTCCTATAATAGCAATTCATTTTCATGGGTGTTTAATGTTGTCGTTTAACTTATTACTACATGCTTTGGGCAACATGTTATGGTGACAGAAATGAAATCTTTTAAGCACTGAGAGGAGACGCCCTTTGGGGGAACATTATTCTATTATATATAATTATATACTATACCTCTAGTAGGGCACGTGCTCGCACCAGGCATTTGTAAATGGCCGGTGCAGGCATGCTCCCTGTTAGAGGGAAGTGAAGGATGCGGCCGCCAGCGCGCTCGGAGCAGCTGGCCTTAGACAACGCCTTAGGCATGATGTCAGCAGCTCAGAGCGTGCTGATTGGACACGGCCACACATGCACTGTAGGACCTGTAAGAGGTGAGTTGCGATCTGGGGGGTTTCACACAGCGGGGCATCGGAGGAAAGGTCCAAAACCCAGGGTAGTCAAAATCCTGTGTTTTGGTCCACTTTAATGTTGTTGCTAGCTGGTATCTGTGTATAACACCCTCCTCTACACTGTCCCTTGGTTGAAATTGATGGACATAGCTCTTTTATTTTAACAGTAATACCTATGTAACCCCTGGCCCATAACATTATACATAAAGGAACGCTCCCTTTTTGTGTTCGGACCTATTGTTTTTGAATGTAAAATAATCATTCGAGTTAGGATTTTGCCCCCAGACCTGTGATTTACTCTCCAAGCTGTTTCCAAATTTCTCATATTTCTCGGGCTCTGTTTTGCTACAGTGGGAGTTATTTTCATGGCCTTGAGTTAAAACTACTGACTACCCAGAATTCTTCTAATAAAACAGGTGAGCTAATCAGCAGCTTTGGCTGCAGTCTAAGCAGCATTCTTTCCCCGGGGGAGAATGCTGCCAGTAACCTTTTAGCAAGATTGTGTTCCTTCCTATCGGAAGAAGTTGAGCTTCAGCAGAAGGGGTTAAAACCTGTCATCCTGTCATCTCTGTAGCCAATCACATGATTAGCATGCCAGAGCTAGGAACTCTCTGATCTGTATGTCAAATGCAGCGGTGGGTGTACGCTAGAGGCGAGCGAACTGGTTAGTCAAAACCCAAGTTTGTTCCGAATTTCACGGAAAAATTTTATTCGGTGCGGTTCGTGCTGACCAGATTTTCCCTGAAATTCACTGGCACCTCGGGAAGCTGGCTGCAGTGACAGCTGTGCAAGTCTGCTTCCGCCGCCCGCTGACAGTGCGGCCGGCCTCCCCCGCTTCCACCGTGCTATGTGACATGCCATCGTCCCCATCGTTCTGGCCCCGCAGCCAGCCGCTTGGTCAGAACAATGGGGAAGCCGGCATGTAGGTAAGTGTCTGTGCGATACACACAGCACGGTGGGAATGGAGAAGGACGGTCACACTGTCAGCGCACGGTGAAAGGCGACTTGCACAGCCGGCCTTCCCTGCTCCCACCGTGCCGTGTGCATCGCACATTCCACTAGAGATTAGCAATTCTTGGAAGGTTCGATTTGGACGAACTCGAACTTCTTGGAGAAATTCGGCGAATCACCCGAATCGAATTTTTAGAAAGTTTGCTCATCTCTAGTGTACACCTCTAATGTAAATACATTGTTGCAGATAAGTTTAGCACATTGTAGACATCATTTTAGATTGTAATAATGGAAATGGCATTGAAAGTGGAGGAAAGAAATGAGTGAATACAACATCATGTGGTGCTGCGGCCCTGTCGTCTCGTTACGAGTTCCCCAGTAGTGCGAACAGTCCTGAGTCTGTTAGCGTATTCTCTTTAATCTTGATTTTCAACAACGTCAATAAGTACATTCTTCAAACAATATCTTATTTCTGAATAACTTCTGTCGAGAGACGTTGCCTTTGGGATTGCCTATGAGCGTAATGGCGTCTTTTTTTTTCTAACTACACGCCAACTGTCGTGTTTCTCGCTAAGCGCCATGTCGAATGTATCCAGTGTGAAACGGTATTAGAGATGTGTTAACCACTTAAGACTATTAAATATGAACATTGAACATTGAATCTGCGGCACATTAAAAGCACTCAGCCAAATAACAAATTATCTACACTTCCCTTCTGCGCACGATGTTCATGAGCCCAGTGCTTATTAGCGACACAATTTAGGCCTTTAAGCATGAAGTTTGCAATAGAGATACCCAATCATGCTCATATCTGATGTCAGGCACAGAATAGAACAATGTATAACGAGTGTCAAATTCTGATTTCTGCTTCTTACGGAGTCTTGGATAAAAACCTGATGATTGGTTTACGCATGCACATGGGAAAAAGGCCAACCCGTAACAGGGTGTAAATGTTGTGTGGTCAGGACCTTTAGCAACACATTTCAATTCAAGAATATATCAGGGAGTCCTAATGATGGGCAATAATATATCAGGGAGTACTAATGACGGGCAAGAATATATCAAAGAGTACTAATGATAGGCAAGAATATATCAGGGAATACTAATGATGGGAAGAATATATCAGGGAGTACTAATGATGGGAAGAATATATCAGGGAGTACTAATGATGGGAAGAATATATCAGGACGTACTAATGATGGACAAGAATATATCAGGGAGTACTATTGATGGACAAGAATATATCAGGGAATAATAATGACTGGCAAGAATATATCAGGCGGTACTAATGATGGGAAGAATATATCAGGGAGTACTAATGATGGGAAGAATATATCAGGGAGTAAATTTTGGATCCGGCAAGTTCATCAGAACTTTGAAATCAGTGGAGGCCTGAACTCTAGGGGGTGGCTGTGTCCGGGTAAGGGGGTGTGCAAAGTGTGCAGTGTAGAAATATAGACAAGCTTCCCAGTGTTTGTGAGGCATATATTACTCTCAGTTTGGTGTGAATTACTGCTGGCACAGCTCCCCCCTCATGCTTATGTGTAGGCAGGACTATCAGGTGTGTAGTATTACCTTGCCAAGCTCCAGCACTGTGCCTCCTCTCAGCTTGGCAAATACACATCCTCATCTGACCCTACAGCACTACCCTGCAGATGTGGACAACCAGCTTGAGGAGCTAGTCCATACCTTACCTCCCCCATATTGATAACACTCTCAAAGCTGCCATTCAAGCCCAGCTAACCCCTCCCTTCCTCGTCCCCATCCAGCCTCCACCTAGAAGGGTCTAACAATAGGTTTTGCCTGAAATATCACTTTAAGGCCTACCAAACAGCTTATACTGATCATCGGGGGGTGACGGGAGCAATTTACTAAACTTTAATTTTTACCCTAAACTTTGACATCAGAAATTGTCGGCCTTTAAATATAAGTATCTTAAAGTGTACCAAAACCCAGAATTTTGACTATCTTGGGTTTCTGGGTTTTGGTCCTTTCCCCCTGGGCACCTCTAACAGAGGTGTCCCGCTGTGTGAAACCCCCCAGATCGCCCGAACAAACTCACCTCTTCCCGGTCCTATGGTGCATGCGCACCCTAAGCGGCGCTTAAACAGCATCTAAGTCCAGCGGCTCCGAGCGAGCTGGCAGCCACATCTTCCGCTTCCCTCTAACAGGAAGCGTGCCGACGCCTGCCATTCACGATAGCGGGGATGCGGCCGCGGCCCGTGCATGCTCCATTGGAGCAGGAACAAAGGTGAGTGAACGGGACGACCTGGGGGGTTTCACACAGTAGGGCATCGCAATTTTGGATGCCCCGAGGAAGGGAATCGATCTTTTAGATCTTTTAGATTCCCGAGCCAATCAAGGTGGGTTTTGAACCACTTTAAGCCCAGACCAACACCCATTATTCCTTTAGCGGGTACTGGTCCTGCAGACATCTATTCAAAACAAGCTCGGGGGGTGCATCCAGAATGCTGGAGTCCTCCCCAGAATAACTGTCAGGTGGCCACGTGGGCCATGGTCGCATCCTTGGTGTCGGACACTGGAACGACCTGCCCCCGTGACCAGCCGCCGGCCAATCCCGGGAATCTGTTCGCTGAGCTGGCTCATAGTGAAGGTGAGGATTACGGGTGTTCTGGGGGGTTATGTGTGGGGGGATCCAGAATTCTCTATGTCCCCCCCAAGCTTGTTTTAATTCGCTGTCTGTGGGACCAGCACCCATTAATGGAAAAACGGGCGTTGGTCCTGTTTAATGTCAAAGTATAAATCTGTGAAACTTGAGTCGTACATCTTGACGGCTTTACATATAATTTAGGGAACCTGTGAAAAATGTAAATCTAGCGCCTAGGTAATGAAACGCTTCTCCTGCGATTTTATGAAAACAACATCCGAGCCCCTTTAATAGTATCAGCCTCATGATTATTACTAGGCCATATGTTTTAAGGGGAATCAATTCTTCTTGTCTTTATAATCAAGCCAGTTTTATATTATAATATTTTTATACTCAGGAATTTTATATTGCAGCCATATTTTAAAGTAATCAAGTAACAAAGGCAAATGATTGATGTGGAGCTAAAATAAGACAGGCAGTTAAACGGAGAGATGAAATAAAAGGTTTTTAAGATGTCTGGTTAACAAGTTCCTTTCTGGAGAAGACGAGTAGAGATCAGCAAAAATCAGTAGCATCACATACTGAGGAGAGGACATGGGCAGTGTGGCATTCCCCCCTCCCATTCCCCATCTCATAGGCAGTGTTGCATTCCACCTCCTATTCCCCATCTCATAGGCAGTGTGGCATTTCCCAAGCCCATTCCCATAGGCAGTATGGCATCCCCCTTCCCATTCCCCATATAGGCAGTGTGGCATTTCCCCCTTCCATTCCCATAGGCAGTGTGGCATTTCCCCAGCCCACTCCCATAGGCAGTGTGGCATTTCCCCAGCCCATTCCCATAGGCAGTATGGCATCTCCCTTTCCCATTCCCCATATAGGCAGTGTGGTATTCCCCCTCCAATTCCTCATAGGCAGTGTGGCATCCCCCCATCTTTTTCCCCATATAAGCAATGTGGCTTTTCCCCTTCCCCATCCCCTTATTCAGTGTTGCATTCCCCCCTCCCATTCCCATAAGCAATGTGGCAAAATCACCCAACCCCCCAGAAAAAAAAGGTATATTTATATTTACACTGGGCCTGCTCTGAAAGATGGTGGCAGCTCCGGAAGCCATAGCAGGGCAGAGGACAGTGTTCATTTATCCTGCCCGCCAACCCACTTCTTGACTGATTCCTGGTGGCCATGCCGCGGGACTCATGTAAGTATACTTTTTTTCATTTTTTTTTACATTTGCCCAATAAGACGCACTGACATTTCCCCCCACTTTTGGGGAAAAAATAGTGCATCTTATAGGGTGAAATATATATAATGCATTTAGGGTTGATTTTAAACTCTAATAACTGTTTGTACATTATAAATACCTGACAATGTCATCGAGAGAACAAAATGAGTGAATATGGCGGATGCCTAGCTGAAAAGGGACAATGGATTTCCCCTTTTTCTTCTGTGATTTCAGATATTTAATTTAAAGTTCCCCCCGTAGTGCTGCCTCTTCTTGCCCCTCGGGTTAGAGCTGTGCTCTACACAGAATCACGTCACCACTTCAATTACTGCTTAATGGACCGTTCCCCTCATGCATTCACTTCTGGCCACAGGGAGGCCTAGGGGAGCTGTAGATAATGGGTGGAGGGATGATTGAGAGAGTAGATATAAAGAGTAAAAGGTGGCTGAGATGGAGACTGGGGTGGAGGGAGGAAGAGCAATTTACGCTTGTCTGTAATCTGCGGTGGAAAAAACGTAATGGCACAAAGATAGGAGGCACTCTGGGAAACGCGTTGCATCATTGCATGGACATCAAGCACACAGCACGGAAGGCAATGTCAGGCCGAGATTTTTTCCCAATATGAAAGTGTCGTTTCTTCGCAATACCTTTCTGTCGGACAACCGCGGCTCCCTTCATTTTCCGCCTTTCTTCCTCCAATAGTCCAGTAAAAGCCTCCAAGCAAAACACATACGAGAGTCTTAGGTAAAGTGATATGTGCTCCTTTTTTTGAAACACAAATAAAGAAAAATAAAATGTTCTATAACCTATTGGCCAGGCAGAGAACATAAAAGCCCATTTCAGCTATCGCTCTGCTTTTGGGATTTAAGCCATCCAGATCATATACTGGGAATCAATCAATAAATACCCCCCCAACTCGATACAGTATATGTGAAGCCAACCAGGGGCAAGTAGCAATGTATGGTACAAAGGTTTTGAAGGACTATTGTGGAAATACGGCTCAGGCAAAGGTTGATCAGCTTTTTGATGAGCACCCTCACCTTGCAGCACCAGTCTCCATTCTCCACCTCCTCCAGGACAGAATCATTGCAATGCAGAGGTATGCTGAGGCTGGGATGACATAGTTGTTGAATACTGGGTGCCGTAGGCTTTTCTTTTGGCCAACAACAGAGGTCCAGGGGACTTCCCTTTGACACCAAAAACTAGAAGAGGCCTATGAGTGTACAAGGACATAGCCTATGGCCATCTTGGAAGCTAAGCAGGGTCAGGCCTGGTCAGTACTTGGATGGGTGACCGTCTGGGAATACCGTGTGCCATAGGCTTTTCTTTTGGCCAACAGCAGAGGTCCAGGGGACTTAGAAAAAACAGTGGGCCTTTGACACCAAAAACTAGAAGAGGCCTATGGGAGTTCAAGGACAAAGCCTACGGCCACACCACCCTGAATGCGCCCGATCTCATCTGATCTCGGCAATGAATAGAGTGGGTGTGTGGAGGGGCGTGATTCTGTAAAATGCAACTAAGAAAATTCTACTAGAGCAGTTGGACTTTATACTGGGTTAATCAGAATCAGAAGCCACATTTAGGACTGAAAGATGATCTTAGGCTACAATCACTGTGAAGAAACTGCCATTTGCATGACCCCCTCCCCAATATGTTCTTACCCCATTCAAACCTTCTATCTTAAAGAAGAGGCAGGCAGGCGAGGAAGTGTCAGCTTACTCATCCGCTTACCTGCAGCTTCCAGCACAGCAACCAGTGGGAGTTTGGGGCTCAATAGGATTCCGGGAAGTGTACCACTGAAAGATACAAATAAAGGTAAGCTGGCACACTTCTCCACCTGCCCAACTAATTGATCTTAGGCAGTCGGCAAGCCACACAGCAAGGGTCTGTGAGCCATATATAGCTCCCAAGTCACAGGTTGCCAGTGCTCCATATGATGGCAGCTGTGTACTAACTACTATTTAATAGGAGTTTAAATGTGAAAACCACCCTACCCCAAAAATACATGTTTGTTATTTTTTATTCTCCTACTCTAAATTATTTTTTGGGGGTTTTCAACTGAATTGTACATATGATGGGTCACTGTGGAGGTCGAAAAAGCAATACCTCTTTTTGGTCAAATTATTAATAGGACAAAAACCTGCCATTACAACAAGGGTGGGCAGAGCTTTTCTATCCGCTGTATATAAGCAATGAATTTGGTTCACGTCTTTGCATTTATGCCACGTTTCTGAATCTACAGATAAGGTAGCACTACACTGGATAGAAACCTGAAAGTATTCATGCTAAATTATTCCAATTAACCTCCATTATAGCCTGCAAATGCTATTATTTGCTTGGTTTACAGAGCTTATAGTGAAATTTCCAATTCCCATAGTCCTCCAACAGGCGTTTAGTTGCTTTCCCCTCCCCTCTCGTCATGGCGTTCTCTGCTCTGTTCTCTGCTCTGTATTCTGTTTTGGATTCCTTTGCCATAATCTCAACTAATTACTTTGAGACTTTTCCTTAATACTCAATTAGTCGGGACCCCTTTGTCAGTCATATCCCGTCTTCTAGGCTGTCGTTTAGGATAAAGTTATTTTTAATTGAATTAATTCCATCACAAATCACCAATCAGCTGTCTTCATAAAGACTTTCAAGTTGGTTGTATTGGGAGGGAGGAAGAGCGGGGAAGGGAGGGAGGGAGAATGAGGAAGGGAGGGAGGAAGAACAGGGAAGGGAGGGAGGGAGGAAGTCATTGTTTGTGCTTTTCTATCTTAGAAATGTGAATGAATTGAAGTCTTAAAGAGATATGGGAAGACTCGAGCCGTGAAAACTGACTTTTCATTTCCTAACTGACTGTTGGGGAAAAAAAGAATCAGGATCAGTTCAAGTTGTAAAAGGGATTTTTAAAAAGGCAAAGGAATCTAATAAATGCTATAGTGAAAGAAGTAAAAGGCAACATCAAAGGAGGTCTTTTGACCTCTCCACTTACAGTAATTAATTCTAGCTAGATCCTTTATTCAAGCAGTTAGAGTTGAACACTCTCTGCTGTGTAAAGCCACCCCAGCCTATGAAAGTTATGCCCCTGCAAAGTTAAAGCCCTAGTATAATGGCTGTGGGGTGGCTGTGAGGGGGGCAAGCCCACCCATGGCCCATTATCTGCCGCTACTGTGCCATTGCTTAAAAGTGGAACAAAACCCCGGATTTTGACTATCCCAGGTTTAGTTTACATGCCCTAGGGCATCCCAAATAGGATGCACTGCTGAGTGAAACCCCTCAAAACTCCCAGAAAAACTCATTTCTTTGCGGTCCAATGGCACATGGGTATTTGTCCAATCAGAGCCGTTTGCCGTGTCTATGTCATTTGGCAAATAGCCTTATTGGACTTCAATGGGGAGCAAGAGCTGCCCCATCCCTTGCGGTGTGCATGCTCCTGCCCAAGCCTATTTGAATGGCTGGTGCGGGGGTGTGTTCTCAGCCCAAAGATGCAGGGTATGTGGTCGCTCTAGCATCCCCTTGTAAACAGTCAGAGATGTTTGCCAAATTACATGGGCGTGGTAAACGGCTATGATTGGTGCACATGCACAGTTAGACCGGGAAAGTTGAGCAGCTAGCAGAGATCTGTGGGGTTTGAGACATTGGGGCATCCCAATTCCCAACTTCTAACCTGATAATTGGTTGTCTGGGGCTAGGAATAACTGAACATGCTCAGAGGCCTATAAAAGGGTCTTCTTGGTGCCTAGATGGTGCCAAAAGATCTTCCTGCTTCTGTGATTGAAAACCTCAAACCTTTGACCCTTCGTTTCTGACCTTTACCTGGATCTGGACTTTGAATTATATGCTGTCTGCCCACAGCTTGCATTAAAGACACTGTTTATGTTTGTTAGCTGCCTGTCCATGACCTCTTGTATTGAACTTAAATTCTTTGACTTCTCCAATCCTTGACCTCGGCCATGTTGATGATTCCCCTGCCTTTGTGCTGTGATACCATCTTGATCAACCACTGCTTGTCTGGCCCAGACTACCAATATTCTGATGGCATGACCTGATGCTTTCCAAGCAGTAAAACCTTGTGGGGAACTCTAGTGAAGACTGGAGTTACCCTTAGATTCGACCCTCCCCCCAGTTGAGTCTTTGCCTTGGGCAGTAGTGGTGGAACCTTGGTTCTGGGCAATAGCTGTGATCAAAACCAATGGAAACCTTTGACGGCACTTGCTTTCTCCTAAACTGGTCAGGCATTTATGCCTCAGCAAGTCCACGTCTGGGCCTGTCCCATACGCACAGCAGTTTGGCTTCATGTTCAGCGATGCTCACTAATACATTTTTTCACAGCCTTATTAAACAATGGAGTGGCTACTTAATTTAAATTTGCAGTGACACCGTCTGAGAGAAGATATTTCCCTGTTAATCCTCTTCTGAAGCTTTCCACAATGCAGAATGCTCCATAATCCTGTTCTTTATATAAATCTTCACATACCGCTCTGATCCCCTACACAAACACATTAGCATACTTTCATTTTGCAAAATTATCTCCCACAATAAATATTTAATAGTTGCTATGAACCAAGAATGACTTATTATGTTACTGAACACAGGAACCCAAACAAGGGCAGCTTGTTATGTGATCGTCTAGTGCTTGTCAATGGAGACTGGAAAATCATGCTATTGACTTGAATACAGGAGCTGTTACAAAGCCAAAGCACTGATTCTACGTCAGGTCCATGAGCATGTGCAAGGAAAAATCCCACACCCAAGGGCATAGCATATTAATGTAGTTTCCTTATAGTCCACTAGAACTGGAAGCAATTCTGCATTTGTAGTTACCTCTCTACTCTTGTGCTGCCCTATACAAACCAAGGCTACCAAGATATTATAATGCATTATATTACGGGATTGGGATGTAGCATCGCCGCTTTACAAGGCTCTGGTGCGCCCTCATCTGGAATATGCCGTCCAGTTCTGGACACCGGTTCATAGAAAGGATGCCATAATTATGGAAAGGGTGCAGAAGAAAACCAACAAACTGAGGGAAATGAAGGATCTTAGTTATGAAGAAAGTTAATGGAAATAAATCTATTTCTTCTTGAGAGGAGACGACTGAGGGGGGACTTGATTAACTTGTATAAATATATAAATAGCCTATATAAAAATAGGGTGAAACACTATTTCAGGCAAATTCCTCTCTAAAGACAAGGGGGTGCTCCCTCCATCTAGAAAAAAAGAGATTCAGTCTACAGAGGTGAAAATACCTTTTTACAATAAGAACTATAAATCTGTGGAATAGACTCCCACTAGAGATGAGCGAACCGGTTCGGACGAACCGGAATTTGCTCTGAATTTCAGGGAAAATTCGATTCGGCACAAACCCGAATTTTTTTTGGTTCGTGCCGAACGAATTTTCCCTGAAATTAAAAAAAAAATGCCGGCATGGTGGGAGCGGGCAGGCCGGCTACGCTGTCAGCGGGTGGTGGAAGCCGGCCCGCTGACAGCGCAGCCGGCCTGCCCGCTCCCACCATGCCGGCATTTGTTTAAAAAGCAAACACTTACCTGCATGCTCGGAGCGTGGAGGCCGGCGTCGCTCTCAGGCGCCCTCTGATGACGCGTCCTCTGATGACCGCTGAGAGCGGCGCCGGAGCGTGGAGGCCGGCGCCGCTCTCAGCTGTGATTTTTGCCGGCATGGTGGGAGCGGGCAGGCCGGCTACGCTGTCAGCGGGCCGGCTGCGGCTGCGGCTGCGGCCCGCGGCCCGCTGACAGGCGTAGCCGGCCTGCCCGCTCCCACCATGCCGGCATTTTTTTTTTTCTGATGAGCGATTCGTAAAAGTTCGATTCGCTCATCTCTAACTCCCACAGAAGGTTGTTACAGCATCAACAGCTGACAGCTTCAAAAAAGGATTCGTTTTTTTTTCAAAGAAAATAATATTAACAGTTACTATTAATTGTTATCAGTTAATATTAAAGAACAACTTTCTCCGACTCTTAGTTGTACTTGAGGGATATATGTCTTTTTCAAACCCTGTTCACTATTTAACTATGTCACCAAGAAAACTGGACACTGGATGCTCCAGTAATGAAATTTCAAGTATTTCTTGGGTACTAATAACAGACAACATCCTAACTCAAGATGCCCAGGGGAAAGGGTTTTATTTATAATAGTTTTTATGGGTTTTATTCTGAATCAATTTAAGCTGGCAGCTAGCTTAGAACTAGTAAAGCAGCATGTCTGTATGGCTGATCCATAACTTTAGTGCTTGCTCCAGAAACATCTCCCTAAATAAACGAAATTAGACCAAATTGCACAGTGCAAGATCCGTTTATTACTCACAGTTTAGATCCTGTAGATATGCAGTATCTTAAGATAAAAGACAAATGCCTTGCCCATCTACAAGAATGACTGTGCAACCATGCAATCAGCTTAATGGGACTGTCCAGGCAACAGCAATAATACAGATGAAGCAGACCTAGAAGTCGATTTTACGTAGTTACGTAAACAATGCTATCTTGAAATCTTCAATCATTTTCAATGGCTTCTGCACTTTGAGCTAGAGATTGCTCAGTCAGGACTGAGGATTGTTGTATCTTATGCCTGTCCCTTGTACCTTTCCTATGTTTCCTGCAACGCTGACTAGAAGCTGTAGCAGGGCTCCAAAGTTAACCCTCATCTTGATTCTATTTCCCCAGCACTAAAAAAAAAAAAAGTAGTCTAACAGTTGCTCTGTCTCTTGAAGGGCAAGTAAACCAAGTCTCAATTATGGCACCCACTGGGCCTGGAAGCAAAAAGGGTGCCCTGGCCTAAGACCTGCAGCCGCCACACTATTGCTAGCACTAATGAGTAATGACTGCAGCTTCCTTCCCAGGCTGGTTAGCCTTGGAACTCAATTCAAGCTAAGTGCCAAGCCATCACATAGAGGTTAAGGGGTGGAAGGCTCTATGTAGCATATATTGTCTTTAGGGCCCCCCTATAACATACAATATAATGGCTGGGCCCTTAGTCGGAAATTCATTTTTTTACTCTGAATATTTAGTAAAGTTTGGGGGCCTTGCGGACAGAGACCCAGTTCAAACTTGGCCATGGCATGAAAAATAAGTTACGAGGGAGGCCCATTGTTGCTGTATGGGGCTCAAAAATTCCAGATGGTGGCCCTGACCTGATAAAGCTGAGCCACGGCAAGGAAACAGTTCACTATTCAATCCACTACAATGAATCTAAAAATCATCGGATGGATGTTTGTAACATGTGAGTTTCCTATGGAATTATTTTGTAGTTGGATTGTAGTTGTTAATCCAACTACAATCCAACTACAAAATAATTCCAATAGTGAACTATTAATATAGAGTCGTGGTTGTCGGAAGTGAGCTACGACAAGTCCTTACCAGCTCAACCACACCCAGAAATGAAAGCCAGCAGCTTTACTTAAAATAGAATACTTTGAAATAGACGTTACAGAGAAACAGAAGGCAGAACCTTGGCAACACAGTAACAGACTATTGGGAGGGGAAAACCCAAAAAGCAAACTCACTCCATAGCAAAAGCAACACCAATGCCAGGCATATTATAGCAATACAGAAATTAATTTAAACATAAGGCAGGGAATATTGAAGGTTTCAGTCTGCATGAGGGAACTTTGTGAATATCTGTAGGAAGTATAAATATGAAAGCTTAGATTTAGGAGAAGGTTTAGGATGGCAACCAAATATGGAAGGGGTTTAGCGTGGTCCCTGAGCCCCATAACATTGCGAACATCTGTGCTAAGGATAAATGTGAAAGCTTAGATTTAGGATTAGGTTTAGGATGGCAACCAAATATGTAAGGGGTTTAGCGTGGTCCCTGAGCCGCATAACTTTGCAAACATCTGTACTAAGGATAAATATGAAAGTTTGGATTTAGGATTAGGTTTAGGATGGCAACCAAATGTGGCAGATTTTTAGGGTGGTCCCTGGGCCACATAACATTGCGAACATCTGTACTAAGAATACATATGAAAGTTCAGATTTAGTCTAAGGATTAGGATGGCAACCACATATGGAAGGATTTTACGGTGGTTCCTGAGCCCCATAACATTGCCAACATCTGTACTAAGGATAAATATGAAAGTTTGGATTTAGGATAAGGTTTAGGATGGCAACCAAATATAGAAAGGGTTTAGCATGGTCCCCGAGCCACATAACATTGCGAACATCTGTACTAAGGATATATGAAAGTTTGGATTTAGGATTAGGTTTGGATGGAAACCACATATAAGAGGGGTTTAGGGTGGTTCCTGAGCAACATAACATTGCGAACATCTGTACTAAGGAAATATATGAAATCTTAGATTTAGGATAAGGTTTAGGATGGCAACCAAATATAGAAGGGGTTTAGCATGGTCTCTGAGCCAAAGCCTAAAGTTTGGATTTAGGATTAGGTTTGGATGGAAACCACATATAAGAGGGGTTTAGGGTGGTCCCTGAGCCACATAACATTGCAAACATCTGTACTAAGGATACATATGAAAATTTGGATTTAGTATTACGTTTAGGATGGTAACCACATATGGGTGGTGTTTAGGGTGGTCCCAGGGCAGTCCACAGAGAAGAGAGGACAGAAAGGAAGGTATAAAGGACAAGGTATTACGTACTACATACTGGAATGTGATATATAGTTATGAAAGTCTGTAACAGACTAGGAGGGACATGTAGATCCTACATTAGCAGTTCTTTGTATTCCTTTGGTTCCCTGAATTTGTAGATTCTATCCTACGTGGCTTGCAAGATTTCTTTAATTTAATCAATAAAGTTCATCTTTGGTCCATGGTTATATCTTTCAATAAGGGACAGTAATTTGCTCTCCCTGGTCTAGGAATCAAACATTTGTCCCACCAACCTTTCTGAGGAATTAAAGAACTTCCTTCCATAAATCCCGAATAAATAGGAATTCCTAAAAATGATGAGTTAGGGAACCACTGCTGAAGTTGCATCCCTAGAAAACATCTGGAATGTCTGGAAAGCTCCTATCGATAGTTTGCGGAGCTCAAAAGTACTTTATCATTTGTCTCTTGAATTGAATGGTTTGCTGAGCATCTGTGAGCAATAATGTATAATTTCCCCCATTGTTGGGATGACAGGCTGTCACTGACAGCTTTTTCTCATCTCCTTTTCCTATTTGTGTCCTCTCTAAACTTTATTCCCCTCTACTACAGCCTAGTTGTTAATGGTTTAACCTACTTCAACCTTGCTTCAGCTACATTTAATAAAAAATAATCCCATAATAAATTACCCAATTTATCCAGCACAGCTGATCCAATAATTATGCCTAGATTTGCCCTCTGAACCACCTTTTTTTCTTACCTTTTTGCATTTTTTTTTATTATTTCATCAGGTATTGTGGACGCCTGGAAAAAAAAGCCCTCTTTGAAGGATAATTAGTAAGATTACAGAGAATTGTAAAGTAGGGGGATAAATAATTAGCATCTGCTTTACAACGATTGTGTTACTGAAGTATGGAGCCTCTCAGTGCAGCTTTGTTGTCGGTTAGGTAGGCTGCCTAATTCTGTAGATCAAGCAATTTGCCGCTCAGGCAACATTATTGTTTGTTGCTGTATTTATTTTATATCTCCTCTCTGAAAATGCCAAATTTGCCGGTCTACAGATTTTTCTTTGGCTTCTGTTTGTTTTTCTCTTTTTTTCCCCTAGAAAACAAAAATATTTTTTATGTGCTGTTGCTTACAGCATCCGGCAAGTGGTGTGTGACGGGTCCTCCAGCTAAATGATGTGAACTTCCAGGGCACAGTTATATCTTAGAGGTACAAAGAAAAAGTAAGCCAGGTTCCCCTAAGCTCAGACTATCATCACATTTCACCTTCTAGGTCAAGAGCTGGTCTCTTTTATTAGTAAATTAAGTGGACAATCTAGAAGATTTGGAGAGCAGTGGCTCACTCTGGAAGTCTGGTAAACCTTCTCCTCCCCATAGAGCCACTTGTTTCAAGCCCTGTGGTGATGAGTCCACAAGTGAAGTGGAGTGTAAATATTAGCGATACCAAAGCATTGGACACCCTGGTGGTTTTCAGAAGCTTTTGGGAATAGTCATAGAATGGAATTATTTGCATGGCTCTGCCTCCTACTTCAAAGTATCTTAGGAGAAATTGTAGCACATAGGTCCCTGAGGGGTTTAGCTCCTCAGGCGTGTGGGGAGTGGCTTCTTTGTTAACGGGCTTGGGGGACCTCCCGATTTGGGCTTGCATCCAATAACTCCAAATGAGACCGACTTTATAAAAAGGACACTTACTTTATTAGCAGGACTTTAGGTACACTTGTTGATTCACAGCAGGTCATACAGTCATTAGTTCCATTAGCAGTTTCCATAGCACAGCATTACATCCAGGTGGACTTCAACAGGTGGTGGGCACTCACTCTGGTCCCACAGCAGAATACTGAGGCCTTAAGCTTCCTCCATCAGCATCTTGGGTGGAATGGTTCACCTTTCCTGTGGTCACTTGTTAGGCATCAATGAGGCTCCTCTGCTCTCTCTTACACCAGTGACTGCTGACTGCTACCAGTTAATCCTGCTGGTACCTTCCTCACTCCCTGTTACTACAATACTATACACTTACTCACTGAGGTAACTCTCCTCATGACGGTCTTATATAGATTCCCTCTGGCTGGCTTCTAGAACCTTCTCTAGTCTTACTCACCTCAGCCAATAGCAGCTCAGCTGTATTCCTATGTGGTTAGGTTATAGCCAACGGTTTGGTCGACCTGCAGTGTCACAATCCATTAGTTATCCAACGTGCCATCTTGTGGTGATGTAGCGCAACTGCAAGACAGACATGAACTACCACACTGAAGAACCCCGAATATAATTGTTGACCACTTTACGCCGGCCACAAAATCTCATTATCCATTACTGTATGCACCGTACAAATTTGTTTTAACAAAGCTCTTTATGCCAAAAACCTTCTTCAACACTAAAAAAAAAGCTTCTGATTGGGTGTTGCGTTGCAGTTATCCAAGAATGGAAAATAATTTTTTAGATGAAAATACAGTAACACCATCTTATGGAATATCTAGAAAAATTGGTAAAATCTTGCTAATATGAAGAGCTCCAAGTCTTTCCTTGCTGACTTCTCTAGATCTCCAAGAAAAGCACGCATGTATCCTAAATTCAGAGAGACACTCCCAAAATGTTCCTTGTTTAACCAAATCTTTTTAATTAACCTCTAAGGTTTTCAGATAACTCACTGTATACACAAACTTTAGTCAGATACAGACTGTCTTTGAAGGCTCCATTAGCTTTAAATGTCGAAATATGGGGTTGATTCAGAGCCAGGTGACAATTCTTACTCTTTTTTTCAGGAGAGAAAACTGCCATTCACTTTCATTGTCTACTTTGGGGCTGATTCAGAGACGGTAGATAATGGATGTCAGTTTTCTCTTCTAAAAAAGAGGTGAGTTTTCTCACCAGACTCTGAATCGACCCCATGGTGTCCTACAATTTCCAAGATCCATAATGGAGATACAGAGTATCCTCTTATAGTGGTTACTATAAGGGATCTCAGAGAATTGTGGGCAAAGACCCAAGTGAACTGGTTTTAAGGTTGCCACGCTTATATGATTTAGTGTAGGGAGGTGGGAAGGTTAAGGCTAAATGTGTTTACTGAATCTTGTAATCAGGTGTCACACTGACAGCTAGGGGTGGACGGACTAAATGGAGCCCAGGGTAAATTCCTGGTGGGATGCACTGCTTTGGAACAACTGGTTACAGCTCCAACATGTAGCCCACCTCACCCATAGCCTGTGCTGGAATTCACTTACCTTTCTTACACCTCCCTCTCCCCTATATACTTCTTGCCTCCCAAATCCTCTTTAACATCCCCCCAGTACCCCACCCACTGTACTTCCTAGCCACACACCAATCTATGTTCTGTCCCAGTAATGCTAAAGCTTCAGCATTTGGGTTGGCGGGAGGCATACTCACCTCTGTCACAATATCTGCTCCTATAATACTAAAGATCCAGTACCATCACTTTACGAATGGTCATATCAGCCATGACAATGATTTGTCCCTGAAACTAAGGCACTCATTGACTGGCTATGCTCATACTAACCTTAGGGATGCAGTTGTTCAATCTTCCATCCTAGTTAGCTAATGTGGCCTCACATAACAAGAAAGTTGTACTGCCTAGACTGCTAGGCACCATTAATATAAAATAGGCCTGGAAGAACTGCAGAGGTGAAGAGAAGGGCAATGTTGGGGTTAGGAGGGTAGCTATAGGGTCACCACTTTGAAAGAAAAGAGGAACCATCATTCCAGAATATTTCCAATACAATTCAATATATTGTATCCACCAATCTTCCCGAAACCAGAATAAGTTAAAGGAGCAGTATCACGAAATTTGCATTAAAAAAGATAAATAATTAAATAGCCACACAATAGCTTCTAACATGTGTATAAATAATCTGGTGATAGAAAAAGGAAGAAATATCTGCCTTTCTTTTAAATTGTATAATGACAATGGCTCAGTCCATTTGCTGAATAGGGGGATCTGCTGGGTTGTATTTAGTGAGCTGCTTCATTTAGCCACTGGTCTCCTAGCAACACTTTACCTCAGAGGCTGACACTGTAAATCAGTGGTAACGGCTGTGTGTGTGTGAGGTGCTGCTTTTGTTATGAGACCAAGTGACTCAAATGTGTAAAATCTATACAAAATAAACTAAACTGACTGAAAATAACTGAAATGTGCAGGAAAATCTAAAGGTATTAAAGTGGAACAAAACCCTGAGTGGCCGACCCTGAAGTCTATAAGACCCGGCCATTGACCTTCCCCCTTGGGCATTCTAAATCAGGATGCCCCACTGTGTGAAACAACCCCTGGATAACCACAGAGCCCCCCATTTTTCTGGCGGCTCACGCAGATAGTCATTTAGACAGGCCGGGCGGCCAGGAAGGTTACTGCTCAGGCTCCCCATCTGCATGCAAACAGAGCTGATTGGATGAGAGCCCGCGCATGCGCTGTGGGACAGGGAAAGGTACGTTTTCACAGGCGAACTTGGGGATTTCACATATCAGGGCATCCCAAGTCGGGATGCCCCTAGGGGCACAAAACAAAACTCCAATTCTGGGTTGGGCTTTGCTCAAAACACACAAAGCTGAAAGAAAGATCATATGGAAAAATGTGTTGAGAAAAGAGAGAGAAAATGGTAAACTGAAAGATTCTGCAGCAGAGCCAACATGAAGGGAAAACTGTCAAAATCAGCTAAATGACTTCTAGAGCTTTTCTCTCTGTTTTAGATATATAAGTTCTGGCCAGGCAATGTTGCAATGTTGTTATCTTATGCTGGACGGCTGCCAGCACTGAACAGCTGATACTTTGATACATTGTTTCCCCCCTCTCCTCAGCGTGGAACAGGCCAGAGTGTCGGGCTCCGACACTCAGTAGACATAAACATGAGCTACTAGTCTCCAGCTGCTCAACACACACATCATTTTTTTTCTAAGTTTGTAATTCTTACTCCAACACTACTACATTCAAAGTACCATTTAAATATAAGTCACCAAGAAAAATTCACGATACTGCTCCTTTAAAGATTCAGGGTTATGCAAGGCCCCTTCCTCAAGGCCAAACATACAGAATGGCAAAGGTCCATGTAAATAAGAAACTTCTGGTGATTAGAGTTTTTTTACATTTACGTATGTTGCATACATTCTCTAGTGTTAATAAATCAGAATAGTGTCAAATGACGACTCATATTCTAACCAACACCACACGTCCAGAATTTCAGGAGGAGGAGGAATAGTTCTGGGAGGTTAAAATAAGGGTTACACTCATATTAATGGCTATGCAATATAAAGGCTATAAAACCATATGTTAAAAAAGAAACCAACTGCGGTGAAAATTCAATTTCAAATTCAAATATAACACTTAAGCAATGGGGATTCCCATTTTTATATGGCAACCATATTATAGGGAAAGTTACAGAATTGACTCATTTCATAAGGTTAACCAATGTAGAGCTGCATCCTGTGGAAATCATGACCCATAATCCTGCCAACAGCATATAGTAAGACTCTCTAGAATTGCCCATAGACTGGAGAATACTTTAAAGTTCTGATCTATTCATGGCTTGGGAGGTGGATTTGCCGCTCGCTTTTGGCTTATAGAAAAGCTATCCTATCTTCTTTTATCCGTCTTGAGCCAAGCACAGTATTGCCGCATTCAAATTATGAAACCTGTAATAAACACTAATTCTTTTAAGGGCCTTTAAGCCTTTGCTTGACTTTATTGTAATATAAAACAATCCCTAAGTTGAAATAGGATGATTCACAGCTACATTTGTGTATGTAATGTAAAGTGTAGGCTTATTAGATTACTTCCTGGGCTTTAATATACTCAGAAATTAGCAAGAATGCCAGGCGTTAAAAGCATATGGGACAGTGTGCTTTTAATTTAAATAATAGGAGAGGAACCTGGGGCTTTCACTTAAGCCTTTGGATGGCATGAAACCCAAGGCAAGGCAATGACTTTTCTGTTCTCCTGATCAGATAGCAAATGATATGTACAAAGCTGTCTACAACTCAATTTAAAACCGACAAGAGGTGTGCTGGACGTTTAAACAGAAGGTATATTTAAATCAATCCTATACCCAGAAGGGAAGTTTATGTTATCACCTTCTATCTCCGGCCCAATGCCCCAAAGTAGCCTGTTTTTTTTTTTTTACCAAAACCTTTGCTAAATATTCATAAAAACAATGGATGCATTGATGATGATGAATGGCAGGCATATTGCTTCCCAATGCTTTCCAGTGATAATACATTCAGTTAAACACAGCTCAGCAAAGGCTTTAGTAAAAAAAAAAGAATACAGGCAGTATTAGGGCACTGGGCTAGGGATAGAAGGTGATGACACAAACCTCCTATTTGGGTATAATAAAAAAAAATAATTAATGAAGACCATCAGCCAATACCACCCCCTCAAAGTCCTTGGGGTAGCTGCATCCCCTCTCCAGGCATCCCAGTTTGTGATACCCAAAATGCACAGATAATGGCAGATGATCTCCAGTTGCTTGAATCTAATCTAAGGGGGCTCATTGTTAGACAGGAAGTAGAATTCAAATTACATCAATATAGAGAATCTATTGGCATGCGACTTCCTTAATTGTTCATTCTTTCTTTATTTATTCATTTTTTCAATATACAGAGGAGACAATATACGTATTGTTCTCTCCACGGCAGTACAATGCAAACTTCACAGAAAACTGTGAGCCATCTGTGAGCTATTTACATTTTATAGATTACTATTGAAACAATGATGATACCTCATCTGCAGCCTAGCTATAACAATTCAACACAATGTAACTCTCCCCAGGGAGCGTCATTGATTGACTCATCTTGTTTGTAATAGTCACAGCAGGAGGAACAAATAGATGCAACCTGATTTTTTAAACTTGCAATGCAATATGTAGAAAAGTGAAATCTGTCACTAATGTACAATGTTTTGAGGTCATCTGGACTCCGTCCTCAGCTACAAATACCTAATATTTGGTATCTAAGGGACCTCTCTGCATTCCCACCACAATGTGGAAACACATTGAACGCAACACAGAACAGTACACTGTTTGTGTACTGTACTGCTTCTCCATCTCCACTCAAGGGGCCACCTCGCCTCAATGAATGTGTAAGGCCACTCAATGACTCCACAAAGAGGTTGGCCAACGGCTCTTAAAGTTTTACATGGAGGTAGCTAACTACAGCTCCGGACCTTCTAAAACCAGCAGAGAGGAGTCAAATGAGGCACCAGAAGCAGGAAGTAGGATTGAAGAGGAGGATGAGGCATTGGCAGCTGGTTCCAGAAGCAGGAAGCTGCGCTGAGCAGAAGCTCTGGAGGTGGGAGCAATGGACCCAACAACTGGCAGAAAAGACCAAAAGGAGGCAGAGGCTGAGTTTCAAAATGCAACGCAGTGCAGGAAAAGTGCAATACATACAAATCTTCCCTTGACATAGACTTCTATTAGCTGCATAGTGATTATGTTGTGGACAAACTCTGCATGCTGTATTTCCCAAGACAAGGCGTGAGCCAGCACATAGATGTTAAGTATTGCCTTTTGCCGGACAAGCCAAAAGGTGTGAAAGGGGCATTAATGGCCAATTTAAATTAGATCATTAAATGCTTACGGAGCTACCACCAAGCAGTGGTCCTACTGTTTCCTGTGAACTACAAATTAGTCATGTTCCCCTTCCCTCCACTCTAATAACAGAAAGCTGGTAGCACCAGTAGTAGCTCAATGGATTCCCTACAACTGCCTTCTAACACAGCCTAGTTTGAAATGTTGGTGGTGCAGGGCATCTACAGACATTTCCACTAGCCCACAGTGATACCAGGGAAGAGCTGCATGGTAGCTACACCACCCTGATGCCAGCCCAAAGGGGTCCTCTTGCCCCAAAGTGCCCAACACAGTAGCACTTCAAAATGTATGCCCGCTCCAGTAGAGTTCGAGCTTTATGCCAACATTCCAAGAAACACATTACATTAGAAAATGTAATGTTGTGGTACAAATCAGATTAAAAGTTCCACTGCAAAAAGGTCTTGATCAGCACAATGTACACTTCAACACAGAGATTCCCATTGTCAGCTAAGTGAACAAGATGAGCAACCTTTTTTTTATTTCCCTGTGTTTTTTGGTGACATCCGCAAGATGACTTGGCAGTCTGGCTGGATGGAGCGTCACATTCAATAAATATCAGCCATACGGGCTAAAAAAAAGTTTGCCAAATTATCTTCTTACTTCCCCCAAGGGATTTAAATTACAGAGCTGAGATGAGCTAAAAAGGCCTGCGGTGCATTCGATCATCTGTCCAAAGTGTTTCCCGGACTAATGGGGCACGTTCGGGGCAGCGGTAATCAAGGCTAATCAGGGGTACGGTGTAAGAAATAAAGAGCGTATAAGACGGGACATGACGAGTTCCTGATGGCCTGCTGATGGTGGTGGACTTGATTGCCTGTCGGCGGTGGTACATGGAGCAAAAGAAACAAAAATGTTGTTCTGCAGCATGCTCTGCTTTCTGTTACCTTTTACCAATGCCAGGACCCAGAAGAAGGTGAGTAGGTAGACAAATCTGTGGATTTCTCTATTTATACCGCCATTGGGAGAGCTCCTAGGGACATTATTAAAGATGAACAAAATACTTGTAACCTGGCCCTAAAGCAGGGGTTTCCAACCTGTGATACTTGTACCAAAGGTGGTACTTGAGCTACCCTTTGCTGGTACTTTAGGTCCCTGGGAAAAAATCAGGGGGGCATAAAGCACTATTGCTACAATGGGATGTGTCAAATGGGAAAGTCTTGGCATCCTATCTTGGGATGACTGCATTGCTGGTAGATGAACTTGTATTGTTGGGCCAGTATAGGACCTCCACCCTCCCAGGAAAACTGTATTAGTGGTGGTACTTGAGATAATCGGTACTCCATGAAAGAAGGTTGGGAACTCTTTAAACTTAAAGATTCCAGGGCCAAGTTACAGCTTGGCTCTGGGGCATCCGGATTTGTGATGCCTTGTTCTGTGAAAACCCACTGGTCCCCAGTATGCTTACCTCGCCTGCAATCCAACGTCACAGATGCAGGCCACCAGTGGCATCTTTGGCTTCCCTTTAGTGGCTGTGTGCACCCGGACCAGGCATTTCTAAATGTTACACACAGCTGAAGGGGAGCGGCCAGCGGCTAGATTACAATTCATGTTTCCTAGCTGCTCTAATTGGTCAGCGGCCTGCACGTGCTCCATGGAGGTACCGTAAGGTAAGCATATAAGGCGACCAATGAGCTTTTACAAATTCCAAATCGGAGGCCCCTGAAAAGAAGAAAAAAACCTGGAATAGTGAAAATCACAAGGTTTTCAGACATTTGTTCCACTTTAAAGCCTGAATCGAGCTGAGTGGTGCAAGGAAGGGTTATACACTTTAAACTCTCTTTCTATTTGGTCATCAAAAAGTGGAAGTTAAAGGGTTTCTCTAGGCTATATGTAAAATCCTAACAATATTTAGGTACCTCTCATGATGTCGATCCTCCTTATTTCTAGTTCAGACTAGATGGTTGTCTGGCCCCCACCTACTTACTGGAACATCAGATTGAGTGCCTTGTGACACCCTTGTGGGGGTGCGTGCTGCTCAAGAACTCCTGCTTTGCCATTCTGGGTGGGAGGTAGTGTTGTCTCCCAGCTGTTCCAGCAAAAAATAGGTCCGGGCATTGAGCTGCCAGCGGCTGTGCTTGGTGGCTTTTGTGCAGTGACAGCTCTGCACGCACCCATCACTGTAGTGTTGCTGACGGCAGCTTTGCTGCTCTAGACTCTCTGTCCTGCCCTGTGGTGGCTTTAGCTGCAGGTTTGAAAAAAACAAAAAAGGTTTGCCCATGCGCGAGGGGCCCCCACTGCCACCAATAGGCTGCTGGACCAGACCATAACCCAAAGGTTGATGGAGGCCCCCTTTGCAGGGAAAGTGGTGGTGTCCCGATTCGGTATGCCCTTCTGTGTGAAGTCCCCCACAGGTCGCCCAGTAAACACACCTTTCCCTGGTCCTTTGGCACATGCACAGGCTCTCGTCCAAACAGCGCACTTGGGTGTGCGCATCAAAATCAGCTAGACTCAGACTCAGCTAAGGGTCTCAAGTCTAGCCGAGAAAAGCCTAGCAGATCACATCCCTGCTCTAATGGTGCAGCCATTGCCGAATCAAATAAAGGTATAGCAGGTGACGGACGTGCCTCACGCATGCGTCATTGGATCGTGGAGGAGGTGAGTTTTACAGGGGACTCGGGGGGTTTATACAGTGGGGCATTCTGAATCTGGATGCCCGGAGGGAGGGAACCTTAAAGACTCCAAGGCTGCTTTTGGTCCATTTTAAAATATTGTTGCCGCCAAATCTGCCCCCCCCATAGATGTGATTGGCATTGACACCCCACAAAGTATTCCTTGTATGTACCCTGTACTTACTAATAAAGAACATCCCATAAAAAAAAATCATACAAACTGCATTGAAAATATTCCAGAAGTGCTCCTGAATGTCTGATATTAGGGTTGAGCCGGCTTTGGCATGTTGAGCCTGCGGATTGATTTATTCTCCTTGTTGTTGGACGTTACCTTATGATCATGATTACTCTCATTATTAACACTATTTAATTACTTTAGACGTAATAATAAATTGCGACGGGTGAAGCCATCGATAAAGCCAGCCTGCCGCCTTCTGCGAAATGAAGGGCTTAAGGTGAACAAAATATAAAAAATCTAAAAAAAAAAAAATTGCTTTTATGTTTCAAAGCAGTTAAATCGTTCTCGTCAATATACAATAAAGAAGCTTAATTATAAAAAAGAAATCGACTCTGAACAACGCACAAAGGCCTAAGAGACCGCCATCCATTGAATGGAAAAACTCTTATCAACGCGTTATTTTTTTTAAAGTTATATGTTAAAAGAGAGACAGTGATTTGCTTATTTTATGCAGGCGGCACTTCTCGCTAAGTATGGCTCCGCAGTGATTGCGCTTTACTGTTCCTGCTCAGACTAATTGGAAACTAATTGGAATTTTGGAGGCTCTCCATGTGGCTAATTGGATTTATCCCAGCAGTTGGTCAGCAGGAATGAATCTACAAATCCATATATGAAACACTATCACCAAAATGTGAAACCTGGACAACACCAACTGGGAGAGACACAGAGAAAGTTACTCCTGATAATGTGTATTTACTAATCTCCTTAAAGCTGAACTCAAGTCAAAAATGGCTGCTTACAGGCCAATCCTCGAGGCATCCCAAACTGAGATAAACTGGTTAAATATTTAAAGAAAGGCAAAAATTGGGCAAAATATTGGGTTCCTTGCATGTCCCACATGACTGCTGACCCCTCTTAGGGTGTAGAACTAGAAATAGATATTTTCGCTCTATGATCCATCTGGGGACACTTTCTTTTTTGCTGTCTCTCTCTGTAAAATGGCAGGCATCAGTCATTGCATAGCTGTGGCAATGACACCATTGCCACACTCAACAGTGGCAATGAATGGAGGAGCCGGAGCTTTAGAGCTAAAACAAGCGGCATTATATAGAAATAGAGTAAAGCAGGAGCAGGGAAAATTGGCAAAAGGTACTCCTCATGGGGGGAGCAATTCAGGAGATGCTAGTTAAAGTGTGGGTTTTGGTCCACTTTAATCCTGAACTGCACACCATGCATGTGTCCCACAAAAAGGCTTGCAGCCACTAACTTAGCCAACCCAAACTCCTGCACCTACTTAAACCAGACTGGACCGGACTAAACCCTAAAAAAAATTCCCTAGCATTTAAAATTAATATATTTTACATTTATAGTCACATACTTATTATTCTTTCCCCCACTGGGCTGCAACTCTGTTCAGGACTCTAAGGCCCTTATTTAACAAGGGATAGTGCCAGGTAGCGAATGGTGAGTGAACGGTAATGACGGTCACCGCCACGAGAACGCCGGCTCCCCTCCGCAATCACACATTTATCAAGCCGATCCTGCTTAGCGACTGACAGAGCGCCAGATAGCGACTCATTCATCATTATTCCAGCCTCACCCCACAGCGCCAGCGAGTGACCTTGAACAGCGACAGGTATGACCTCTCGCTACCTGGCGCTCTCCAATGCATTTCAATGGAGCAATCTTTAAATATTCATAATTAATTTTTTTTTTTGGTTTCCAGAAATATGGTGGTTTGGGGGTTAAAAAACTACTTTTAACACATCGCCGCCAGCGCTCTGGGGTTTAAACATGCATTTTACAGCGCGAGAATTTTTTGAGCGTGATTTTTTGATGAATGTGGTGGGAGCCGGTCGCTCTGTCCAGTCGCTATCATGCGCACCCATACATCGCGGAACCTGTCAAATAGCGACTCGTCACCCCGTATTCAACATTACTGCACACCGATTCAGTCGATATCAACAACCGAACAACGGCCAAGCACAGCGAATACTAGCGGGCGCTGTGAAAATACCGCTACTGTCGCTCATCTGTCGCTACCTTGCGCTATTAATGAATCGGCCTCTAAGTTTTTGTTTGCATCTTTAACCTATATTTTGAGCGTGAACATTGGAAAGTTACCCAGTATGTAAAAAACAACTAATAATAATGTTTTTACACGACTTTTATATTTTTAAATAAACTTATTCTTAAGCTTTTCAAACAACCCAAACACTTTCAAGATACCCCACATGTATTCTGAGACCTCTCCAATGCCGACATGTGCTATAAACGTGTGTTTTCAGCAAGATTTCATGTTTTTTGCTAAAGAATTCTGCCACAGTAGTTTGCCGGCATTCTCCAAACCACTTTTCAGTGTAAATACCTTTGACTATCACCAGCAAATCGCAGCGCAAACACAGCGAAATGCATTACAAAAGTCTGTGTTCACCCCTAATGTATTTCTCTATTCCACAAACCCTTTTTCAGTGGCCACCAGCAGTCACAGGGCCCAAACCTGATGTATACAATATTTGAGTCAGTCACCCATACAGATCCTGGCTTACTGTGTTGGATAGGACTCCAGGACTGTTAATAGTGGGTACGAATTTGCTCTTTGGCATGATGCATGGAGACAGGAGAGCCTGAAGACACTATAGCTGGCTCCTAGGGATGAGCGTACCGGTTCGGACGAACCGGAATTCGCTCCGAATTTCAGGGAAAATTCAATTCGGCACGAACCAGAATTTTTTTGGGTTCGTGCCGATCGAATTTTCCCTGAAATATAAAAAAAAAAAATGCCGGCATGGTGGGAGCGGGCAGGCCGGCTACGCTGTCAGCGGGTGGCGGCGCTCTGATGACGCGTCCTCTGATGACAGCTGAGAGCGGCGCCGGCCTCCACGCTCCGACCATGCAGGTAAGTGTTTGCTTAAACCCGCTGACAGGCGTAGCCGGCCTGCCCGCTCCCACCATGCCGGCATTTTTTTCTTCAGATGAGCGATTCGTGAAAGTTCGATTCGGGCGAACCTGAATTTCTTGGGGAAATTCTGCGAATCGCCCGAATCAAACTTTCAAGAAGTTCGCTCATCTCTACTGGCTCCCATCAGAGTTGCTTATCTGATGGGCAAACATATGGGGCCCATATTCCTCTAATAGCTAAATCAAAGGACCTGTGACCAGCATGCAATGCCAAGCAGCTGCTTCCAAGGCCACCAAGATATTACTATGCATTAAAAGAAGCCTGGAAACACGGGATAGGGATGTAATTTTACTTTTTTACAAGGCACTGGTGTGCTCCCACCTGGAATATGCCGTCCAGTTCTGGGAACCCATTCATAGAAGGGACGGTCTGACTATGGAAAGAGTGCAGAGGAGAGCCACCAAACTAATCAGAGGAATGAAGGATCTTAGTTATGAGGAAAGATTACCAGAATAAAATCTGTTTAGTCTTGAGAGGAGACGACTGATGGGGGGACATGATTAACTTAAAATATATAAATATATAGCTGGCTAATACAAAAAAATATGGGGGAACACTATTTCAGGTAAAATCCTATCTAAAGACAGGGGCGCGCTCCCTTCGACTTGAGAAAAATAAATTTAGGCCCTTATTTATGAAGGAACAGCGACAGGTAGCGACTGGTGAGCGGCCGGTAATGACGGGCCCCGCCACGAGAATGCCGGCTCCCCACCACAATCACACATTTATCAAGCCAATCCTGCTTAGCGACTGAGATAGCGCCATATAGCCACTCATTCATCATTATTCCAGCCTCAGCCCACAGCGCCAGCGTCCGACCTTGAACAGCGACAGGTATGACCTCTCGCTACCTGGCGCGCTCCAATGCATTTCAATGGAACAATCTTTAAATATTCATAATTAATTGTTATGAATGTTTTTTTTTTTTTTTTATGTGAAAAATTCTGTGACCACTTCTGCCATTTTAGATATTTTTTTTAAGGTAAAAAAAAAAAAAAAATTGTACAGAATTGATATTACAGGTCTGATATTAATGATGTATTCATATTACTAAATTATTTAAAAAACTTGTTTTTTTTGGTTTCCAAAAATATGGTTGGGGGTTAAAAAACTACTTTTAACCCATCGCCTCCAGCGCTCTGGGGTTTAAACAAGCATTTTACAGCGCGATAATTTTTTGAGCGTGATTTTTTAATGAATATGGTGGGAGCAGGTCGCTAGGGCCAGTCGCTATCATGCGCTCCCATACAGCGCGGAACCTGTCAAATAGGGACTCCTCACCCAATATTCAACATTATGACAAACCGACTGAGTCGCTATCAACAACCGAACAACGGCCAAGCACAGCGACTACTAGCGGGCGCTCTGAAAATGCCGCTACAGTCGCTCAACTGTCGCTACCTGCCGCTATTAATGAATCGGCCTCCCAGTCTCCGGAGGCGACAGTCATTCTTTACCATAAGAACTATTAATCTATGGAATAGCCTCCACAGAAGCTTGTTACAGCATCAACCGCTGACAGTTTCAAAAAAAGATTAGATGCTTATTTGGAAGAAAATAACATTAACAGTTACTATTAGCGGTTATCAGTAAAAAAACAAATAATAAAATAAATAACTTCCACTGATAAAATAAAAAAAAATTACCCCTACCCCAACACCCTTGGTTGAACTTAAAGGACATATGTCTTTTTTCAACCGTATTAACTATGTAACTATGTAAGAGGGGGCTGGAAATATGAAGTAGGCTAATGGTTTCACCAGGAGTTTCTGCGAGACAGACCCAAATTTATTTTTTCATTTTAGGTCTGCCTTTTGGGTTGTGGTGGATTTCATTTGGTGAAACGATTTCCCATGAAATTAAGGGGATCATTTTGTAATGGGCCAAGGTAGAAATGTATGTGAAATCAATTTAGGATTAAGAAGGGATTTTGAGTATCTGTATTGGATAAGGTATGTACAGTATATAAAGGGACTTCCTGCAAGTTAATTTACCTTTGTCATATTGGCATTCTACTCCCAAGCCCCTATGTCATCAGAGCACAACATTCAAAACATTCCATGTTCAAATCACAGGATGGGTCATCTGTAGGACACCCCATCAAGTGAGGTTTAGATAAGTCAAAAGTAAATTCATGGTTTTATATTATTGGGATAACTTATCCACACAGTGTTCCATGTTTCTTCTCAACTCTGTGTCAGGGAGGGTCCTGGTTGGATGGTTTAGATTGGGGATACCCCCACTGTGCAGAAGAAGCCGTAAAACCAGCACTTCAAGTGATAATCCAAAAAGAATGTATTCAAGTCAGTTGCACAAAATCCAACAGGGGTTACAGCAGGCCCCCTTCATCAGGGATAACTAATAACAAGTGCACAGGCATAGCAAGTGTTAAATAGACACAATTGACCAATGATAGGCAAGGGAATTCCCGCCTGATGTCACTAATGACGTCACAGTATGTCTATATATCATATACAATGTGTAAACATTCCATCCGAAATCAGAGGTAAAGAACATAAATGGTAGTAAATAAAGGTAAAAGTATACTTACCTAAAGGTCCCCTCAGAGCCCTCCCACACGTCTGCAGCTCTGGCAGTTGGCTTCAGCAGCGGCCGCTGTGAGCGAGGCCGGTTGCATAGCAACCAGCCTGTCAGCTCTCCTCCAATCGGAGAAAGGCGGAAGTGACGTCACAAGCAGTGATGCCCTGCTGTAGTGACGTCCACCCTTCCCCTGTCGTGATTGGCCAGGGAGGGCTGAAAATCTGCCTGAAAGCGGTATTTGACCCAGGAGGAGGTTAGGTAAGTATTGAGAATAGGAGGGATGGTGTATATACGGTGCAGGGTGCCAAAATAAGATAAAGTACAAACGGCAATAAAACTTTGTTAAAGCACAGTTACATATGAATAAATATAAGTAGCCAATGTGTCCCCTCTTCACCGTGTCCATGCGACAGCATGCCCAGCTGTAGCAGTGGGAAAAGACCGCAATGAGGGCGGCCGGTAGCTTAGCAACCAGTAGGGATGAGCGAATCGGTTCTAACGAACCTGAATTCACTCCGAATTTCAGGGAAAATTTGATTCAGCACGAACCCGAATTTTTAGTGGTTCGTGCTGACTGAATTTTCCCTGAAATGAAAAAAAAAAATGCCGGCATGGTGGGAGCGGGGAGTCCGGCTGCGCTGTCAGCTGTCATCAGAGGACGCGCCATCAGAGAAAGCCGGCTTCCTCTGATGACGCGTCCTCTGATGACAGCTGACAGCGCAGCCGGCCTCCCCGCTCCCACCATGCCAGCATTTTTTTTTCCATTTCAGGGCATGGTGGGAGCGGGGAGGCCTCCCCGCTCCCACCAGAGATGAGCGATTCGCTAAAGTTCGATTCGGACGAACCCGAATTTCTTTGAGAAATTCGGCGAATCGCCCGAATCGAATTTTTGAGAAGTTCGCTCATCTCTAGCAACCAACCCCCCAGCTCTCCTAAAGGGGGAGTAGGTAGGCGGCTATAGGTAGGGCGGTAACGCCCTCCTGGGGTGACACCTGCCCTAGTGATGACTGGGCAGGAGTATCAGCACCCGTCATTGCTAACTGTGCTCTGACAGGGGCTGGTAGCCGCCTGGTGGCGGCCTTTGGTTAGTGGGGAGGCAGGGATATAGAATCAAGCACCTTAGAAGGCATGCAAATATATGTACCACATAACACAATAACATATTATTAAAAGGACACTATGAGCTGCTGTGCAGGAGTATAAAGGCCATGGGGGTGGGGGAAAGAGGGGGGAGGAAGAAGTTGGGGGGAAAGGGCATAGAGGGGGGGCTGGGAAAGGAAGAGGGGGAGGGGGGACAGGGGAGGGGGAGGGAAGGGAAAGGGGAAAGGAAAAGGGGGAGGGGGAGGGGGGCATTGAGGGGAAGGAGGGAATGGGTTTTTTTTATGAGCAGGTGGCAAAGATCAACTAATATCAACTAATATCTAAGGATAGAAGACAAGGACCAAGCTATTATCTAGGTTCAAGAAAACATTGAAAACCAAACGAAGTGTTAAGGTGGACCAACACCCAGGGGGGATCGGCCCGGGAATCTATACAATCCGAAATTGGGATGTCCCGGGGGAGGAACCCCCCAGGAGGCCCACAAACCTTACCTCAGCCCGTTCCATCGGCGCATGCGCGAGCCGCGGCCGCGCCTCACGCTTCCCTCTAGCAGGTCGTGCACCCGCGCCGGCCGTTTGTGAATGGCCGGCGCAGGCGCGCTCCCTGTCAGAGGGAAGCGCGAGACGCGGCCTCCAGCGCTCAGAGCCGCTGAGCTGCTGTGATTGGCTGGAGCGGTCACGTGGGAGCGGGGAGAGGTGAGTTTTTGGGGCATTCTGGGGGGTTTCACACAGCGGGGCACCCCCGATCGGGGTGCCCCCCCGAAGTGGACCAAAACCCAGGATAGTCAAAATCCTGGGTGTTGGTCCACTTTAAGTCCACGGGGTGATACAGTGTCCAATTTATGTATATAAAAAGGTTTCTCTCTGGAGTAAGATACGTTCCCTGTCTCCCCCTCTATGAGGTTTGGGGACACGATCGATCACCGTACCCCTGAGTTCGTGGACCTGGTGTTTCTGTTGCAAAAAGTGTAACGCTACCGGTTTGTCAGGGTCCATATTGACACCACATTCAGTTTTTTCTTTTAGTACCTTAACGTCACTTCTGTGCTTCTGGAATCGCCGTTTAAAAGGGCCCACTGTCTTGCCTACATATACTAGGCCGCATGGGCATTTTAACATGTAGATACAAAAGTCGGTGATGCATGTAAAATATTCCTTGATCTTGAAGCGGTACCCGGTGTGTGGGTGTGTGAAGGAGTCCCCAGTTATTAGGGAGTTGCAGATATTACAATTGAAACATTTATAACAGCCCGTTTTTGTAGACAGTGGTTGGGTCGTCTTCCTATATTTCTCGATCGGATCAGCTTTCACTAGAATGTCCCTTAGGTTGCGACTCCTATGACAAACTCTTAGAGGAAGTTTTTTTAGGGGCGCGGCCAAATTGTGGTCGGCAGTGAGGATATTGTAGTGTCTGCGGCAGATACGCTCAACTTTGGGTGATATTGTATTGAACGTATGAGTGAAAGGAATACAGTCAGACTTACTTTTCTTTCCCGGTTTGTTGCGAAAAATCTCTTGTGCTTTATGTAAAGCTGTTTCTATGACCGACACGGGATACCCCTTGTGCGGAACTTCTCGTACATCACTTTTAACTGATCATTACGGACATCTTCATCCGAATTGATCCTGAGTACTTTCAAGAATTGAGAGATAGGGATATTGTCCAATAAGTGTTTAGGGTGTGAACTCTCGTATCGCAGTAGGGTGTTTCTGTCGGTCGGCTTGCTAAACAAACTGGTGGAGATGGAACCTAGGGCCATCTTTGTGAGAGCCACATCCAGGAATGTCACGTACTCAGTAGAAATTTCCGGGTTGAACTGAATGGAAGGGAATATGAAATTAATGAAGTAAACGAACTGTTGTAGCGAGGCATTATCCCATTTCCAGAATAGCATCAAGTTGTCTATGTAATGTCCCCAGGATACAACGTTTTCTTGGAACAGCACAGAGGGGTATATGTTCTTTTCCTCCAGATACCCCACTGTGCATACCCATACTGCAAACCCAAGCACAAGCTTACTAACCACCTTCATATTCACATACATCTCAGTGTGGACATGTGCATCAGGGCATCCCAACATGGCATTTCCCTGGGCTGCAATGTTCAGCCACGTCTCTTTGGAACAGCTTCCAGCTGATTTCTGTTCTGTATTGTTTATATGGCTTCTACAGTCTCTTTGCATGGATTGTAGCTTGTGACTATCCCTCAGCACTAAATGTGGCTCTCAAAGTGAGAAAGGATGTGGACCACTGCTGTAGGGTGAGGGATGCAGGGTATATTAGTCCAAAAGTTGGGTTGGACACACACACCAAGAGCATCTGGATTTGGGATGTCCTAGCTAATGGTAACTCGGCACAGACCCTCATAACCAGCATGACTACTGGCAACCAGTAGGGTTATCTGGCAGCATGCTCACGGTACATGTACACATAAAAAACTCGATAGAACACCAAAAATCACATGGGGCCCTACAGAAGGCACCCCTAGCTATGCACCCCTTCAAAGGTAAGTACTGCCTCTAACTGGGGCTTCCTTTTTACTCGGTAGGCCAAACTGGGATGACACAGAAGTAGGGAAGTGGTATATTATGGATAAAGGATGATATTAGGACGAGGTCAAAAAGCTGGAACAAGAAAGAAAATCTAAGCCTGGCTCAGAGTCTTACAAAACGTAGCACTGATCAAAAAGGGAGCAATGCCAGTTTTATATAAGAGCAACCTGAATTATAGCTTTAACTATGAAAAATATACACTCCCGGCTACATTTACAGTTGATATTGGTCAGAACATCATTAATAGGCTCTAAATTAGTCATTGTCATTCTGGTGTGTTTTATTGGGCAGCTGGCAGCAAAAATGACCATGGAAGAAAAAAAAAAAAGGAAAATTCATTAAATGTTAAATCATTTATTGCTGCCCTTTAAAATAAGACACATTAAACCTGGTACAAATTGTGCTAATTTTATGCATTAGCCTTGTTCCTGCTCATCCAGAGACAAGATGGAAACCTGCAAAGCAGGCAGTTTGCTCCGCTGATGTATTTTGTTGAATTTCCTTCATTTACCTTGATGTTCGAAGACGTAATTATACACCTCCGCAAGCGCAGATTTGTGTGGATGTAGATTTTTCTGCATCAAATTAAAGCTAAGCCTAAAGCAAAGTCAGTTATCAAAAAGGTATATATATATATATATATATATATATATATATATATATATATCATGCAGCAGCAATGACCCTATACAGCCAAAGCTACAATTTAATGGTATAAATCAAAGCATATTCAGGTGCTCGAATGGCCTAGTCCAAATCCTATTGAGAATCGGTGGCGTGACTTGAAAACGCTCTTTATCCAATCTGAACTACATTACAGTTATTTTGTAAAGAAGAATAGTCAAAAATGTCAGCCAAATGCGCAAAGTTGATGGTGACCTACACCAACAGAATTGCAGCTATTGGAAGTCCTACAAAGTATTGGCTTAATAGGGCTGAATACTGTACATATGTATTGCCACACTTTTCATTTACTTTTTATATTTGGAAGTAAATGTTATTTTCTTTAAACTTGGTGTTACTCTAATACACAAAGAGGCCGATTCATTAATAGCGGCAGGTAGCGACAGTTGAGCGACTGTAGCAGTATTTTCAGAGCGCCCGCTAGTAGTCGCTGTGCTTGGCCGTTGTTCGGTTGTTGACAGCGACTCAGTCAGTTTGCCGTAATGTTGAATGTTGGGTGAGGAGTCGCTATTTGACAGGTTCCGCACTGTATGGGAGCGCATGATAGCGACTGGCCATAGCGACCGGCTCCCACCATATTCATTAACAAATCACGCTCAAAAAATTCTCGCGCTGTGAAATGCATGGTTAAACCCCAGAGCGCTGGAGGCTGCGGGTTAAAAGTAGTTTTTTAACCCCCAAACAACCATATTTTTGGAAACCAAAAAAAAGTTTTTAAAATAATTTTGTAATATGAATACATTAATATCAGACCTGTAATATCAATTCTGCACAAAATGTATTATTTTTTTTTTCCTTAAAAAAAATATCTAACATGGCAGAAGTGGTCACAGAATTTTTCACATTTAAAAAAAAAAAAAAAAACATTAATAACAATTAATTATTAATATTTAAAGATTGTTCCATTGAAATGCATTGGAGCGCGCCAGGTAGCGAGAGGTCATACCTGTCGCTGTTCAAGGTCGGACGCTGGCGCTGTGGGCTGAGGCTGGAATAATGATGAATGAGTCACTATATGGCGCTCTCTCAGTCGCTAAGCAGGATTGGCTTGATAAATGTGTGATTGTGGTGGGGAGCCGGCGTTCTCGTGGCGGTGAGCGTCATTACCGGCCGCTCACCAGTTGCTACCTGTCGCTATTCCTTCATAAATAAGGGCCAAAATCTCAGTAAAAAACTGTTATGATTAAAAACGTGGAAAAGTTTAAGGGGTATGAATACTTTTTCAAGGCACTCTCCTCTCTCTCTCTCTCTCTCTCTCTCTCTAGATATATATATATATATATATATATATATATATATGATACATGTTTCAATGGTAAGAGGGTGAATGGAACTGCACCTATTGGGTTTTTCAGCCTTTTAAGATTTAAGATGGCGGCCCATGGAGCCTCAGTGTCTTCTGACTATGCCACTCTACATACTGGGATTGCTGTCCTTTTCCTGAACCCAGCTCTGCTCTCTCTGTGCAAAGCACAGCTACTACACACCCCCCTGTACTTTTCACCCCTCTCCTCTGCTCAATATGCGATTCGGCAAGATGGTGGAGCCCTTATCCTAGAGTCTTGAACAGAGTTGCAGCCCAGTGGGGTAAAGAATAATAAGTAAGTGACTAAAAATTTAAAATATATTAATTTTAGATGCTGGTGAATATTTTAAGAGTTTGGGCTTTTCATTAAATGATGCTGAAGGGCCGGTTTAAGTTACTTGACCTGGTTAAGAAGAACATCTGGGTTTGGCCTAATAGAGGCTCAAACCTTGGAGCCAGGAGACTCTAAGCCAGATAATCAAAGTGCTCTAACCCCAAGAGTCAGAGTGTTCTGATCCCAAGAGCCAGATAGATGATTGACCCAGTGACAGACAGCATGGGCCATAGGTGTCCAGATGTGGTTGCAGTGTCCCCTTTCTCTAAGGCTACCAGCCAGTGCACCAGACTGATCTGTGGCCGGTGTAGAGTGGTCAACAATTATATTTGGGGTTCTTCAGAGTGTGTTCATGTTTGTCTTGCAGTCGCCACATCACTACATATAGATGGCTAATGGATTGTGACACTGTGGGTCTACCAAACTGTTGGCTATAACCTAACAACATAGGGGTACAGCTGAGTTGCCATTGGCTGGGGTGAGTAAGACTACAGAAGGTTCTAAAAGCCAGCGAGAGGGAATCTATATAAGGAGGTCATGAAGAGAGTCACCTCAGAGTAAAAGTAGGATTGTATTGTAGTGAGTGAGGAGGGTACCAGCAGAGTCAACTGGTAGCAGTCAGCAGTCACTGGTGTAAGAGAGAGCAGGAGAGCCACATTCATGCCTAACAAGTGACCACAGGAAAGGTGAACCATTCCACCCGAGATGCTAATGGAGGAAGCTAAAGGCCGCAGTATTCTGCTATGGGACCAGAATGAGTACCCACCACATGTTGAAGTCCACCTGGATGTAATGCTGTGCTATGAAAACTGCTAATGGAACTGATGTGGATAATGACTGTATGACCTGCTGTGAATCAACAAGTGTACCTAAAGTCCTGCTAGTAAAGTAAGGGCCCTTTTTTTATAAAGTCGGTATCATTTGAAGTTATTGGATGCAATCCCACATCGGGAGGTCCCCCAAGACCACTTCCCACAAGCCTGAGGAGCTAAATCCCTCAGGGACCCATGTGCTACAGATCCACTCCAGGGGGCATCCTAATTGCCAGTGCCCCCCTCAATGAGCCCCCTGAAAACCTTTAAAAACATACCTTAAGCCACATCTTCCACTTTGTTGGCCACCAGCTGCCAGTCAATCACACAGCTGCTTTTTTTCTGTAAGATTTACAAGGCATGCAAGGGGTTGATTGAGAAATAGGGACCCCCTCCCCCCCCCGGTCTGGGTTAAGGAATAAGATTGAAACATTAGTCAATGCCTACTCTAATGTAAAATATAAAACGGCTGCGTTGTAACACCTCCATACATTGGGGTGGGAAAAAAAAGTCCTGATGATGGTGACCGTATTCATTACTGTAATTTGTATTTTTAGCTGAGTTTTTCTTAACTTCCAACATCTCTGGAACCATCAACCTCATGTTTTTTTATTTGATTGAGACCCCTTTCTGATATGGTACAATAGCAGGTGCGTCCTCCCATCTATAATATACAGATGATTGCCGCCATCTAAGAGCTTCCAGCGTATCATAATACGTTGCGAGGCCGGGGGCTTCTGCGGTGAATCTGCAGCACAAATGGTACAGCTGAACGTTCCGTACCTAAGTGCAAATTACTGCGAATGATGCTCCTAGCAACACAAGCATTAAATCCTGGCGGCCAGGAAAAAAAAATCCACAAAGCATTAGCCAAAGAGCGTCTTGCTTACCTCGAATCAAAGCCTAGGCAGACGAAAAGACGAAGAAGAATCAGACCTCTGATACCATCCCTGCATGTCCTTAATGTATAATTTATTTGCAAGCGATAAGTCTCAGTTATAATGTCACCGCAGTCATTGTGGAATGGGCATTGGCGTGAGCCGCATGCAGAAAATCCCGGTTATTTATTTGTACCCTTGTGACTCTGAATGGCTTTATGGCGATGGACTATTTTACCAACAGAAGATAAAAAGTAAGCTTCTTCAAGGAGCTTTTATCACCACCAGGCTACAATGTCTGAGTGCTATCAGCAGAAATGTATGAGGAACGGAAGGCCAGGGCAGGAAGATACTCAAGCAGCATTGTTGGCCATAATGAGAAGTCACATTATTCCTATGTAACCTTAAAGAGGAACAATCACCAGAAATGTCACTATCCCAGATGATTGTACTTCTCCAACAGGATTGGTAGGTTACCTGTTGGGGCCTAGTAGACCATCTCCCCAACTCGGTGGCTTGGTAAACGGGGCTCAATAAACATTGACCTCGCCTTTTAATAACTTCTAAACATTATCTTACTTAAGATTAATACACATTTATTGATATTCTTCGTTAAAAACATTTTACAGTTGAAAACACATCGTTAAAAAAGGGGGTTCATTATTTGGGCCCAAACATGTAAGATCGGCAGATTTTTATACATTACAGCCTCTGATCGTACAGTTAATTCGCTTCAGCCTGAGATTTTATCCCTGCAGGACAAACTAGTTTTGCTCTAAAAGCTTCTTCAGTGTCTATGAGTGCAGGGCATTCACTTGGGCATTAAATGGCTTGGTTTAATTTACTTGCTTGTAGTGGGTTTGTATATATTCACTTACAGTTGGTAGATTTTGGCATTTGCCACTAATGTTACGCTGAAGATGATATAAGTCTGGGAACCTCCTCGGGTGCCGACTGGGTGCCGTCAAAGAAATTCCTCTCCACCCGTACCTGCAAGCAGGGCCCGTCTGCTGCGTCCCCGCCAGCAACAGGAAAGAGAATGACGGCCTCCCCGATAATGCCGCACAGCTGTCCTTCTCCAACAGGGCAAACCCATGTGGTGCAGATGCTCCGGTGGCCAACAGTGGGTGTCTCTCTGAGCTGCTCGGGGCAAAATACTTTGTTATCTGCTGCACCTGAATGGGAAGCTACTGGGCTAGAGAAGGGCTGACACGGTACTGTACTCACTCAGTTTCTAGAGAGAGAGGAGCAAGCAGAAGGCCCCCAATGATGTCAGACCCCCTTAAAACTAAGACAGAGGCAGTCCAACAAATAACTCCTTTATTTCACAGCTGGCTAGCTATATTTGGGACCCATGGCACTTAGTGTCCTGTTCTCTGCCACATTCCCTCCTCTAGCCTATGGCAGCAGTTTTTTTGTTATCTTCTCTATTCCATATCCCGTAGGCCATGCTACTGTTGCCGAAAGGCTGTTGGAAATCTGTGCTCCTGAGCTTTTGGCTTATTCCTGACTGACCTGTGTGAAGCCCCCTGGAAAGCCAAGTATTCTTACATCTCTGGTTAGCGCACAGTGTATGTGCTGACTCCTCTCAAGTTAGTTTTCTATGCCATAGCATGCCTCATCTGGAGGGATGCTGCAGAATGTGCCGTGGGAATGCTGAAAGGTGAATTTCTAGGTGATCCTGGGGATTTCACATAACCTAAATCAGGAAACAAGATGAGCCAGTGCCCCATTATAACGCAGATAAATCCATAATATAACATGGTCCCCAAAGCTCAACATATCACAGGACATAGAACGGGTCCAAAGGCGGGCAACGAAAATGGTGGAAGGACTTAAACTTAAAACTTATCAGGAGAGACTTAAAGAACTTAATTTGTACAGTCTGGAGGAAAGAAGGGAGAGGGGGGACATGATTGAGACCTTTTAATATGTGAAAGGATTGAATAAGGTTCAGGAGGGAAGTGTTTTTAAGAAGAAGCTTAATGATAGAACAAGGGGGCACAACCTGAAGCTAGTCGGGGGGAAGATCAGGAGCAATGTTAGAAAATATTATTTTACAGAAAGAGTAGTAGATGCTTGGAACAAACGTCCAGCAGAGGTAGTTGAAAAATCAACAGTCACTGAATTTAAACATGTCTGGGATAAGCACACATCTATCCTAAGATAAAGAGAACATACAGTATACACATAAGGGCAGACTAGATGGACCGTATGGTCTCCTTCTGCCGTCAACCTTCTATGTTTCTATGTTTCTATATCAGCCAACGCTTCAGGGCAGAAATGGTACCCCTTTTTCAAAGCAAATGGTCCTATATTCACAATAGCAGAAAGCTTCATAAAATAGGAGACCTGGGACAATCAGACTCCCCCCTCCCTGGCCAAGCAGCTATTCATGTGAGGTTCCACCGGACAATAGTCCACGTTAAAGTACAGTCCCATCAATTGTGCAACCCCTTTGGGTACCGATGGAGGTGCTGGGATTCCTATCTCTAATCCACGGAATTTGGCAGGGAACAGGACACTAAGTGCCATGGGTCCCAAATATAGCTAGCCATCTGTGAAATGAGTTATTTGTTGGACTGCCTCTGTCTTCATTTTAAGTGGATCTGGCATCATTGGGGGCCTTCTGCTGGCTTCTCTCTCTCTCTCTAGGAACTGAGTGAGTATAGTACCTTGTCAGTCCCCCCTCTAGCCCAGTAGGATCCCCTTTACAAGCCTCTCCCTATCCAAGAATTGCCTCGCCCCAAAACACAACCACCCTGCACTAAGTGCCCATATTACATCCCTATCCCCCACCCATTACCTGCACTCCTAACCAGGCACAGGGGTGCAGAATACCCTTGTGCCTCAAGCCCATTGGAATAGCACTGAACCTAAAGGCATACAGGCTGGTTAGTAGGCAATGCTGGATGGCCACCTATGCCTTGTGCACCCGACTGGTAGCTTTGGGTGGAGGTCTTCAAAGTATTCGAAAATGGGACAAAGCCCTTCCCTAGAAACAGTCCTGATTCTTTATAGGCAAGGGATTGACAAGTACCCTCGGTGTTTTGCTACCTGGATAACATGGGGTATGGCAAAAACATAAAAATAAAAAAAAATGACCAAAATGATTGGTTTTCAATTTAAAAATGATCACAACAAATCTGATGCTAAAATTATAAATGTGAAATCAGCCTGATCAGAAAATGAGATATTATCTTTAAAGATACTTAGAATATTTAGGGTATATATACTGCAGTATCTAGGAATAATAAAGAAACCTGTTTTAAGCAATGCCTACCAGCGGTTCGCTAAATTCTCCGGCCCAACCTTATTAGCCACGTCATGTAAAGCTGGGTTTCTGAATCATCTAATCTAAAGCCAACATACCTTTCCCATGTCTCTACAGGCATCAGTAAGTTTATTAAAGCAGCAGATCCGTGACACATTCATTGAAATAAATCTACACGCCAAATCTCAACAGATCAGGAATATGCCGGTAAAACTTTCACCGCTGGCTAGGTCAGGCCGGTGCAGCGGGATTTGGGCATCCTGCAGGTAATTGTTGAGAGTCTCTGGCTGTTCTAATCCTGTCTGCTAAATCCATGCGATCTAATTTTGGGTGCTGACAGCGCTGAGGAAGTAATACAACAAGCCCGGGGTGACAGAGACATCTAACAATAGATTAAAACTAGAAACATGAACATCAAAGACGGAAGCATCAGAGGACCATGTGGCCTAGATTCTATAGTATTAGAAGCAGATACGTTTATAGGGTTAGATAGGGTTTATAGAATAATATAATATATATATATATATATATATATATGTCTTGAATTAAATTTAAATTTGTAGTAATAGATTTATCCAGAAAATTTGATTTCTTTAAATGTAATATTTTAAAAGGGTTACATTGAAACTTTTATACTGTTGGCTTCTTAGGGTCCAGACTCTAGATCAGTCCTAGTCTAGTCAAGAGTGGTGTTTATGGACCATGGTTTGGACAGAGATATGAACTAAAGCCCAAAGCCAACAACTGCAAAGCTACCCTAAGGGACTTTCGCCCTTTGCTTTTTCAGGTATTTTGAGTCTAGACTAGGCAAAATAGTTGTCTTTGTGGACCATGGTTTGAACCACCTATTCAATTTTGCAGTTACCTCCTACATTTGTTAAACCATTCATTTTCAAATGTGTGCCCCTTTTCACCTTTGGGCTACTAGTCTTGTTCCCCAAGGTATCTCCCTGAAAAGTAAATGACAGAGAGTACCGCTGATGCTGCAGGGGGGCACCACAGATCAGTGCCCTGCAAGCAAGTCCAAAGCGGTCATGTCAAGCCCAGAGGACAGCCAGAAGCTGGATGGGGAAATATCTTTGGACAAGGAGAAAAACCCCAGTTAATTTCGAAAAATTTCATTTTTTAACATAGGATGTTGGGGTCGATTCAGCAACAGGTGGATAAAAAAAGTGTAATTGATGTGAAAAATACACCACCTCCCCAATAGGTGGTGAGTAGCTTGCCTATACCCCACTCAAGTATCTGCTATTCCACCAAGGCACCATGGGGTGCAGCAGGACCCAGTGCCATTGACCCCCGAAAGAGCACCAGACCTGTACTCATGGCCATAGGGATGGTATTATTCCACAGCATTAGGCCAACTGCAAAGCTTGGTGCACCAAAATAGTGTCTTCAGGGGGAGAATGGACACTTGATTTTATTTAAATAAAGGAAAGAATATCAATAATAGAAAAAGATTGGTAAATAGAGTGAAATATTACCACTGGGCTAAATCAGGTAATACTGTGGTTGAATGAAAGGTGCAAGATGTAATAATGATCATCTAATAGTACAAAAGTAATTACAATTTTGGGTGAATAGGATAGGTGAACTCAGGTTGGTTGTACATTTCATTTTAGGAAACAGCACTTTCTTGACTATGTAAGAAAGTATCCTTCACCTTGTGAAAAAGCAGCATGAATGAAGGCTACCATAACCTTAACACATAGATTGGAAAGTATGAGACTATGGTGAACATATAATACCATATCTCTGGCCGGCTCATGTCCAGACGGAAACAAAAAACCTCAGCTAACACACACAGCATCAGCAAGGGAGACCCCCAACTCAAGGAAGATTCTGGATAAAATTCACACCTCAACAGGCCGCCAGAACATACTACTCCAGCTGACTGGGGATTGTCCCAGCATAAGTCCAGGCATGCTAGGGCCAGAAGCTCATAAATAATTAGGAATCTTATATGCAGATAAATCATAAACTGACCACATAATTAGAATCTGGGGATCATAATGTATGTGCATGTGGGACTCCTGTCATTCCTGGATATACAGTGGCCAAGTTGAACCAAGAGAACTTGGGTTAGTAGTCATATAGAACTGTTGTGGTTGGTCTCATAGTCGATGCAGTGCCATACTGGGACCATTGGCATTGGGATCATCTGTCTATAACCGTCCAACAAAAAGCTATGACACATACTATTTTTAGAGGTTTTAGCTGCGAGATTGCAGGAGGAAGGGGACAAGATCCACCACAGAGGGGAGTGTCTCACCTGTGTCTAAAGGTTTGACGAACTGCAGACCCTGTGTTTTTTCTCTGGGGGGGGGGGGGTCACATTGAGCATCATGTAGGAGGGGACCAGAAACAAGTGGACTCTACAGGCCCCCGTGGCGGTCTGCTCCACTGAATAACATCTGTCTGCATTAAGGTAAATGACATATACTTTTCCTGCTATCTTTGTTTGTAAGTATCCACTTGTATTTGACCTTCTGACCTCTATTGCATCTATTCATTGTATGTATATAGTTTGAATATTGTGCTCTTAAAGTGAATAAGAGGCTGATTCATCATTAACTGCAGGTAGCGACAGATGAGCGTCTGTAGCAGGCATTTTCAGAGCGCCCGCTAGTAGTCGCAGTGCTCGGCCGTGAGTCACTACTTTATAGCGACTCAGTCGCTGTTCAGTAATGTTGAATACATTGTGAGGAGTCGCTATTTGACCAGTACAGTGCTGTATGGGAGCGCATGTTAGCGACTGCTCATAGCGACCGACTCACACCAAATTCAGCAAAAAAACAGCCTCACAAATCTCTGGCACTGAAAAATATTTGTTTGAAGTGTGTTTAAAGTCTGTTTTCAAGCATCTATCAACTTGTAACAAAGCGAAAACATATGGAATTACATTGTAACAACATTGTAACATGAACACTTTAATGCCAGACCTGTAATGTCATTTCTGAGGAAATATATAAAAAATGAAAAAAATATGAAAAAACTGCTATTTCCATGCCAGGAGAGGTCACAGAATTATTTGTGATTTTTTGGGAAAAAAACGTTTAAAGAGAAGAAAAGGATCGTCCATTGAAATGTATGGGAGAGCGCCAGGTAGCGAGAGGTCATACCTGGCGCTGTGCAAGGCTGAACGCTGGCGCTGTTTGCTGAGGCTGTGAAAATAATGAATCAGACGCTACATGGCGTTATCCCAGTCGCTAAACAGATTCTGCTTGATAAATGTGGAATTGCGTGCCGTGTCCGGTGTTCACCAGTCGCTACCTCTCATTAACCAGCCACTACCTGACGCTATCCCTTCTTTAATAAGGGCCTATATATCCAAATCTTGGGCTTCTCTTTTATCTTGACCCCAAACCCAGTCGTCCATGCTTCTCAGTTATAATACATGCTACCAGACTGGCTTCTTCTCCAAAATAACTCTGTCAATAGACCGGGGCTATATAAAACAAAGTTGGTGGCATTTCTACGGGGCTGGCAGTGCTCTGTTCACTGGTGGAACTGAAAGAGCCTCGCAGCCTGTCAGGGTCTTGAAGGCCTGTATCAAGGGAGCATACAATGTCATCTCGGTGGCAGTGACCTCAGCCGAGGCCTCGGGGTCTGGGATTCTTTACAGCAAGCAACAGGATTCAGTGATCAGGAATAATAAAACAGTGGCTTGTCAATGATTGTTATACAACTTATTAGGACTTCCCTCTTAAAACTTTAACCCATGGCCATCTGACCTAGTTACAATGTATTTGTGGGCTGAACAGTAATTTATCCATCTTCTACTTTTGAGCTAGACAGCTGCTCAGCCTCATCTACATTTCTGCTGCATAGCATTTTTTTTATAGAGCTAGTGTCTATCCCGGTGAGATTGGCACAGCCCTAATCACAGGCGCCCTGATTTTCAATATTAAAATAAGAAGAAATACATATTGCGATCCCTATTATTTGAAAACTAATTAGCGTATAAAGAGTTTCTTGCTCCAGGGACATATCAGGTCAAATGATCAAGCAATCGCTGAAATCAGTCTAAATTGCAATCAGTTAAAGCATATTAAAATGATGATCTGTGCGTCTGAACATCCGTCTACAATTTTCCTTGGTGAAAAGAAACACTTATAGCTGAGCGTTTTTGCTCCTTACCCAAAGCTTTATTTTTACAGGACCTCTTATTTTTATCCAAGCAAGACATAAAGGAACCTTTTAGTCAAACATAACATTTAATTTGATAGCCAGCCCCATCTGAAAGACATGTCAAAAATTAATTCCCAGTCAAAATAATTCCATATGGATTTAATCCCCAAATCCTTTTTTTATATATACCAAAAAGAAGCACTTAAAATATAAACAATATACAAATACAGAGGCGACAGAGCTCAGAGAGCCACATATTAGGATTAGGCTATCTCTCCCTCCTGCTGGGACTTTAACAAACAAGAATAGTCATTCTGAAAAGCCTGCCAGCTCCCTGCTGAGAGTTCCATTGTGTTACAGCCAATGTGCAATTTATTTATCGTAATTGTTTCTATTGTAATTAGCTGTGATACTTTCTAAAGCAGTGCAATGTGATGTGTGCATCACGCTGTGAGATGGAAAAGATTGTCTCGTCTGTATGTCCTTTCTTAGAAATGTTGCAAGACAAGAGTTGTAAGTTGACATGCTTCCAAGGCTCCCATACACAGTTCAAATGGTAGCTGGTGAGTGGCTCACCGAATACTCTCACAATTTATTCGCCCAGAGGTGGTATAGAAGAGCCTACTGACCACTGGCATGGGCCTCCTGTTCTTTCAGGGCTGCTCTCAAAACCCCTCGAAAAACACTGGACCAATAGGGGTTTGTTAAGTAAATAACAAAAGCCTTTCAATGATTTAGTTACAATATCCTGATACTGTTTTGAATAGATACAATGATAAATTAAATTTCAAGAGAACCTCCAATCAAAACAAACTGAAAGTCCCCTTGAACTAACAATGGAGCATCTCTATTTCTGAAGCCCATTGTGCACCTCTCTAGAGCGGGTGGCCCAGTACCATTTCCACATTCCTTGCCATCCATGTGACTGCTAAAGGACTATCAAGTTAGGCTTACACATTAGTGTCAGTCATGTGAACGAGGCCACGGGATCCAAGGCAGAAGAGGAAAGTTTAGGGATTTTGGCTCTTCAGCTGTTTGGGGAAAATGCAGTGAGGAATTCCAAAAAGGAATACCCCCATGCTGCCAGATCGGGGGGACCTCCACTCAGTTCTGACTGGAGGTCCTCTTTAGTTAAAGTTATACTAAAGGCGCGTGCCTAATTGTTGTCCCATTGTCTCAGGCTACATGTTGCACTGTCCCAAACTTTTCAAAAAGACCCCATAGTTCATAAGTTATTTGTAAACGTATTAGAGCATTGGAGATGCAGAAAAAATAAGGTGAAACAGTGGGTTTGGCAACAGCGATGTGATGTAAGCACACTGTGTGCCTTACATATTCATAATAGCCAGTCTCTAATGCGCATGCTCGAGACTGCTCTATATCATAATAAAAAAAAAATAAGTGCATTGTTGTGCCTTAAATTATTATTGCCAGGACATAGTGTGATCAGATAAGTGGCTGAGAGATGCTGCAGGAGATCAGAGACGATGGAGGAGGTTGGGTTTTCAAAATTGCAGAGAGAGGGGTGTTTCCTGTCTTAGTCCCCAAAGGTTGATTGGTGGACCACATTGGTGGGGTGGGAAAGGAAACCAGAATGAGGGCATGATTTTCCGCACTAAGGAGGCAGACAGGAGAGGAAGGACAGGACTGGGGTCACTCAATTAAAGGTGAGCTACTGAATTATTGGTTTACTTAACTAAGGAGGCAGACAGGAGAGGAAGGATAGTTTTTTTTTTTTTTTTACTTTTGACTTGTCGATCACTTTAAGCTAAGGGTTGACACATATGGATTCCGGCCTCTAGGTGGGTGCATCAGAAGTACAAGCCTAGACTGAACGCCATCATACTCTTGTACTTGTCTTGCCATACACACCCAGTGAGAACAAATTCAGAAATGCTAAACCTACCATTTAGATGACACTTTTCCATCCTACACCCTTCTGGGACCAGGTGAGCATTTTATTTTATTTTAACCCCCCATCCTCTGTCAGTGCTGGTGCTTAATGAGAGGCCAATCTACCACATCGATGACTGAAGAGTCTTTTTAACAAATCTGTTGTTTCCCAATCAAGTAAACAGTACTATATGAACATGGAACAGCGATTAGTGGTTTAAAGAGGACCAAAACCCACCCTGAAGTCTATGAGACCAGTGCAGGCATACTCACTCCCCCCATCCCAGGTTTTGTTGGTGGGGTGGAGAAGGAAACCAGAATGAGGGTGTGATTTTCCTCACTAAGGAAGCAGACAGGAGAGGAAGGACAGCACTGGAGTCACTCAAAGAGGACCAAAACCCACCCTGGAGTCTATGAGACCAGTGCAGGCATACTCACTCCCCCCATCCCAGGTTTTGTTGGTGGGGTGGAGAAGGAAACCAGAATGAGGGTGTGATTTTCCTCACTAAGGAAGCAGACAGGAGAGGAAGGACAGCACTGGAGTCACTCAAAGAGGACCAAAACCCACCCTGGAGTCTATGAGACCAGGGCAGGCATACTCACTCCCCCCCATCCCAGGTTTTGTTGGCGAGGTGGGGAAGGAAACCTGAATGAAGATGTGATTTCCCGCACTAAGGAGGCAGACAGGAGAGGAAGGACAGCACTGGAGTCACTCCCACCATCCCAGGTTTTGTTCTGAATGAGGATAATCCGCACATGTCACCATTGGACCTGGAAAAAGTGAGCTGTTACTGCCAATCTGGCGGGTTTCACACAGGGGAAGGCTGCTCAGGGTTTCACTTTAATGCTATTCTGGCTGTCCTTGACCATGTTAAAGCGGACCTCCAGGCCAAAATTGACTCACCCACCCTCCATCCAAGTTATAATGCGTTGTTTTGAACTGAGCGTCAGCATGCAGATTGGGAATATCTGCATTCCTGGTTTTGCTGCGGTGTGTGGTGTGCTCCAGCACCCAGCCTATTATAATGGTAATGGTTAAAAAGGTAAGAGACCAAAACCCACAGCGATTCCCCCCCCCCCGAGCATCCAAAATCGGGGTCATGAAGGGGCTCGAGTGGATGGCTGATTGGACAAGCGGCTGCACATGCGTTGTAGGACCGGGAATAGGTGAGTTTGTTTTGGCTACCTGGGGAGTTTCACACAGCGGGGCACCTCCGATCACCCGAGGGACAAGGACCTGAACCCAGGATAGACAAAATCCTGGTTTTGGTGCACTTTAACATTTTAATAATTTTTTCTAGACGGCAGCAGAGAAATTTGTAACGTATGAGGAACCTAATGCCTGTTGGTCTTTTCAAAGTGATCGTCCCTGACAGCTTTTTGGACGCAGCAGACATTCCAGAGCCAAAAACCCATCTAATAAGTGATTTACTAGAAGCAACGTGAATGATCTTCAAGCTTCTTATAGTTGCTATACTCTATCATTACTCCTTTCTAGATAAGAGACATTATTCTGAGTATCTGACATACCTGCTCGCTCCCGCTGGCATGGCTGCCATGGCTGTTAGACCTTCAAACACTGATAAGCAAAAAACTCTCTTAACTCAGGATGCCAGGAAGTAGTAGTTGCTTCAATGAAAAACACATATTTGAGTTACATAAAAAATTACTGTAAAGAAATACTGATTCCCCACCTTTGAATTAAAAGGATACAGAAAGCAAAGGCAATTAGACCATTGTGTCGGGCTATGTTTGGCACTGTCGTAACTGTTTTCCATTTTTAAATTGAAGACGAAATGGCTGAGATATCAAGGTTTACAGTTTCACCTTATGATTTATTTTATGAAATATTTGGGTGTGGCCTTGGCTCTGTGATGCCGCATAATAATCAGCATAAGGAGTGGGGTCTGTAAGACAGGCATTCTCATAACCCCGGCTGTTCTCCCTCTCTCCCAGTTTGATGATGCAAAGCTTTAGACACCAGCTTAGTCCTATGATTGGTGGTCTATGATAAAGGAATTCAGGGGGTGTGCCACTACTCTTTGCCTTGTTTCTACTTTCAGAAGCAGCTGTGTTCTGACAGGAAGGGAGAGCGCAGCCATGAGGATGTGAGTTGCTGAATGACAGCTTAGGCACTTTGCCTACAAAGTCCATTTAAAATAATTTCCTAATGTTTTGTGTATATATATATAAACATTTACAATCTATCTATACTTTAATCCAACATCTTCCAACCTTAGTTACAGCTCAGTTACTAGCTAATTCTGGCATTACGGCCTTCCCCCTTCAACTTACCCCCGACCCTGCAACCTACTAACCTTAAATCTAAATCTTGGACCTAATAGTTAGTAATCACTTCCCAGACCACAACATCTTCAAATGCAGGGCCGGCTTCAGGTTTATGTGGGCCCTTGGACGGCATGGTCTCAGTGGGCCCCTTTGTGTTGAAGAGTTGCGTTACATCACCAAGGAACGTCCCAAATCTAGATGTCCCCTAAGGATCATGCTATTTGGACCAAAACTCTTAACTTTGGTCCACTTTGACGTGCACCAAACCCCTAAACCTGACCTAAACGAATCTAGATTCTCCAGATTTTGGATGCCTCTGTGTGTGACACCCCCACCCCCCCATTCGTCAATACTTTCCTCAAATAGTGGGATTGCCAGTTTGAGGGGAAAAGAAGTTGCACCAACACCTCGGTCATCGCTGGTGCGCCGCAAGGAGATGTGGGCACCAGCTGTGGTGGTGCCCTCCCAGTCCGCCCCCAGTCACACCCCAAAGGCCGGCCCTGCCAGTGAACCCCCTGGGTGCTGATGTTGGCCCTGTTCAAATGCCCCCCTCCCCCTTGAATGGCTTACTAGGAAGTTAGTTAAAGAGTCACATATGATTCTTCCTGTACCTCCAATATCCCATACCTTTTTAGACCTCCTAAAGGCAAGGTAGTTAGTGAGTCTGGGTATCTCTCCCACCTCCAAACCCCCTAATCCAATAACAAACTTAAATTAGGAACTGCTAAAGCACTTTACCCTACCAGTTTCCCCTCTCATACTAATTGTATAGAGCCAACTGCCACAAAGAATAAAATGAATATAGAGCCATGGTCAGGAACTGGCTGATACTTAGGCTCAGCCCAAGATTGGGAAAAATAAATAAAAAGGACAAACCAATGTACAGTAGCAATATTTACTTGTCAACAATAAAGGTTCCTATTCTGTTTATTAACATAATGAATCTATTGACCAACCAAGTTGTTCCACTGGGATCCCAATTATGTTCCCAATAAATTTAGCTAGTACCACACCTTCAGTATCCTTTAATTCATTCATCACAATCAGAGCCAGTGTATTAGTCACCAGGAACCTTACCTTACATATGACATTTATTTTGACATCGTAGGCAATCATACTTCAGAATAATTAGATTAGGATAAGGATAGCAAGCAGAAAGGAACAGGAAGAAGGAGAATAACTAGGAAGATGTATGCTTTCCCTGCATACATTTACATAAATGTTCAAAATTCTAGGAAGACGTCATTTATTTACATAGATTTAAATAGATTTCCTTGATGAGTCTTATTCTATAATGCATTATAAGCTGAATTTATGGGTGTATAAAGGGACAGCTAGAGGAAAATAGTTCTTCTTGTAGTGTGTAGTTTTTGTGTTTAGAAACTTGTATCGTCACCTGCAGGCAGGGCCGGCTCTAGGTTTGTGGGGGCCCTTGGGTAAGAGAGTCTTAGTGGGCGCCAAAGCAGTGAATCACATGATGTCACCTTTCATGTCCGCTGTCACAAATGGGTCATCTTCTTCTGCTGATCTCCCTCCAGTCCTTATTGCCTTCCCTATAGCCACCAGTCATCCTCTAGTCCTTGTTGCATTATCTAGTGCCACCAAGCACCCTTCAGCCCTTACTGCTTGCTCCACTGCCACTAAAGACTTCATCATTGCTGTCAGTTGTCACCTGGTTCTCGCCACCTCCCTTCCATACCACCTTCTCCATGTCTCCCTTCTCCTGTTGCTGAGGCCAGCTATGAGCAGATCTGCACACAACACCAGCCATTCAGTGGTTCGGGACCACTGCAAAATAATACCGTGAGCCTGAGTGGGCCCCTGAAGATGCCTGGGGCACTGGCAATTGCCCAGGTTTGTCCTGTGCTGGCACCGACCCTGCCTGCAGGGTAGTAGCTTGAGTCAGTTGAGATAGCTTTTTTAAGGTGTGTTCTCCTTTGCTTTTGATCAAATAAAAACTGTTGGATGGTGGAGGGCAGCCAATGATTGGAGTCTTAGTGAGACTTTTTTCGAGAAAATCCCGAATGATACAACGGTAACTGAGAACAAAACCAACTCAAATATGGTTTAAGAGACCCTGTAATATGCTACATTTTTGTATCACTAGGTTAGTGGGTTTCTCCTATCTGAAGTGTTTGAGGATTTTCACTCATGTAACTGTTGGAGACCTCTTAACTTTTACCACTACCTCAACTTTTTTTGACAGTATGCAAGAGCAAACCAATCACTTGGCACTTTTGCTATCTTAACCGTTTTGAGAATATTCAGGAGCATACCACCCTCTTAGCACCAGATACTGAGCCTTTTTCTTTGGTTGCAATGACAGAAAGTTCACAGGATATATGTAAACTGAGGAACAGCTTCTTCATATTATCCAGTATGTGCTTCCCCCAACTAGCTACAGCCAGCATCCAATCCTCCAATCAGCCAGGAGGTGGATGAGAAAGTGCATACTGAGATCTGCATTACTAGATCATTTCAGATCAGCATTGCTGGTCTTCTTCTTGTGGAGCTGTATTTTGGCTGTAATCTTCAGTCTTTGACTGTGCTTATGGCCAGTTCCTACTACAGTCTTCATCCACTCATTTCTCAAATCAGCCAGATAATGTGCTGCTGAAGGCTTCTTGTCTAACTGGAGGAAGAGATGCCTTCAATGCTAGATTCTTTCAGATCACGCTGCTGGTATTCTTGCTTGAGCCAGTAGAGGGAAGTTTGCGGTGGAGAAAATTCAAATGCTGTGTTGGATCTGATGTCTGGAGGGTTTGGTTACTTATTATATATTTCTTTCTGTAGCCCATGGATGCCATTTGTGAGACTACAGTATGCACCCCAACACATCGTTGTGCTTCCTCACTACCGGCCTACTGTGCGATAATGAACTGGCAGCCGGTGTGGATGCAATGTAGAAGTGGGGAAGTTCCTCTGGTATATGGAGTGGATCAGCAGTTATATTTGACTGACGTTCTGCTTTAAAGTGGACGGAAACATTTTTTCTTTGCACGGGCCTGGCCTGAAGTCTAAATGACTACATTACATTTCTCGCTGATTCTCTATTTCTTGGGGATGCCCAGCTATGTGAAACCACCTGGGATTGACGGTATACTTATCTTGCAATTGATCCCATGGCACATGCACAGGTCACATCCCTGGCTATTCCACAGCCGTGCTGAAGGGAATGCAAGCTGCTTCCCACTCTCTATCCCGGGTTTTATGCACTGCAATAATATGTACACCATAGAGTTCTTATTGGATGAAGCTCTGCTTGCATTATTGGTATGCCAGTGTTCCCAGAGGGTTTCACATTTGGATGCTCCAGAGATACAGAATCAGCCAAGTTGGCAGAACAGAGGTTAGCATGGCACCCCTTCCTTCTGCCTCAACTAACCATTCACCCCCAGCATCTCCAATTGATACACCCCCAAAATGAGAGAACAGGTGGGGTAAGGTGCAGCATGTGGTTAACCAGAAAGATGAGCAGGCGGGGGCGTGGGGGGGCAGAAAGTGGATAGGGGGGCAAGAGAGCTGTGGGCAGGTTAGGGCATCAAGCGTGCAGGTGCAGCTGTGTGGCACCCCCCTGACCATGGCGCCCTGTGCGACCTTGCACACCCCACTCCTCGCACACCCCAAAGGCTGGTCCTGTTGACAACAAAGGTGCTAAGGCAACCAAAAGATGGTGACCCCCTAAAGATTTGAGGGCTCCAGTAAAAGTGACCATTTTGTCTCCCATAGATTTGATCACAGCAGGTCTAACGAAAAGCTAGATCTCTAGGTCTAATGTCACAGTTAGTAAAAAGGAATAGGTTTAACAAAGTAAAATCATTCCTAATAGTAAATTTATCAAAATAACTCAAATCCATTTCATAAGCACTGAGCATATGGTAAAGAAGGCACCTGACTGAGGACACTGGTTAGCCTACTGTTATGGAGAAGCTCTGGGCCTTAGTAAATAGCATATGAACTATTAAATATTAATTTCCTATTTGCATATGCCTACTAAGAAAATGTCACTGAAATATCGCCTTAATCAGCCTTTAATCACTTAATACCGGGCAACTGGTTCAATTAATAAAGCTGACATAAGAAGCGGCAAATACCATTTTGTTTTATTTATCGACCTTTCAAGGACTCAGGAACATGTATCATCGAAAATGTGGCATCGCCTTATTCATCTGGATAGATCGGAAAAAATAAGCCAAGCTGATCAATTTTACAAAGCTTATAAACTGCTCGATATAACATAGATATATCTCACTTATATCACACTTGTATAGTAACCATGATTGATTTAATGTATTGTGTTTCGAAATATAAACCCATAAATTAAAAGCCTTGGATATTTCACTAACGGTCTGCAAGATAGTGCTTGAAAAATGGGATCGGTGTTGACAACAGCAATAGCGTAGAGTCGTTATCAGGAATTTCCTGGTACATACAGAACAGTTTTTAGGGCCTACCTAAAACCATTGTTAGACCTTGCAGCATTCTACTCATTCTTTTCTGTTGCCTTCCAACCTTCTCGCAGGTCATCATGTGAACTACACACACAAGCCAATAGCTTGTTATACCACCTTGTGCCCTACCAATATAATCCCTCAGGCCGGCATACCACCCTATAACCTATTCACTCTTGGGATCATCTACATGTATACATGGCCTTGTGTACAACTATGCACCCTACTGATACCTGAGCCTAACCCCCTATAAAGATTGCATATGAACCTGTGGCTCAAGTATACCATCCATTGCCTTCATGCCTTTCAGAAGCCTCTAATTGTGCAGATGTAACCAGTAATAACTTATTACAATCTGGTTACAATCTTTAATTTTTCATTATACAGTACCCGTTCTATAAATTATAGGGATATGGTGACTAATGTAATTGAAAGTATTTAGATGAGGCCAACACAATTGCATAAAATTTAATCAAGCCTTTATTCACATCCATTCAAATTCCAAAATGAATGTTGAAAATAAAACCAATAAATAAAACAAATAAATGAATGCGTTTTGAGCCATGGGCCACGTCCTTATACAATATATATACAATCTAATACCAACTCCATATTATATATACAGAACATGACAGTCATTAACATGATCGGTCCCAGTGGTGTCAAACAAAACCGGGGCCACACATATAGTGGGATGGGTGGTGCTCCTGGCTAATAGGACAGACAATACTTATCACTTTAATTCCCTGGAATGCTTCATTTACATATAAGCACCAGCTGACTTCCCATTGACTTTGAACACAAAAGAATAGATACCATCCTGTCGCAGAGTGTCACAGAAAAACTCTGGTAATCTCATGACATTTGTCTCAAAATATAACAAAGAACACTCTTTTGAATAATAGAACTTCCAAGATAGCATTTGGCTGATGAGGTTGGACAAAATAATATAACATTAATAAAACACAGAAGAAATGTTGGGCTTTAGTGGCACTGTTAATAGCTGTTTGCACTGTTTACAGCAAAATAACGTTGGACTTCATACTCGAGTAATTCCTAAATTCCTAGACTTACCTCTTGGCTGCCCAAAGTTTTAGAACAAGTAGAGACAAATACGTGACATATGGGCTTATCATTGGCCTGGACTCAAGACTGACTATGTGATGTCAATTTGCAATAAGTTGAAAAAGCAGCGGCCATTGAGAGAAGCAGGACAGTGATGTCCAGTCTCTCCCATGACAAAGCAATTATAGTGTGGTTGTTCTATCATGGGCCTATAAAAAGTGGTTACAAAAAGACCTGGGTTGACTATAGCATTGGTATTACAACAGGATTGGTTGAGGCTAGCTGGTCATGGCCCTGAAAAAACCATCCATGACCCTGATTTAGGACTGAAAATCTTTATCCTACCCCAAGAAAGCAATATTTTGGAGCATGTCTCTTTCCATATTTCACAACAATTTGGGTATACAGAAATAACAGCACTAAGAGTTATGAAACCTGGGCTGAGAGTCTTAAAAATCGAACTGATGGCTCATGATCCTACAATGTAAAAAGCCACCTGGCTCTCTTCTGTGTTACAGCCAGACGTGTGGCTGCTATACATCGTAACAAGAGCAGCAAGCAGGTGTGATACAATGCATAGCAGCCACACACCTGCTACTACAGTGTAAACGGCTTACAGCTGACTCACAGCTGACTGTGATATGTATGAGGGAAAGAGATCACATTTAAGAACACTGTATCTGTATTTCTCTGTTCACCAAAACCTCTGCATGTCAAACCATTTTCTAAAAATTGGCTGTACCAAATCTGGTCATGTCTAAAGGCTTGAGCTAATCACCCAGGAAGACCTAGTCCTGGGACCTAGTAGTACTTAGTGAGCCTACACATGGACCAACCAAAATATACTAACAATGGTAGACCTATAAGGTGACACTTTGGCAGGTTAAAGGATCACACCCCTGGTGGATACCCAAGGGGTACCTCCATAAGTGTATGCACCCAAATCTAGCTTACAGCGATGGCAAAACCCAATCTGAAACATGATACCCAAAACTGTAGTCACCTAAAACCCAGGACAGTAGCAGCACAAGCATCATTTAATTTTGTGCATATGACTCGGGGAGGCCGATTCATTAATAGCAGCAGGTAGCGACAGTTGAGCGACTGTAGCGGCATTTTCAGAGTGCCCGCTAGTAGTCGCTGTGCTTGGCCGTTGTTCGGTAGTTGATAGCGACTCAGTCGGTTTGCCGTAATGTTGAATATTGGGTGAGGAGTCGCTATTTGTCAGGTTCCGCGCTGTATGGGAGCGCATGATAGCGACTGGCCATAGCGACTGGCTCCCACCATATTCATTAACAAATCACGCTCAAAAAATTCTTGCGCTGTAAAATGCATGTTTAAACCCCAGAGCGCTGACGGCGATGGGTTAAAAGTAGTTTTTTAACCCCCAAACAACCATATTTTTGGAAACCAAAAAAAAACCAAGTTTTTAAAATAATTTTGTAATATGAATACATTAATATCAGACCTGTAATATCAATTCTGTACATTTTTCTTTTATTTTTTTTACCTTAAAAAATTATTTAAAATGGCAGAAGTGGTCACAGAATTTTTCACATTTAAAAAAAAAAAAAAACATTAATAACAATTAATTATGAATATTTAAAGATTGTTCAATTGAAATGCATTGGAGAGCGCCAGGTAGCGAGAGGTCATACCTGTCGCTGTTCAAGGTCGGACGCTGGCGCTGTGGGCTGAGGCTGGAATAATGATGAATGAGTGGCTATCTGGCGCTATCTCAGTTGCTAAGCAGGATTGGCTTGATAAATGTGTGATTGTGGTGGGGAGCCGGCGTTCTCGTGGCGGGGCCCGTCATTACCGGCCGCTCACCAGTCGCTACCTGTCGCTATCCCTTGTTAAATAAGGGCCAAAGTCTAAAACATTTTCTGCATTGTATATTTGTAGCATAGCATGGGCCTATACCGGCCATATACAGGTAACCATTAGACAATCTCAAGACTCCTTTACAATTATACACTTGTAGGCACCCCTAAAATTGTTATAGATAACATCATAGAAATGTAATAAGCAAAAAAACATTTCTACCCCCTTGAATCCAATGATAGAATGTTGCACGTTTCAGAATCATTAAGAAACAGGCACAGATAAGCTGTGGCCATGTCCAGTAGCCCACAAACACAGCTTCTGTCCATGTTGCTGTTGCAATCCTCTTGCCTTTTGCTATTTATATGATTGTCGTTGTATTTTCACCACATCCCTAGCAATGTTCTTTTGAAGAATTGTTTGAAGCAAGAGCCTAAAACCACAAACCATGCAGAAATAATACATAATGGCTGTGGCAGTGAAAACTTTAGAAGCATAGAACAACTTACACAAGCCTAAAAGCAACAGCCATTATTGGGAAACAACAATGTAAAGTGTTTTATTCGGGATCAATGCTTAGCGCCATAAGTAGGCTAAGGATAACCCTGATGTTACCTGGCTTTGAGCGTCCCATGCTATATAAGCGAGGGATGCACATGAGCAGTCACAGTGGTGTTTATAGGTTTTACAAGGTCCCATACAAAACTTATATTGGGCCCGCCCAAAAAGAATCCACCAGCATTAAAATGGACCAAAACCCACGACATCATGACACAGCATCTGAAATCAGGTATGTGGTCTGATTGGAGATTTAGGCAGTGTTAGCACAGTGTGGGTATTGGATTATCAACAGTGGAGCCTAGTAAGGTCCATTTCTTCCTAAGGCACTACCATTAGTTGCGCAGTCTGTAGGGGTCACCAGTGGCAAGTGCTGTAGGTTCCACAGGGTGGAACTAAGATGCCAATGTCCTGCTTTCCCAAGTGCTCTATATTCAGTGCTCCGGGGGTAGAAGCACCTTCAGTCCTTCCTGCAGAATCTACAGCCTTTGCCCCTGGCACTCCCAGCAGACAGTGACCCAACAATGCATACTGGGGTAACACCAGTACACATATTTTGCCACATATGATGTAAGGCAAGGGGAGACAGCTTGTATGGGACCCCTTTCTTCCAATGGCCTGGTAGCAGCTGCCTCCCCTGCCTTTATGGTATGTATGCTCTTGAGTGGTCATATGATGTGCCCCCTGCTGAACACAGGCTGGGGTTAAGCCTGTGGACTGGGGGGTCTTGTTTTTCCTGTGCCTAGACAAAGACTTTAAGCAGTCTAGGATCTATGAAATCTGTGTAACATCCCTTGAATAAATATACATTGAATGAATGATAGCTCTAATCCATTTATGCCATGGTGTATCTGTAGCCAAGGCAACTAGACTTGCTCTATTTTTATTGAAAAGCTTCCTCTACTATATAAACAGGGAACTAGTAAAAGGTTTCCAAAAATATGGTAAGTCCAGAAATTGGTCAGTCCATAATATCCCTGCTAAGCCCCACCCTCAGGCAGTAAATGAGTGGGATTTAAAGCTAAGGCTTTGGAGGGGCAGGGGTGGATGTAACCACTCTAAAATTGATGGGACTAAGGATGGTATGCTCATGATCCGGAGGCTATAGTAGAAGTTTCCAAATACAAGTGGGGGTATTCAAGGTCACTGGGGATGAAAGTTGGGGGACATGAACAGGGTGGGATTAAAGAGGGTCAAACTATTCCTCTGCCACTCGGGAACCTTCGCCAATTGTTACCAAAGGCAGTGATTGATCTACAGTTACTTTCTGTACATGGGTCCCCCAAGACCAGGGGTTTCCACCCCACTTAATTCAGTCCTTCACATGGAGTACAGCAGACAACTCCAACTGGAAGTCAACAAGCTGCAGCAGCACAGAAGCGAAGTATCTTGGGATGACTACATTGAAACAGTGGAGGTGTCTGGGGGTACTTGAGATAATTGCAACATGGGAAGTGGTACTCTATGAACAAATGAAACCCTGGACTAAAGCATTAAAGGGGCAGAAGCTGAGCTGTTGATTCTTGGGTGAGGAGTGTAGTGGGACCGGTATAAAGGACAGGGTAAACACCCAGCTTAGCCAGCCCCAAGAGTTCTCCTGGCCCTCTCTATGACCAGTTTGCCTCCGGGATATGATTGAAAAAATTGAACTGTCTTATTCCTAGATCGCCAATGCAGACCCTACTTGGGTTACCGTATGTATGGCCTAAGTCACAGCTGCGTCTCATTTTCAAAAAGTTCCACGTGTTTTGCTCCCAGAATCCAGAGCAGTCCTTAGCACTTACTGTAGCGAACAAACAAGCAAGCGAATAGTCCAAGCATCTGGTAATTAATCCTTTACCGTAATGTTTGTTAAAGTTATTAATGGCGGTTTTTAATAAGACAATTTTCTTCATTTTAGTTTCAGCATCCCTTTAAGAGTGATGACATGGCGCCCTATCCGCAATGCAGTACAGGCTGTTGGGTCATGTAAACACAGAGTGATTAGGGAAAATAAGCCCATCAGAAGCTTGTCAAGATAAAGAGCATGCATGGAGGACAAGGGGGAGATAAGCGGAGGAGAGAGCGGGGAAAGGGGAGGGGGGAAGCGGCAATGGTCGTGATGGTATAAGTAGGAGCAAGAGATTAAAAGAATTGCGAAATAGGATGGTAATAAAGAGAGAGGAAGAGAAAAAGGAAATCATGGATGTAGAGATAGGGCCTGTTATTAGGCCATTTTAAAAGGGGGCTTTGTCACCGAGTTATTGCTCCTTGTCATGGACATTTAAATAAATGGAGGAGTTATAGTAGGATAATGCAACCCAATAAATGTAGATGGCGTGTTTATTAAAAGATTGAGGCAAAATCTATTCTCCTAATAACGTCGGCAAATAAGCTTTAAAAAAACATCTAAAACTCAATAACAAACCTGACCTTCTAAAAGGACCAGAGCTGTCAGATAAAAGGGATAGATTAATCCAATGACCTTGAAAGTGCCATATTCTTTGGCCTCTTGGGCCTAGGCTCAGTAATCATACGTGTTCTGAAACATCATACTTGTTATGAGGTGGTATCTCAAGGTATCTCCTTTAAGGTTCAAAACATAATTTGCAGTTTTTTAGGATCTTTAAGGAATCAAGGCCAACAATCTAATGAAGTGGAGAATCCAGGGGTCTGGACACCCATCTAGACCTAGTGGATCACAGCGCTGCTGCAGCTGCCTTTGGAACACTCTTGAGTGCACCATGGCCGCTTTTTGCATTAGGGAATGCTTAGCAGTAGTGATCAGCCAGGCAATGATTATGTAAAACGTGAAAGCAGTGATGGGAGAGGAAGCAGGAGAGAAGAAGCCTCATGTTCATGGAGCTCAGGTAACATCTCCGGAGGAGGAGCGTGCCGTTGTTGTTCAGGAGGACTGGCGAAGAACCCGCCTTGGCAAAAAGGGTTAAGCAGCAGCTGGAGCACCCAGAAAGTCAGGCAAAATACCCATCGTGCTCTTGCAGCTATCACATCCTTATTTTTACACCACTTGGGCAGCTGTAGAATGCAGAAGCTAGGCCATATCCGAGCAATGCTCCCTACTAGGACCTCCCAGGTAAGATTTCTGGGTGCTGCACTTATATAACGTACTTCACAGTGGTAGAGACAACTAGGCAGTAGTAGTGTATCTATGTGTGTAGGTATCCACCCATATTAAATTTTTCATGATCTACTTGGTCTTCTCTTCATAAGCTCATGTCCTGTCATCTTCTGGTGGTTAATTGAGTGTCTTCCTGCTTACAGCAGGAATGTTATGCAGGACTGCTATCAGGGTAGAACATTCAAGACACCAGTATGAGCCCTGAATCTAGAAATCAGTCTGGATCCCCATAACCTGCAATGTAATGAATGGACCCCTTGTTTCAAACTAGGGTCCTGTCATCACATATAGGTTTACAGTGGATCAGGTAATCTTCAGCCTATGTTGTGTCTATGTCCCCTTTAACCTTTAATGTGATGGCTGGTCCCCTACTTTAAACTTTAGTTTGAATATAAGTGAGCCTGCTTGCTTTGGATCCAGGGGTCCCGTTCAAACTAGGAATACATATACAGTGTCACATCTACTGTAGGGGCCCATACATTGTACTGAGCACAGAAATCCCTACTGACAGCCCTGTGTGTATGTCTCTATTGAACACCCAGTATATTCCACACCTCCTCTGATCCTCCTATACCACAGGTATAATGTAGCTGGGACACTCTTCATTCGTGGCCAGACCACTTCCTTGTGATGAATTTCTACATGGGGCCTGAGTGAATATTACAATCCATCTGTGTAGTATCATTAAAGAACCGGAGCTGTAGACAGGGCTAAAACATGGCTGCACATGCTGTTTCCCAGCTCCCAATAAACAGAGCACTGGGGCTGTTAACACCATGTGAACCAGAGCACCCAGGGCAGAGGCCCCTTTTTGGGGGTAACTGTACAACCAGGGGCATTATCATTTATTCTACATGAGCTCATCTCTACTTAACAAAGCATAGCTACACTGCGACAGTCTTTATCTTTGTTCCCACAAAAGACCCGTAGAGGATCTTTGCAACAAAAAGATGCTGTTATAGCATTTAATTACTAAAGATGACACCTAGTCACTAAATAGGTAGAATTTAAAAGCTACGGTAAAGCAAGTTACCCTTGACGCTGTTTGAGCTAACCTTTCTTTTATGAAGGAAGCATTTCTTCACATCAGACGTCCTGGGGGAAAGGCAATTGAAGAGCGCGGCAGGGTATAACTATCTACTTTTTATTGGTGATTACATGAACCAATGTTTTCTACTAAGTTTCGGAACAAGCTGGATCGGAGGCTAAAATGTGAGCTGTGTATGTTGCTTGAAAGGACAACATTCCTGCTAAAAAATAAAGATGGTCTGCTGTGTGGCTTGAGTGATGGAGTCCGGAATGTAGACATATTAGACCTTGAACCCCTTACCAGTGCACAAACAGTTAAGAAAAGGTAAATAAAAAATATAACTCACTGTCTCCATGGCTTTCTCCTCCTGACACTCCCTGGGCAGTGTCCTATCTTCAGGTCCGCCAGGTTGAAGGGTCTCTCCTGGCCCAATGGGCTATCATCTCCGATGCTGGGGAGCAGCTATTGCAGCCACTCCACTGGCATCTGGAGTGAAGGGGAACACAGGTGCCCTCTACCTTGACGTCCCTCCAAGCAGATACCATGGAAGCAGTGCAGGTACCTGCCCCAGGCTCATGGAACAGGGGGCCCTGGCAGCTTGACAAAGGGCAGATGACCCCCCAAACGCGTCTCGGCTGGGACGAGGGTGACCTGGAACATCATGTTGGTCCCATGGAATTTTAAAGGGAGGAGGGTGCCCAGAACCATCATGGTGGTTCCATGGAATTTTAAAGGGACGAGGGTGACCTGGACCATCACAGTGGCCCCATGGAATTTTAAAGAACATAAAAAGGTTATATTTTAATGTCTTCACACTCCAATTGGGAATATTGTTTAATTTGTGCTGGACTATTTTTCCACTATTTTGCATGTTTTGGGAACTGGCCGGCCTTTCATCCATGCACAATGCCACAAGTCTTCCGCCTAACTCATATATTATAAGAGTTGCTTTTCCTTTGTTTCTTTCCCTCGTTTGTCTACCCCGGGGATGTATTACTGTATATTTTTGTAGTATATTTAGCACTGCACAACAGATTCACTGTATGCAGTATTTATGTATTTAGGTGCTAGATCTCGGGAGCAGTGCAGTGCATCGTGGGAAAGAGATGAAGACAAGATGGTGCTGTCTACGGAAAGCGCCTGAGAAGAGAGGAATGGTGCAGGAGGAAGAGCAGAATACAGGTTAAACCTGCCAAAAGCAGAAGCGAAAGTTTAAAGGGAGGGCGAAGTTTGGGCAGTTTTTGAGAACTCACCAGACTGTCCAATGCTTCTCTTTAATTAACACATGCCTAATATTTAACTTATTTAGTAACATATTGGGTAGTATAACTTTTTGATATTGTATGTTTTAAAGGGTTTTTATACATTCCTTAAATAATATTTATATGGATTTATGTATATTTGTTTTTTTTTTTATATGTGTATTTTTTATATTCTTTTATTGTAAAATGGTGGAGGTTTGTAGTAAACTACACTGTTCTGTATGAGATAACAAATTGTGGGGAACATGCACAGTGCCAGAGGTAGGTAGGGGTTTGATCCTCTAAATGGTCGGAATGACACGTAATATTCTAAATCCATAATATATTTGATAAGCAGATCTGTATCGCGTCTTTGAGTCTGCAATGTAAATGAGCACATATGTCAGCCTGTATACCATGCGTATATACATTAACCAATTACCATGCACAGAATGGGGGTTTGTAAATCATTAGCACATACTAAGCAAACATTTACATTCAAATGATAACATTTACATACAATTAAAAAGAGGTTCACATTCTTTTTAATGCATCTACACAAGTAGGTAATCGCCAAGATGCATTAACTCCTCCCTCACCAACATACATTGATTTCGAATTTTAACTGTTGTTGATTACTTTCCCTAATCAGCTAGGAAGACGGGGTGGATATACCGTAGGGGCAGGACAGGCAAGTGCCCTTAGGCCGTGGAATTAGGGGGCCCAACGCACACTGCCTTCACTGCATCTGTGGCATGTACATGCAGCACATACTTACCTAGCCATGCCACCTCCTTCCCTCTGTGACGCGGGCCCTGCCTCTATGTGGGTGATGAACGCGGGCCCTACCTGTGCGCTCCACTCCTGCCGCACCTCTGACAGCCGCACCGCATGCCTCACTCCTATGCGGCACATCTCTGATGTTGCCTCTCCCCTGGCCGGTGAGTGCTGTTGATAATGGGGCCCCATCAGGGCTATATACACCCCTGTAGGTAAATATCAACCTCGGAGAGTCATTGATATCTATGTCATGACATTGACAACTATATGTAAAATATTTTCATCTTATTTTTCTAAATTACATTTTTTTTGAGTATATTTTAATCCAAAAAAGAAAGTAAAAGACAGATGAAATGTTCCTTAGCAGAAAATTGGTTAAATCCTAAAAGAAGTTGTCGAGCCAAGGAAACAATTGCTTAAGACCTTCTCATTTGTCTGTCCAGGCAAAAATCTGATAACGCGAAAGATTAACATTGGGCCGCGGTACAATTTCTCGGTTGGCTTCCCCCTGCCCACGCCATATCGTACTGATAGCATATAGGGGATTAGAGAGATGCAGCCCCAATCCATATCACAGCAAGAAGGTTAGGTGATATATATCGGGATGAGACCCATTATTTTTACCGGCCCTGTAAATGGGATTACGCAGTCGGATTCAATCATCTCATTTGTGCCGGTGTTGGGAATGCAGATACTGGATCCTTCGGAACTGGGCATTATGTGAATCAATTACATGCACACTTTCCCCTGCACCTTCAGGGTTAGACATTGCAGGAGAGGATATGGGAGAAAGGTAATGTTCTGTTAGAAGGAAAATGCCGGACTCAGTGAAAGGGTTTAAAATAAAGAGTTGAAATAATTGAACACAGCTACGATAATTGTATATTTTTTTCCTCACAACAGGTGACCAGTAGTATTACTGGAATCTGCTTTTGTTTTGTTCTGGTGCAGTTTGGACATTTTGTTTTTCATTTCTGATTCCACACCTGATATGAATCACATTCAAGTCTATAGAAAAAATTCTGGTGGTGTATTCTGTTCTCTTAAGAGCAACTAAAGCAAAATAAGCCGCCAATTTTTGTGGAAAGTCTACGAAAAACATATGTAAAGTTGTGCTAAATAAATAGAATTAAGAAGACTTTTGCCAAATAAGCCTTTGCTCTATTTCAAATAATGGCATAGAAGTACAGAGGCATGGACCTTCATCTGACCCGCTGCATATTATCCATGATGGGCGGCGGGAAGTGCGATAACAGAAGAAGAAAGGAAATTTCGTTGTTGTCTGGACAGGGATTTTAAATCTAACAAAATTAAAGGCCCTGGACCCAAACCAACCCTTAAAGGGATTTAAACCCACATAAAAAACAAAAGTGCACTTACCCTATGTCAGGAATCGGCACTTACCTGGGCCCCGTTCCAGCGCTGTCTTCGGGCGACCGGCCGCAGCAGCTCCTGCCCGGCGGGCACGCCGAGCGGCGGTGGCGGCGGCTCAGGCGACGCCGAGCACGGCCGCTCTCCTTCCTCGCTCCCGCGTCACTGTCTCGCGCGCGCGAGCACATAACCTTTATGCCCTCCGGCGGCGCTGCACACAGCGCGCCCACCGGAGGCTGTAGTAGGGAGGGGTTGAACCAAGGGGCACAGGCACGCCCCTTGGTTCTGGCTATGAGCCAATGAGCCCAAAAGAGGTTCTGGGCTACACGCCCTTTTAGGTTCTGGTCCAATGTGTGTCAGGATTGTAAAGTGCACCAATCACTACACTGTTTCCTCATGCCCAATCAGACCTGGTTCCTATAAGGTTCACCCCTGTCAGTCGTTCAGTGCCTGTTATAGCGCCTAGTACCTAGACTGTCTTGTGAATATTAGCCGATCTGAACTCCTGTTGCCGACCTTGATTGTACCGACCACTCTCGATCTGAACTCCTGTTGCCGACCTCGATTGTACCGACCACTCTCGATCTGAACCCCTGTTGCCGACCTTGATTGTACCGACCACTCTCGATCTGAAACCCTGTTGCCGACCCCTGCCTGTATCCAGACTACGAGTTGCCTTATCTTTGGTGCCGCTACGATCTTTGTCTTCCCGCTGTCGACCTCTGGCCTGTCTCTGGACTTCCTCTGCCAACCCTCTAGCTATTGGTTCTCCAGACCTCCTACATATAAGCTCACATCCTTTGAGCCATTAAGTCCTGGGGGCAACCGATCCCGGGTAGGCGTATTCTGCGTCCCGGCAAGCGGGGGCTCCTACAGGTGAAGCTGGCTGAGGAGATTGGGGGTTGTGAGCTTACCAAGAGGGCTGGAGTTACCCCGAGCGTGACACCCTACGTCAGCTTGTGGATGGTCTTCCTCTCAGAAATGTCCCAGTTACCGAGAACAAAACTTACCCCTTACGTCAGGCACAGTTACCCAGTACGTTCCTTCTATATATTGTAATGGAGGGGTTGTGCCAAAGCAGTTCCTGGTACACCCTCTCTATTGCAATGAGTCGGACTGGAGAAGAGAAACAGGAGGTTTCTGAGCAGCAGACTGACCAATAGCTGTAATTGCCTTTCTGTTTTTTATTTGGATTTATATTCGATGGGTATGTGCATAGGCATCATGTCTGGGACAGAAGAGTGGGGCCACGGCGGACAGCCAACATTAGCTGTGCTCCAAGCAATTCTCATTCTCAGAAACTAGGAGGTTTCTTAGCAGCAGACTGGCAATGAGCTTCTGTGGGGGAGAGAATGTAAGTGCCTTTTTGTTATGTTTTTTTTATTTGGGTTTACTTTCCTTTTAAAGGCATTCTATCACTCATTCATGTGGCATTCCAATTTGGGATGTCAGTATCTCAATGCTCTCAGGAATGCCCATATTTGTGCATTAGTACATACATTTACTTGGTCTAACAAAGCATTATCTGTCCTTTTCCCCATCCTATTACCACTGGCAAGTAATAGTGGGTGAGCACACTAGCCATGGGCATGGTGTTCTATTCCAGGATTCCCCAACCTTTTTTTTTTTACTTACATTTTTACATTTTCTCAAGTGCCACCCTACCAGCCCAAAAACAACTTCCAGGGAGGGTTTAGGGACAAAGCTTGTGGACCTGGGCACATCCTATTGGAGCAGTACTTTGCCTGCAGTGATTCATGCCTTCCCACGTTTTACCATGGATGGCTCTGAGTACCAATAGAGGACAGCCGGAGCACAATCAGTGGTACTAGTACTTTACTGTGTGTTAAAATTAAAAAGGTCACTGAGATGCAGGTTGCAATTCCAACCACAAGTCACACCCAAAGTGCACCATGTGTCACCAAATAATTGTCATGACTCCCATTGTATCACCAACTTCTGAGTCTCCAACCCCCCTGATCCACTATGCTGCAGCTGCCAAACAGAATAAGAATGCAGTGCTCAACTTCCCGTTTGGGCCTATTCAAGCTCAAATCACAGTTAGCATCAGGAGGGAGCCTAGCTGTAACCTTATTCTAACAGTGCATCTAATCTGAAACCTGACATAATAAAAAATGCGTACCTCTTTTCACCCATTAATTATATTTTATCTTTAATCTTTAGGATAAACATTATTGCACTGCTATCAGTAGTCACAGTATATAACCTTATATTAGAATCTTTGAAAGGGAGGTCATGCCAACTTCATGCATGAAGTATTCTATTTGGAGGTGGGACACCACTCAGAACAGATATGACACACGTATCTTAAGTAATAAATCAAGGTAGGTCCATATGTCTTGATTTAATACTTTAGATGTACCATTACCTTCAGGAATAGGAACCTTCATAGATTATACACTTGGGTTGATTAAAAACGACACTACTCATCGACCTACTGTTAATGTCTGTTTAGAACTAAAGATGGAATATTTAAATAGGCAGAAATAAATAGAGAAAATTGAGTCTACAAAATGCAATATTTAAAATGATTCATTGGCTGTTGGTCCCTTGACATACATACATACAATATGATATTGGTGGAAAAGATGTGCAACGCGGAACCAAATCATTAAAGCTATCAAGGTTCAGCTTTGGTCTTGACCTCTTGCTGCCGACTAGAGTTGAAGAAATAACATTTGCTCAAGATGACAAATGCTTCAGAGAATATATGTGATTCCTATTTTAATGGAAGCAAGAGGTTGGATGATGCAAGTTCTATAAAGAAGTCAGATTGACTAACTGTCTACGCCGTTATAATACTCATTGATTGCTCTATAACACAGTAGGAACATGAAAGAGAAAATCTGACGGTGGTCATAGGCAGGTTGAGCAGTTCCCTCTTGAAACGCGTTAAACCATGGTGTCTGTTTGGCCTTTAGAATTGTAAAGAACTTTTAAATGTAATGAACACCCTCAGAGAGAAGAGTGAACTTACAAGTATTATTCGAGAAGCAATGAAGCTAAAGACAGGTAAGGCCACGGAATTTACCTTTTATCAAGGTTTTTTTAATAATCTTAACTGGATTTTTGATTATTTAATTGTGCCTATAACCATATTTATAGGGGGAGGCATGCTGTTAAAAAACATTGTAATGAATTACAATATGGCAAGGAACCTACCTGTATCTAGTAACCTACCAGTATTCAGTATCACCCCTACAAATTGGGTATTACCCACTGATATATTACCTTTTGACCAGAAGACAGGCAGAATGGGACTAGGGTGCCTTCTGTTTGGAAGTGAACTTCAACAAGGTGTTCAAATCATTGAAGGGAAGGGGTATTGGGTTGTAAAGTAAAAAGACAGTGGAATAAATATATTGTTGCCTCAAAAAGGTCCAATATTGCCTGAGGGGGAAAAATTAGCTGTCCCTTTCTGATACTGTGCTTGTGTCTCATACACTGATGGGAGGTAATTTGATGAGATGGTAGGCTAAACTTTGGGGAGGCAAGCTGGGTAGTGACCCAAAAAACAATTTTTAAAGAGGTTGATTTTTGCATTTGGTTCACATGGTAGATTCCAGCGAAAGTCATGTCAAAGATGCATATTGTTAAAATGAGGGCTAAGTATTAGGGATAGACGAACCCCCCAATGTTCAGGTTTGGCGAATTCGGCTTTAAATAAATGTTCGGGTTCAAGGACCCGAACCCGGTCCCCATTGAAAGCAATGGGTCCTGAACTTTGGGGGGGGGGGGGGGTGGCTGTGGCAGGAAGGGGCACTAGCACCAGCACTATTAGTGTCCTCACTCATGGGAGCCGATGGCCATCTTTTTGTTGCCCCAACTTGGGCCAGATTCAAATGCTGCTACCACTGTCGCCGCCTTTCCACCCCTCAACCAATCTTCTGTGTTCGGGCTCGGTGCTGTATTCTGGCAGAACTCACAAAGTTCATTTTGAACCTGAACTTTGCGAGTCGGGTTCACCCATCCCTACTAAGGATAAATGGGCTATATCATGTCTTGGACTGTTCTGCTTGCTTAAATAGAGCCAAAATAGGTCATTTGGATTGAGAATAGTTTTTCCCTTTCGTAGAACTGAACTAGTAAGTTGTCAAATGATCTCATTTGCCTTAAAAAGGGTTTTACATTTTGGTACCATTACCATAGTCACTGCCCTCAAGTTGTAAATAGCTCTGATGTTTTTTCAAGACCCCAATAAAGGTCAATTGATAAGATGGTAGTAGTCAGAATAGGATCCAACCTAGTCAAAATGTAAACTGAGTTGCTCCCTCTACCCCAGCTTCTACTGGTTTCTCAAGTCAACTGCTAACCACAGATTAATTGGCGAGATATGAATGTGAACTAGTAATTGAACCATATATATGCTTTTACTAGTTCACTTCTGTGATGACTACATAATGATGACTCCAATCTGGGCAGTTGGGCAAAACCTTTTCTTGTTTCAATATTTTTATTTGAACAAGAAAAAGAGCGATACAGGCACGGCCGACAGCGGCCCAACAATAGTGCAAAAGCCATCCCACGCAGGGGAGGCCAGTATAACGAAGCGTATAAGATGACAGCAATAAATTGAAGTAGGAACAAATTCTTTTTAACAGAACTGTAATATATATATATATGTAGCAGAATTGCCGCATCAGAATTTAATGTCATTAAACTATCAACTGGACAGCGTCTGTTTACATTGATTCCTTTATTCTCGCCACCTCCCAGGTCTGGGAAGCCATATTTAGCAGACGCATTCACTCTCCCGCCGCGACCCACCCCCCCCGCCCCCCGGGCCCGGGCCGGGCCGCCCAGCGTTCGCCAGGCGCTCCCACCCCGGAGCCCAGGAAGGCGGCGCAGGGCAGGCCGCCGCGCGAGCAGCGAAGAAGTCATGTACAAAAGAAGATAGGAACAAGGGAAAGGGAGAGAAGAAGAAGAAAAAACAGAACGCAACAACATTAAAAAAGACAAAAAGGGTAGGTAGGTCGGGAGGGGAAGACAAAGGGAAGAAATGGGGAAGAAAAAAAGGGGGGGGGGGGACCTCGCAGACCAACCCGCCTCCGTCACCTAGCTCAGTACACCCGCCGGCGCGTCAGGCCAGGCATGTTGTATCCATGGTTCCCAAGTGGAAAGGAACTTGTCCTGAGTATCGGCCAGTATGCTTGAAAGCCTCTCGTTAACTAGAAATCCATTCATCCTGGCCGATACCTCCGACAATGATATAGTCTGCTTTTTCCACCCTCTAGCAATGGTTTGTTTAGCCGCCAGAAGCAGGTATACAAATAGCTTATGTTGCTTGCGGGAAAGCTCAGGGGGTTTGCAATGGAGGAGGGCCACCCAAGGGTCTCTTCTTATGGACGTTCGAAATAGTTTGCCAGCTATCCTGTGAACTTGTGCCCAAAAACGAGTCAGCATGGGACAAGTCCACCAAGTATGGAGGAAAGTGCCCTCAGTATTACATCCTCTAAAGCAAGTATTAGCTTGTCCTGGGAACATTCTACCGAGGCGGCTCGGTACCAAGTACCACCTATATAGAACTTTGTAGGCCGTCTCGGTCGTCAGGACATTTATAGAACATGAGGAGGCGGTTTTCCAAATATCCGACCACCCCCCTCCCAGGGTGCACGGGCCCAAGTCGTGTTCCCACCTATTAACGTGTACATGTGTGTCCTCCCCCATGGCATTTAATGCAGAGTATATCGTGGATATTGTCCCTTTGCAAAATGGTTCCTCTCCGCAGACTCTCTCGAAAGGGGTACATCTCCGAAAGGGTAACCCCAGTCTAAGCAGGGGGGACAGCCAGTGTTTTAACTGTATGTACTGAAACAGGGCCCCCTGGGGAGCGGCATATCTATCCTTCAAAGTGCTAAAGGGTATAGGGCAAAACCTTTTCTTTATAATTCCACATACCATAACAATCTGGTAGCACAACCACTGCTTAATGTTAGCCAAATATGTTCTGCATACTCATCTTTTGATCATGTCCCGTTTCTATATTGGCCAACTAGAGATTGTTTAGTGAGATGGGTGGGGACTCTATGCAGAAGTGGACTACAAAGTTCCCCATTGAACTCTTATTGTTTGGTGAATCTACAACCAAATCAGGGGTGAATCTTGGCTTTTTGTAGGGCAGACCTATATAGGTTAAAAACCTAACTGGCAAAATTATTATATTATAGCCATTTGAATACGCCCCACAAACGTATTTTTTTTTTAATTTGGAGAAAAATTAGGCATCTGTATTGATCCATCCATAATTATTAACATGTGTAGGATGTCTCAGTAGAATCGTACAAAATAATCTCTTTCCCCAAAGCCAGCTCCTTAGTGCAGTTGTGACAGAGATGACAATGGAACAGATTGATGTTGGAATGAAGGAAGAACAGACACAATGACTTATTGGTGCCACATCTTATGACGAGTTTTAGTCATCACAGAAAATCCATGGATGCCATTAATGCCATTAGAGGTGACCAACACCTGTTTTTCTTTCAGTAACCCAATGGATGATGAACTTCCTAGAAAGAAAATGGCACTAAATCTCCATGATGCCAGTTACAGTCAGAAAATTGCAGTGGGTCTAACATTTTTGCGCCTTATGAAATGCATTAAAAAAGTTCCTTGAATATCAACTTTTCTATTGTTTAACTTACGCCAGTAGAAGGCTCCTGATCTTTTTTGTGCTTTAAAATCCAAGTATCACGTGTCCTGCTGGTCTAAAAATAACATAAAGGAACTGCTTTCTAAGCTTCCTGTTAATTCTATCCTATCCTATCTATGTTCCCGGGAGTTGAGTTTTTTTGGGTCGGAACGCTATGTGAGCTGCTTAGTCAGGGTCCTGAATACTTAATGGTTCACTTTGCGTGGAAGCAAAGTAAACTTCAAGCCTTGGGTGTGGGCGGCTGGAAGGAAAGCAAGGGGATTAAAAAAAATAAACAGCTGCCTGGTGAGTGAATCATTTCACCAGACTTCAGTGAGAAAAGTTTTAGAACCTAAAATTATTATTTTGCGTCCATTTTAAGTACAAATAGCACTTCCTTTAATGTAGCTCAACATTAAGAGGAGATTGTAACTGTGCTTAGTGACGTATAAGACGGGAAACTAGACATTATTCATGGATTAAATGTAACTTCTCCCTTTTTTTAATCTTTAAGCCATATGTGGAGATTTTCACCTGGGATTTGAATAGTAAATGGAACAAGGAGGGCAAAGCAGTAAGAAAGAGTTTTACACTTGAGTAAGATTCTTTGCAATTTCGTTGAATAATGTACTGAGGTTTCCACTGTTATAGTTTTCTGAGCCTCTGGCGGCACTGCGGGGCCGTGTCAACAGCCTGTAATCCATGCTAACACATTCACTTTCACTGAAGCGCTTGTGAACGTTCCTATACATGTGACTATATTTGGATAGGCTACTTTATTAATCTTCAGCCTCATGGTCCACAGGCAGCTCAACAAGGAATGTATCCTATGTGAGAAAGTCTATTCTTTCACTGTTGATTTCCATATGTCCATATTCCCAATTATTCTGGTGGCATTTGAGTGGGGAACAAGACAGAAACATATTGACATATTAGTCTGAATGACTAAACCGTTCAATTAACAGTGCAACTGTTAATTGAACTTGGATAAAAAGGCCACAGAGTCAGACTGGTTTCTTCTCATGAGTATCTCTAGAGCTGCTAGGTCTATCTACTGCTTCTACAAGAAGTAGAACGGGGGATTCCTCTCATCAGGGTGAGCCAATACTATTGACAAAGGCATATGAAACAAGGATAATATGCTTTCCTGATGGTTCATGTTCTCCAGAGGTCTCCATCTAACACCAGTCAAGTTTGCCCCAACAACATCTTCTATCTACTAATTTAAAGAAGCCCAATGATAAAAATCCATATAAATATGCTGGATGACGGGAGAAGGAGTCAAGAAATATCCTGCCAGGCTTGTTTCTTTTCTTAATGGAAGGAAAAGGAAATGGGGGGGCAGGTCCTTTCCCCCCGATACACTCGAACCTGTCACCCTAGATTTTATTTTTGCTAGGAGAAGAAAGCCACAAGCTTGCTATTCAGTTCAGGTGTATAAGTGACTCATCAGTTGATATGAAAAGTGTGCCTCTACGCAGTGGCGTAGCGACCCGGGGGCGGGGGGGGCGGACCGCCCCGGGTGACACCAGACCTAGAGGGTGACACCTCTCGGCCGGTCACCCCTCGGTATAGAGACACTTACCTGCAGGTCCGGAGCGTGGAGGCCGGCGCCGCTCTCAGCTGTCATCTGAGGGCGCGTCATCAGAGGGCGCCTCTGATGACGCGCCCTCAGATGACAGCTGAGAGCGGCGCCGGCCTCCACGCTCCGGACCTGCAGGTAAGTGTTTGCTTTTTTTAAAAATGCCGGCATGGTGGGAGCGGGCCGGCCGGTTCCGCTGACAGCAGAGCGGGCCGGCCGGTTCCGCTGTCAGCGCGGAACCGGCCGGCCCGCTCCCACCATGCCGGCAAAAATGCTTTTTTTTTTGTTTGTTTTCTTTGGGGGGGGGGGGGTTGACACCATTGGGGGGGGGGGGGGTTGACACCATTGGGGGGGTGGGGGTGACACCATTGGGGGGGGGGGGTGACACCATTTCCTACCGCCCCGGGTGACACCAGCCCTAGCAACGCCACTGCCTCTACGCCAACTTCATTTCATGTTTCACCTTATCAGGCTGGCCATAGGAAATAATCAGCACTGCCTTTACTGCCACCACCACACCCAAATACTTGCATCTAACCCTCTGTTTTACTTATTTTTCATACTACTTCCACAAGAAGAAAAAGGAATTCATAACCCAGAAAAGTTTTTAGGCTTTTTAAAAAAAAAATAAATTGTACACATGTACTCTCAACCCCTACCTGAAAAACCACGACTTTGGCTTTGATCTGCTCAAAACAGAACATCCAAGCTGGAGAATCTCCAGAAATTACTACGCGACTAAGTTAGTTAATGGCTATACACACAAATGTATTCACTTGATTGATTGTTCAATGTTATTACTCATCAAGTTGAATAAAGATTTCATTCTCAACTTTTTTCCTTTCCTCCTTTAATTAATTGATTCATTTTATGGAATGTTTGAAAATGTGAGGAACAGAACATATTATGGAATTAATGAAACATTGAATTATTTTTTGTAATAGAATACCAATCTCAATTGAATATTTTTTTATGTTGGTCAAAATGAAAAAAATTATGTTGAAAAAAATTGAATGAATGTCAATAAAATAAAACTAAGTGTGTGACAAACTTTAGAACCGAACTCTAGCCTAAACTCGGATCACTTTTAGATACACTGAAGTAGAGTTACAACCTGCCATGTTAGAACCTTTCTTTGTAGCCTCTATTTCACTCTTCAATGGATTTATATGGTAGTCTTATGCAGGCCGTACGTGTGGTATTCCAAATGTTACTGGCCAGACCAACCTCAAATAAAAAATGGAATGATCCTTCAGAATGTTTCTATTTCAAACCTTTTTGAGGCCCTCTCTTCTATAGTTCTGAAAGCTAAGTCGTGTTCAGTGAATGAAAAACACACAAACATACAAAGATGGAGCCTTGACTAGAAATGAATGTACACAATCTAAACTGATGTATGTGCTCTGGTGTTGCTTCAGGGCATAAGAAGCCTACGTTCATTTAGGCGAAAAAATATCACGTCGCTGCAGAAATCAATAAGAATGCCGAGCCTAAGGTGAGCTGGCAACGTTCCCTCTCAAAGCCTTTCTTTCTGGCAAAGAGAGTGATTTTAGCCATATGGGCCCTTTTGAAGCCTACAGGCCCACTGCTGGGTGTATGGGGGCGTGCAATGTCAGATCTGAAAACCCGCCATACTGGATGTCGGGTTTTAGCCAATGTTCAGGATGCAAATAAGAAGTCAAGTTTGGAAACAAGAACAGGCCAGCAGCCGTGCAAGCCGTCAAGCAGAGCACAGATATTTCAGTAGACTCAATGGGGTTCTATTGTGGGTGTTCTACAAAGAGCAAGTGTCAGTTATTTTAAATGGTTACATTTAAATCTTCATGGTGATTAAAGGAAAAAGCTTTTGCAGAAGGAAAATACAAAAGTCTAAAGTTGAAAGCAAAATAGATTTTGGTAAAATGTACTTTTGTTTATTTTTACACAAAAGTTATTGTTGTTTTTTTATGTTGTGTGGAAATTACTCATGTGCAAAAATCAAAGGATTTTACAAAATAATATTCCAACCGAACTTGTCAGTGTTAAAAAGAAACATTACAGGTCAGGGGAGTTAGTAAAAACTCACCCAGATCCGGCTTGCCCGGCCCTCCTGCCCCTCCGTTTTACAAAATAGATAATGTAAACTCGCCTCTCCGGATGCACTGCGCTTGGCATCCCTCCGCTCCCCCGTTAACATCTGAAGAGAGGACAACTACAGGTAAAGCCGGCTAAGCCTGCAGCCTTACTCTGGAAAGGCTAAGGGGGGTGGAAAGGGGCCAGGAATAATGACGAATGTCGGCTTTTTAGATAATGCCGACATACAAAAGGCAGAGAGGGAGGGATGTTTAGCGAGGAACATCAGAGAAGGTCTGATGTTCCTCTTTAAGGCCAATGGAGCTAAAAGAAGGATTATGTAATATATATGGACGTAATCCTCCAGGACAACTGTGTACCCTCCATCATACCTGCAAGCATCCAAACAAGATGAGTGTTCATCAACATGGTTGTAGATGCTCAAAATCGCACTTAAGACTACTGTTCTGTCCTGACTGTTTATTTGACCTGCTGTTAGTTCATGTAGCTAGTGCTTCATGCTTCCAGAATGATGGGCATCTCGATCAAGAATACCCAGGGGCTTAGGGAGCAGCAGCCATGAGGGTTGAGGACTTTCGCAATTACTTGGTAGACATCAACATCTTTCAGAAGCGGGCCATCTGAAACTATTGAATTTCCTTTGTACCCAAATGGGACGTTCTTTAACTGACATGGAGAAGTTCTTCACACATCACAAAACAACCTCCTCTGATACTTTATAGGGCTTTCCTTTGAAGAAAAACCCTTGTAGACATCAAACACAACAAAAACAATTACTCCCATGAGGTTATCTAAGTGTGTGTAAGTGTGGAAAAGGTCTACAGCCACTAATAGTGTTTAGTTACTCAATTGGAAAATTCTCCAGGCACCTAGTAAAATTCTGCTGAAAACTGCCCTATCTCAAAACACGATAGGGTCGATTTGGCACCAGGTGCAAAAAGGTTTACTTCAGGTGAGAATGTGAATATGTTTTCTTATGCTGGTAAAATGCCCACTTTCTTACTGCTTCTGACTAGACGGTAAGTTAGATTTATCTTTAGATGGCTTTAAGGGTATTTTTAGGAACCACTATATGGTCTCTTCGCTTTTCTCGCTCTTCTATGAGACGCGGGCATGCTCCATCGCTGCCTGCATGCAGCCGCAGAAGTGCGCGCTTGGGTGTTTGTACTAGATCTGGCTCTTCATCTGTTGCACTACTCAGCTGCGGCACCTGGTGTTCAGCACACTGCAAGTGCACGAAGTCTAGAGCGTAAGCTCTTGGGCTTGCTTTTTACTTCTGGGTTTCCTTGGTTTGATTGACAGCTCTATTTAAAAGGACAGCTGACCTTCATCCATTGCTGTGTTATCAGCTGACTTCCTGGATTCGGTTTTCCTGATTCCTGAGTTTCCTGATTTATTTCCTGGAATAACTCTCAGACAGATTCCATGGCTTTGACTCAGATTTACTCTTTGGACTTGTTTGCTGCCAGACCCTGAACTAGGACTTATTTTTTGGACTTCACCTGTTTGCTGCCAGCCCCTATACTCGGATTCATTCATTGGATTTTGCCTGTCTACCGCCAGCCCTGACTTCCGATTTGTTCTTTTGGACTTATTTGCTTCGCTGCGCCCCCACACCTGGAACTCCACTCAGCTCTATCCATGGTTGCAGCCAGGATGCTTGACAGGAGTAAGGACTGCAACTTCATATCTAGGCTTTCTTTTGTAATGCCCTGGAGGATAGTTGGGCTTCGTTCAGATGGCAACTTACTGACTAGAGATGGATGAGCTCGAACTGCAAAAACCTTGAGAGTTTGGGTTCCCAAACCTTAACAGGGACTTCAGCCAGAAGGCCATTTTCGAGTTCGGCATCCGGCCCAAACACGGAAAAGCTGGTTGATCAATCCGCGTTACCTAAGGGTGCACTCAGCTCAGCCCGCAATCCTCAGTCCTCAGTGTCCTCACTTATGGGAGCCGGCAGCCACCATTCTGTAGCCTAACAGGGGCCAACTTCAAATGTTGCTGCCACTCAGCCGCTGCTGCTCAGCCTCTGCTGCTGAAAGGAATCACAGGCTGAGGTAAGTTACAGCAGTGTCTCCTAAGGGCATACAAAGTGTAGAGAGTTAGATCCTCACGCTCCCTCCGTGACACGGATAAAACCAGCCATGGCATTCATTTGGCAGTGATGCTTTGCATTCTTTGCTTAACCTTGAGAGTTAAATCTGAGAAGCAGAAGCAGAAGGTTTTTGAGGAACTCTTGGCATAATTAGCTGAAGACATGGCAGACGGTCAAGAAACACTGAGCAAGTTTTACAAAATATCCTCCTGGCTCCTTAGCTATTGTGAAACGACTCATCCTTTCGCAAAGTGCACTACATGGAACTGAGCCAGCCATTTTCTTAAGACTGATATGTTTTTTGAGAGGCTACAGCTATCAATTTACGAGCAATGAGACAGAATGGAGGTATGAGGATTGAATACCGGACCTACCATTTGATATAGTGCTCATCGCTGTTAAAAAAAAGGTAAAGATGGAAAAGGAAGAGGATCTTCAGGCCACTGACGGAAAGGGCTGTTTCTGGTTACTGCTGGCCAGATGTGTGAGCTACTCTTTTCTACCTATTTTCAGCCTCTGGATCAGGTAGGACAATAGTCCATTCAATAGATAATGCTCATAAAAGATTCACGCACCCTCTTAAGTATTAATGAACTTCCTCCTGTTATTTGCAACTTCTGGGATATATCCAAATACAACCAAAAATGTCTACCTTTACCAATGGACATTCTGGAGATAAGCAATGTTCTATACAAGGTTACCAGAAAAGTTATTAGTACTAATAAATGTTTGGATTCGGAGACCTGGACGTGGCGGGGTGGGGGTGGGGGGGTGCAGCAGAAGAGTGCTGCTTAAACTCAGCTCTGCATGATTCTCTGGAGCAGTGGTGTCAGCAGCACTTGAAACTGGCCCCAGCTGGGGCTACAGAAAGATGGCCGCTAGTTCCCATGAGTGAGAACACTTCGAGTGCCAGCACTAATTCACTCAAATTCTGTTGCCATCACCGTTCCAGTGCACTGACAGAAGAGGATCGGGCAGAGGTGAGTTATAGCAGCTTCCTGTTGTTGCCCCCTTAGGTGAAGCTGGTTGATGGAATGCTCAGCAGCCCATCAACCAGCTTTTCTGTGTTCGGCCGGACACTGAACTCGAACAAGGATTTCTGGCTGAAGTCAGTGTTCAGGTTTGGGTTCATTATGAACTTTGCGGTTAAAATTCCCATCTCCAAGCTAAACTGCTTGTAACTGAATGACCTACTGTATCTCTGGAGAGCAAGGGGCACTGATACATGGCCAGGGAGCCATACAGCCACCACCGGAACACAGGCTGTTTTTGGGGCACTGGGCTGGGGATAGAAGTTGTTGACGTAAACTTTCTTTCTGGATCTAGGATCACTTTAAAATTTAACAGATGCTGATTTAGCAAACCCTGCCCCACACAACATTTGGGACCACCAGTTGGCTGATGTGACCTGCCAGCTGACCACGTCTACAGTTTCCACCCAGCCTATCTGAATGGCTTGATCGGGGCACGTGGCCTGAGGTACTCAGTATGGGAAGAACAGGTAGGGGAAGGGTTTTGTGCTGCTTTAAAGGGATTATTTTCTCAATGCAATTATTATTATGTTTAAGGGGACCTCTAGCATGACATGCAAATATTTTAAAGGGTAAATTGCTTGTAACTGTATGGCTTACTGTATCTTTAGAGAGCAGGGGGCACTGCTATATGGTGACGGAGCCATACGGCCACCATTCAAAAATCAGACTACATTGGGACACAGGCTGTTTTTGGGGAACTCGGCTGAGGATAGGAGGGTGAAGTCATAAACTTCCTTCCTGGGTGTATTTTTTTTTTTTTTTAAATATAACAGATGCTAATTTAGCAAATGGAAGGCAAATCTGAAATATGGTCCATTTGGCCATTTTATAACCCACCATCTACAGGATACCTGACCGCTTGAATCCCCATCAGACAAGGGGCCTCATTTTCTCTAAGCAGACTAAGCACAGATTCCAGCCCGCAAAGCTCAATAGACCCCCTGCCCCAAAAAATGCAGATGTAGCATTCTTCAGATGCAGAGATGCCAGGGATGCGGCCTCTGGCAAAGACAGCATCGCAGGAGCGCCAAGATCAAGTAAAGTTATCGGTACCCCCGGGGGTCTCACACAGCGGGATATCCAGTATAGATTGCCCCAGCGGCAGGCTAGTGGCCGGTCCTGGAATCTTTTATATTTCAGGCTGGCTACAGGGGGTGATTGATCCACCTTAGGATTACAAACCCACAAAACAACCATTATTATTATCAATTTATTATTATAAAATAATTTAAATTATTAGGCACAAATACACTAAAAAACCAACACAGGGAGGGAGGGGTACAGAGAACATCTGGTACAAAATATTGCGAAATACAAAACTGTAGGTCAACTGGAATAAGGATATCGTCCAATCAAACACGACACATAAAAACAAGCAGCTCTGACAAGCCAAAGGAAAGACACTACAGATTGGAGAAAATAGAGTTATCACAAACACAGTAGCTGGAGAGACAAATTTGCCACTGCTATGCATTAAAGTGGACCAAAACCCAGGATTTTTTCCTTGCCCCTAGGGCACCCCGACCGGGGTGTCCCTGCTGTGTTTTCACAGGTCCCCCAGTTTAACTCACCTATCCCTGGCCCTACGGCAAATGCACTGCCTCTCGTCCAGTCAGCGTGCTTGGATCCGCTCCGGTCTATTCTTCTAAGAATCGTATAAGTTGAGCAGATCAGAGAGTGCTGGCGGCCGCATCTCCGCTACCTGGAGTGTGTCCCCGTTGGCCATTTACAAATGCCTGGCATGGGTGCCCCCCTGCTAAAGGTATAACAGGGAGCGTCCGCTGCTTGCGCATGCACCTGTGGAGCGGGGGAGAAGGGGAGTTTACTGGCAACCTGGGGGGTTTCACACAGTGGGTCATCCCAAATCTAGATGCCCCCGGGGGGAGGGATCAGGAGGCCCTGGAATCTATAAGATCTGGCTGTGGGTTTTGCTGCATTTTAAAGATGGGGGAGAAACATGGGGGCCACAGGAACCATTGACTAACAATGCGCACTGAGCAAGACACTTCACACATAAATGGTGCATCAATACAGGCAAAGGCACCATTCAGACTCAATGCGTAAGTCTGTGCCTGAATCGTCAAGTTCCGGCCGCACATCACACATGCCATTTTGTGTGATCCGCACGTGTCCAAACCGGGTGCACGGTGCCATGAATCAGGTGCCCAGGTGCATGCAGAAGCAGTGGTGCCTACTTCTGGTCCTTTTTGGTGCACAGCCATGAATCGACCTAATGAAGTTGCCCTTTCTGCAATCTCATTCATTTACTGTTCCTGGCAGCTGGGGACATACTGGACTAATTGTCATGTCTTAAATTGTCCTCTGCAGCTGATGGCATCTATTGTGCCCAGTGTTTATAGATGAGAAATAGGGTCACCTTGTAACACGGAACAATTCAAAGTTCCAGGGTGATGGCTGTGGTGGGGGTGTGGTTTAGGAGTGTGGCCTATTCCCAGGCTTTTAAAGGAACAAATGGCAATTTACAGGTATATAAGGGTTTAAAATACTCAATGCTTACATACTAATTCTGCCTATACTCTTCACTATTACAGTAACTGACTGGGAGGCCGATTCATTAATAGCGCCAGGTAGCGACAGATGAGCGACAGTAGCGGCATTTTCAGAGCGCCCACTAGTAGTCGCTGTGCTTGGCCGTTGTTCTGTAGTTGATAGCGACTCAGTCGGTTTGCCGTAATGTTGAATATTGGGTTAGGAGTCGCTATTTGACAGGTTCCGCGCTGTATGGGAGCGCATGACAGCGAATGGCCATAGCGAACGGCTCCCAGCATATTCATTAACAAATCACGCTCAAAAAATTATCGCGCAGTGAAATGCTTGTTTAAACCCCAGAGCGCTGGCGGCGATGGGTTAAAAGTAGTTTTTTAACCCCCAAACAAATAATGAAACAAATAATAAAAAAAAAAACAAGTTTTTCAAAACATTTTGTAATATGAATACATTAATATCAGACCTGTAATATCAATTCTGCACAATTTTTTTTTTTTTTTTTACCTTAAAAAAAATATCTAACATTGCAGAAGTGGTCACAGAATTTTTGAAATTAAAAAAAAAAAAAAAAAAAATAATAGCAATATATTAATAATATTAATAATATTTAAAGATTGCTCCATTGAAATGCATTGGAGAGCGCCAGGTAGCGAGAGGTCATACCTGTCGCTGTTCAAGGTGGCTCGCTGGCGCTGTGGGGTGAGGCTGGAATAATGATGAATGATTCGCTATCTGGCGCTCTGTCAGTCGCTAAGCAGGATCGGCTTGATAAATGTGTGATTGCGGAGGGGAGCCGGGGTTCTCGTGGCGGGGCCCGTCATTACCGTTCGCTCACCATTCGCTACCTGGCGCTATCCCTTGTTAAATAAGGGCCTAAAAAAAACCATGTGGGAAAGACCAAAACCCAGGATTTTGACTATCCTGTGTTTTGGTCCTTGCCCTGGTTGAGGGTGCCCCGCTGTGTGAAACCTCCCAGGTCACCCAAACATACTCACCTCTTCCCGGTCCTAAGATGCATGCACGGTCGCTCGGCCTGTGACATTCACAAATGCCTGGTGTGGGCACGCACCCTACTAAAGGGATAGGAGGGATGCGGCCACTGCTCGCGCATACACCGTTGGACCGGGAACAAAGCTTTAAAGTGACCCTTTAGTAAAAAATGACTAGAGGGCTCATCAGCAAGGCAGTGGGGCATGCCCTGCCACACATATTGCAGCTAGAAGCCCAAGGCACAGGCACTTACCTCTGCCCCCACTTCCAGGCAATACAGAGTCACCAGAAGAGTGATACGCCCTTCCCCATTTACTGCAGCAGTCACCACACTGTTTCTCTAGTTCCAAGGCTGACAGGCTATCCTTGCCATGCCTCTGAGGAGCTGGATGGCCAGCCAATCATTTATTGGCGTCTGCTAGCCAATAGCGAATGAGTTGGAGATCTAAGTATTCTCAGTGGGGGAAAAGAAAGGAATTTGTGTTTTGTTGGGTGATTGGGTAGTTTGACTGGGTGACCAGATGAGGGGAGTTCAAAACCGGGGGACTCCCTGAAAAACCCGGTAATGATTGTTGTCCTTTAAAGGAGACCCATCAGCTTGTTTGTCGTTTAGACTCCCAGGACGGCTGGTTACTGCCCCGCTATATGATACCTCCCAACCTGATCGCCCACAAACACTCACCTTTCCAGCAATGCCACACAGTGTTTGCAGCACATGGCTGCATCCTCGATATCTTACCGGTGCGCTCCCATATCCAGCCATTCAGATATGCTGGGGTCGGGAACACACCACATACTGCAGGGAGATTGGAGATGCGGCCATCCCCCTTCTCTGTGTGTCAACAGCTCTGATTGGACAAGAGGAAAGATTAGTTTTAAGGGTAAGCTGGGGGGGTTTCACACAGTAGGACAACCCAAAAGAACCTTTCACCAGGATAGGTAAAAATTCTGGTCCACTTTAAGGAACAGAACTACTATAGAGCAACTCAGATTAGGCCTAATTTGCATATGCGCTGATTCTCCTTCGCAAGGACAGGGGGTCAATCTGCGAGAACTCTTCTATTTAGTGAATTAACCAGCTCAGTTTTATCAAACAATATCCTGCTTTCTAATTAGTGCGGAAATCCTCGTTAGATGGCGTAGCCCCCGAGAGGTAGCACTAAGGCGGCAGTTACGGAGTAGGGGAATCGATTAAACTGAATTATGACATTTTTATTTTTAATGGTTGCAAAACGACTGAATCCAACTCTTTTTTAAAAGCGAGGCATTTCCAGGGCCGGCCGCAGCATTAGCCACGCTCTGTAATGCTCACTTATCATAATGTGCAATCATTTCACAAATGACTCACAAACGCTTATCACCAGAAATCACATTAGACTCCCGAGCCGCTCCATACATCGCTACTGAGAGTTTCCTCAATTCTCCCGGCATCATCGGATCTGACATTTCTAGACACAGGGTCCTTATCTTCTGTGGTCACACTGTTTCCCCCTGGACTATTATGTCGCCCTGGAGAATTAAGGAGGGTGTATAAGGCATTCGCATTAGCATTCTTACCTCTGGATCTAGTAGAGCTTGCGTCTAATCATCTAATCATCTAGGAGCAGACTAGACTCAGAAGAATTGCTGGTGTGCACACTGATTGTACCTAATATAGCTCCAGGATTATCAGAGATGCCAAGTCACCCAGTTTTCCAAGGAGTCACCCGGTTTTGAACCCCTCTCACCCGGTCACCCTGTAAAACTATGAAATGCAAAATATACATTTCTTTCTCCTCTCTGCTGTTTGGCTGACTGCCATCTCCAACCCATGCGCTACTGGCTAGCAGATGCCACTAAAAGTTTGGCAGGCCATCCGGCCCCTCTCTATTGGCTGCCTCTGACTTCTTCTAGGTGTCTGGTTGGCTGGATATGTCAGGGTTTGTGTGGCCTCCTATTGATCATAATGGACGCCTCCATACATAAGGTTCTTTTGTGTATGGAGGCATCAATTAAATGAGAGCTTGCTTTGTTTTTCGTAGTGTCAGTTACTGTAATAGTGAAGAGAATGGCCAGTATTAAGATGTAAGCATTATGGATTTAAGACCCTTATATATCTGCAAATTGTCATTGGTGATAAACACTTGCCCCTTCAAAAGTCTGCGAATAAGCTGCACCCCCTAAACCGCGCCCCATCACGCCCATCTGGTCTCCAACGTTGGCATCTCTGGATTATGTCTGGGGGGGCATACTTACCCCTGTCATTTGATCTGCCCCTACCAGGGCAGTTTCTAGGCAAAATAATGGAAAGAAAAATATTCTGCCCCCTCCTCACCCATACGGTTTAATACAGCTACGTGCCATGCTGTGGTAACCTAACAGATCAGTTAGAATTTTGTCTGAGTGGCTGTTACGCCTCCTTTGTTTCTAGGTGCCATGCTGTGTCTCTACTTTAGCAACAGACAGTGCCCTCTCCCCATGACTGAGCCAAAAATGGAAGGACGGTGCCCTGTCTGACGGCCGGCACCATTAGAGTGGAACAAAACCCAGGGTTTTGACTTTCCCGGGTTTTGTTCCGTTCCCAGGCCAGGATCATCCCGATATGGGATGTCCCGCTGTGTGAACCACCCAGTTAGTCCAGTTAAACTCACCTCTCCTCTGCCCAATGTCGGATGTGCAGGCGCTCAGCCAATGAGAGCTATTTGCTTTGTTTTATACTTTTGGCAAAAAGGTTTCATTGACTATGATGGGGAGCGGACCCTAGTCCAATGAGACCTGACCTGGCGTAATTCAGCAGGTGGCTCTCATTGTTGTCAATGAGAAGTGCTCGCTGTTGCCTGCATCCCTAGCCGTGTCCACTCCCCAACAGCCTAAATATCTGGTGTGGGAGCGCGCGCACGGCACTGGTGATGCAGGGGAGGAGGCAGCGCGCACTTCCTATTAAAAACAATGAGAAGCACCTGCTGAATGATGTCAGTTCAGCGAGCAGCTCTCATTGGACTAGAGCCCTCACATGGGGTGACCGGGATTGTTTAAATCACTGTGGGGCCAGGGCAAAGGTGAGTTTTGCATTGACCCTGGCATAGGATGCCCCAGGGGAAGGCCATTGGCTTTTAGATTCCAGGGCTGACCCTACAGGGTTTTGTTCCACTTCAGGCTTTAGTACAAACACCTTATTATCCAGGATTTACCCCTGCAATGCTTTAGCCTCAGCTTTGCAGTGCACTGATTGACCACATGGGAAGAGCACTGAGGGGTGCACATCCAGGATGCATGGGCTGGCCAAAAATCCTTGGTTTATTCCCCAGTCCGGTCTCCTTAAACCACAGGGCCAACTGCTGTTTTAAGTGGGCCCTTGGCCATGTGTCAGAACACACAAGGAAGAAAAGTTGCATGTATGGTGACTGCAAACTTACAAGTGTACATTGGTTTCACAAAAAAGACGGGGAGGCCGATTCATTAATAGCGACATGTAGCGACAGTTGAGCGACTTTAGCAGTATTTTCACAGCGCCCGCTAGTAGTCGCTGTGCTTGGCCGTTGCTCGGTTGTTGATAGCGACTCAGTCGGTGTGCAGTAATGTTGAATATAAGGTGACGAGTCGCTATTTGACAGGTTCCGCGATGTATGGGTGCGCATGATAGCGACTGGTCAGAGCGACCGGCTCCCACCACATTCATCAAAAAATCACGCTAAAAAAATTATCGCGCTGTGAAATGCATGCTTAAACCCCAGAGTGCTGGCGGCGATGTGTTAAAAGTAGTTTTTTAATCCCCAAACCACCATATTTCTGGAAACCAAAAAAAAAAAATTTTTTAAAGAATTTAGTAATATGAATACAATAATATCAGACCTGTAATATCAATTCTGCACAATTTTTTTTTTTTTTTACCTTAAAAAAATTATCTAAAATGGCAGAAGTGGTCACAGAATTTTTCACATTTAAAAAAAAAAAACATTAATAACAATTAATTATGAATATTTAAAGATTGTTCCATTGAAATGCATTGGAGAGCGCCAGGTAGCGAGAGGTCATACCTGGCGCTGTTCAAGGTCGGACGCTGGCGCTGTGGGCTGAGGCTGGAATAATGATGAATGAGTGACTATATGGCGCTATCTCAGTCGCTAAGCAGGATTGGCTTGATAAATGTGTGATTGTGGTGGGGAGCCGGCGTTCTCGTGGCGGGGCCCGTCATTACCGGCCACTCACCAGTCGCTACCTGTCGCTATTCCTTCATAAATAAGGGCCCTAGTCCCCAGCAGTAGCAGTATGACCTGCAATAAAGCGCAGGGACTGCGGCCTTGGTTTGTGAGTAGGCCAGTCAGTCAAAGACCACTTCAAAGCTGAGGCTAAAGCATTGCAGGGGAAAATCCTGGATAATAAGGTTTTGGTGCTAAAGCCTGAAGCAGAACAAAACCCTGTAGGTTCAGCTCTGGAGTCTAAAAGCCAATGGCCTTCCCCTGGGGCATCCCATGCCCAGGTAGAGCTTGACTGGTTGATGCCGACCTAAACTAAATCAGGATGGGCCTAGACTTCCCTTCGTCTCATCTTACTGTGGTTGTGTATTTGAAATGCAGAGTGGAGAGACAAGTCAGGTACACAATGAAGGTAATCTTATAATCACAGCGAGCTGCAGCAACACAATCATTAAATCCCATTCAAACAAGCTGTTGTCTTTTTAATTATATATATGCGGAGCCGGCGCTCCAAACCCTGACCCGGTGTTAACAGAAAATTGAAACTTAACTTATTCCGGATAAATTATATGCTCGGGGAGAAGGTTTGTGTACAGTATCTCTGGAAAACACACACAAACACATAGACGCAATCACTCGCAGAGATTCGAGTGGGAATTGGCACTGCGGAATCCACTCCGTATCGACGCGTTTGAAGACCTCCGACCTTTAGCTAGGGCATGAAGCATACCTAGCACAGAAAAAAAACCCCCGCCTTTAGGAATCAATTTTTTTCCATCAATCTTCTGTTGCTCAACAAGCAACGATTTGTTGCCGTCTCCATGTACTAAAGGCTTTTTCGGCTGCAATGGGAAAGGCGTTCGTTGCCCGCTGGCCGTTAGAAGATTAGAAGGACAGGACAGTAAAAAAAAAAATTAATTAGCTACACCCTCGTTCCTTCCATAATGGCCCTTATTTATGAAGGAATAGCGACAGGTAGCGACTGGTGAGCGGCCGGTAATGACGGGCCCCTCCACGAGAACGCCGGCTCCCCACCACAATCACACATTTATCAAGCCAATCCTGCTTAGCGACTGAGATAGCGCCATATAGCCACTCATTCATCATTATTCCATCCTCAGCCCACAGCGCCAGCGTCCGACCTTGAACAGCGCCAGGTATCACCTCTCGCTACCTGGCGCTCTCCAATGCATTTCAATGGAACAATCTTTAAATATTCATAATTAATTGTTATTTTTTTTTTTTTTTATGTGAAAAATTCGGTGACCACTTCTGCCATTTTAGATAATTTTTTTAAGGGGAAAAAAAATAAAAAAAATTAATTGTACAGAATTGATATTACAGGTCTGATATTAATGTATTCATATTGCTAAATTATTTAAAAAACTTGTTTTTTTTGGTTCCAAAAATATGGTTGTTTGGGGGTTAAAAAACTACTTTTAACCCATCGCCTCCAGCGCTCTGGGGTTTAAACATGCATTTTACAGCGCGAGAATTTTTTGAGCGTGATTTTTTGATGAATATGGTGGGAGCCGGTCGCTAGGGCCAGTCGCTATCATGCGCTCCCATACAGCGCGGAACCTGTCAAATAGCGACTCCTCACCCAATATTCAACATTACGGCAAACCGACTGAGTCGCTATCAACTACCGAACAACGGCCAAGCACAGTGACTACTAGCGGGCGCTCTGAAAATGCCGCTACAGTCGTTCAACTGTCGCTACCTGCCGCTATTAATGAATCGGCCTCAATGTATTTCAACTAAATACAGCCACACACCATATAATCTGCGTGTATAGTCTCCATAGAGGACAGTATGGACTTGGCTCTAGTATGGGGGTGCAGCCAATTATTGGCTAAGCATGGGGCCCAAATGGCAACAAAATACATTATATTTTAAAAAGCCTATTTCTTTGAAATGTTATTGCTGGAAGGCAAAGGGGTAAGTAGACATGAGCTTTGGCTTTGAATCATTACATTCGAACCTCAATATTGGCTACTCAGGTCGACTCAACCAGACCCAGATAGAGGCAATAATAGGTCAAAAAATGTGGCCCTCTAATACATTTTTTTTCCTTGTGTCCTTTAAAAAATAGGTGAAAAATACAAGCACTTTAAACAGATAAAAAGTAATGAAGGAGGTAAGAGAAGTAGGGAAAGAGGGAAGGAAGGCCGGAAGCAAGTAAAAAACAGATAAAAAAGTAATGAACTAATAAGGAGCGTGTCTCACTGGCCATTCACAAATGCCTGGTGCTGGTACGTTCCCTGCTAAAGGGATAACGGGAATTCTGCTTGCACCGTTAGAATGGGAGAGAAGGTGAGTATAGCGACCTGGGGGATTTCACGCAGTGGGGCATTCCAATTCTGGATGTCCCAGGAGTAGGGAATCTTATAGATCTCAGGGCCAATCGGTGTGGCTTTTGGTCCACTCCAACACCAAGGATTTTGACTATCCTGGATTCTGGTCCACTTCGGTGGGGCACCCCGATTGGGGTGTGAAAGCCCCAAAAACGCACCTCACCCCGCTCCTACGTGACTCGCTCGTCCAATCACCGGCGACGGACAAGTGAGAGGCAGCGACGGACAACAGGGAGTGCACCCGCGTCGGCCATTCACAAACGGCCAGCGCGGGAGCGCGCCCTGCTAGAGGGACGCGCGGGAGGCAGCGGCGGCGGAACGTGGAAAAGGTAGGATTTGTGGGCTTCCTGGGGGGTTTCACCCCGTGGGACATCCAGATTTCGGATGCCCCACGGGGAGGGATCTGATCGGCCCAATCCCCCCTGGGTGTTGGTCCACTTTAAGAACAAAAGAGTAAAAAGGATAGACGGTGAGATGGCGTTCTCGTCATGATAAATACATCTGTAGGTTTCGCATTGTGCGATGGTGTCCTTTGCCAGGTCATCCATCTCTTGGGTGGCAGCTGCCGCTCTGTGCGGGGCACGTGCCCATCAATAAAGCCGTCACCGGGCCGGCCTCAGCTCCGATGAGCAGTAAAACTTTGATTAATCTTTCTCGTTGTCTCCTAAAATAAACAATTTTACACTGCATGCGAGCGCACGGCTCTTAATTTCCCACAACATTAAGCACAATGGAGTTGAAAATTATCATAATGTATAGTTGACCACCAGCAAACGGAGAAGCCGCTTGACACGTGTACAGGGGAGACTCGCCAATCTCGCCAAGACGCGTTTAACCCCTCTCTGCCCTGCTGGACCCATGACTGCACTGAGCCCCGCAATATAGCAACGCACCAAACACAAGTGACTCAGGCCCTTATTTAACAAGGGATAGCGCTAGGTAGCGAATGGTGAGCGAACGGTAATGACGCTCACCGCCACGAGAACGCCGGCTCCCCTCCGCAATCACACATTTATCAAGCCGATCCTGCTTAGCGACTGACAGAGCGCCAGATAGCGAATCATTCATCATTATTCCAGCCCACAGCGCCAGCGAGCGACCTTGAACAGCGACAGGTATGACCTTCTGAAGCACAGCAACTACTAGCGGGCGCTCTGAGAATGCCGCTACAGTCGCTCAACTGTCGCTACCTGCCGCTATTAATGAATCGGCCTCCCCATCTTATTATACCCAAAGACTAATGTTAACGTTGATCAAATGTCAAAAAAAGTAATTTTAGTAAATTGTTCCCCTAAAGCCTTGAGAGGGCTTAACTTCATGCAGATATTACAACAACAGACAATTAAACTACCCTGACCAGTGTGCGCCAAGCTCCCTGCTGTATTGGTAAATTAGGCTAGCTGGGGTAAAAAGTTATTGTATTTTGAATATAGCTTAAACTGGTGGAAATTGGAGTAGAGGTTTATAAATCAGGCCCATAATGCACTGTGTTAAAAAAAATTCTAAACAACCATTTTACAGACAAGAAACATAATTAACACACTAGCTCCTTGTAAAATTAAATTATTAAATAGAGATATAATGTGTACTAAAACTAACAGCATCACACAACAATAAAGTAAAATAATTAAACCATTAAAAAGCATGCAACAGTAAAAATAAAAAAAAAAAATAAAAAAAAAACAACCAGCATGCCAATTTAACATTACACATAATGTGATTGCAAAAGATAACAACATAATAAGAATAAATATTCGTATGATTTACATCATATAATATTTTATCCTATTTCATAAAATAATTAATAAAATAATATTAATAAAAAAAAAAATTATAAAAAGCAGCCTTTGTAAACAAAATAAAAAAGGTATAATATAAAATAGCAATAGATACTAAGAATTAGATAAAATGAAGTATCCAGCATTTTAACCCCCTTAATGTGGACCAAAACCCAGGATTTTAACTATCCTGTGTCTTGGTCCTTTCTCTCGGGGCACCCCAGTCGGGGGTGCCCCACTGTGTGAAACCCCCCAGATCTCCAAAACCCAGCTCACCTCTTCCCGGTCCCATGGTGCTTCTAAGAGCAGCGGCTCTGATGGCCGCATCCTCCCCTTTCTCTCTAACAGGGAGCGTGCCCTGTTAGAGGGAGGTGGAGGATGCAGCCTTCAGAGATGCTGCTCTTAGACGCGACGTGGGCCCAGGAAGAGGTGAGCTGGACTCTGCGACCTGGGGGGTTTCACACAGCGGGGTACCCCCGATCGGGATACCCCTGGGGAAAGGGCCAAAACCCAGGATAGTCAAAACTATTGACTATTTTGGTCCACTTTAACTGTCCTAGAAAAATAGAAGAAACTTTTAAAACATTCAAAAATGTGTGTCCATTAGCAGTGACACACACAGTGAGGGGGCAGTAAGGGTCAGCTGTCTGCTCAACCAAACCTAAACCGAAATGCTTCTTTTTATTAAAAGGGCAAAACACATCCAAAACAGCTAGGGGTTAAAATCCTTCAGTGTACTTTGGGCCTTATTTATCACGGGCTAGCGCCAGGTAGTGTCTGACGAGCGCCAGGTACCGCCAGCTATCGGCGGCTACCGACTCAAGTACGCCCGGCGGCGGTCACAATGACGCATTTATCAAGCAAAATGAGGCTAGCGCCGGCAAGAGCGACGGCTAGCGCGGCATTCATCATGAAGCCGCCTGGACCGAACAGCGCCGCTGCAAATTCCTTCACAGCGCCAGGTATGAGCTGTCGCTCCCTGGCGATGTCCAATGCATTTCAATGGAGCAATCTATAATTAATCATAATTAATTGGTATTATTTTTTTTTATTTTTTTTTTTTAATGTCAAAAATTCGGAGACCACTTCTGCAATGTTAGGATTTATTTTTAAGTAAAAAAAAATTTTAAAAAAAATTTGTGCAGAATTGATCTAACAGGTCTGATATTAATGTATTCATATTACAAAATGATTCTAAAAACATGTAGAATGTTACAATCAAAAAATATGGTTGTTTAGGGGTTAAAAACTAGTTAACACCCATCGCCGCCAGCGCTCTGGGGTTTAAACAAGGAATGGACAGCGACAGCAAATTCGGAGCGTGATTTGTTAATGAATATGAAGCTAGCCGTTCGCTCTGGCCATTCGTTGTCAGGCGCTCACATACAACGCTGAACCTGTGAAACAGCGACCCCTAAGCCCGTATTCAACATTACCGCACACCGACTGAGTCGCTGTCATCAAGCTAACGCCGGCCAAGCACAGCGAATACTGGCTGGAGCTGAAAAAATCACGCTACAGTCGCTCATCTGGCGCTACCTGGCGCTATTAATGAATCGGCCTCCCCAATACACTACAATTGCTACTAATCAGAAAAGATCTGTTATCCACAGGACTGAATCGATATACAAATAATCAATCAACATTGATTAGTCCACAGAGTAATCTGTATTCACAATCATTTTCAATCCTCTGTATCTCAATCAATCGTGTAAGCCCATTAATGGCCTTTTTCCATGGTGCTTTAATAAGGAACTCAGGTTTGAAATGACCAGACTCCCTCTTTAATATGCAGTAGCATATCAGGCTGTTCCACTGTCTGTGACGCTAAACTAGAGAACGGGGCCGCCCAGATTCTCATCTCTTTGGGTTGCGCATTCCACATGACCACGAGCAGCCTATCAGGGTGGCCGGCAGATAAGCACATTACTGTGCAACCACTGGCTATAGGCTGCACCGCAGCTGCAGTGGAAGGATCATGGAAGAGGCGACTATATGGGCAGCTTTGTTCTCTAGTTTAGCAGTGCCAATCCACAGTGAGGGAGCCCAATCCAGAGTGCTCTTGTGAAATTCCACTACCACGGGAGACTAGACTGACCTCACCTTTAATCGCTTACCAGGCTCAAAGAAATAAATGCTTCTCATCAATCATCTGTAGGGATAAATCAAGAACGTGCTGTTATCATCCAAATTCTTGAACCAGTCAGCTTCAGTTTTTAAAATGAAAACGTGACTGTTATCAAAGGATAGTCTTGTGTCCCTGTTGGTACACAGCTGAGTCCTGGCTAAAATGTTCCATCTGAGGTGGTCCAGGTACTTGCTTGGCTCACTATTGATGGCAGTACAGAAGCTGCAATAGCCACTTCCTTGCATAATGAAAATGACAGCCGTTGGACCATGGGTAAAGCTCCCGGCCCGGACGACCTGCAGAGAAGACGTTGTCTGGTAGGGGACAGATGAAGAAAGAATCAAAGGTGAGTTCTTTTTATTTTAAAACTGGCGCTGCTTCACCTATATTCAAGGCCCCATCTGCCTGTGTGGAAGTTATACCTCACTGGACATAGTTCCTCCCAGGACTTGAAAGAGCAAACAATACTCTCTGTGAGCAGGGACTGAAGTTGGGTGAGATCCAACGGGTAGTACAGAAGTCCAGTCATAGCTGGGAGTTATACTCCAAAAAGCCAAAAAGGATGTGCACCACCAATCTAATTACAATACTAACAAAATAATAATAAAAAAGGGGCCGAATGTGCCCAAAAGTGCCGCAGCTCTACACAAACACTTCCCAAATGTGTGGCCCCCAGCAACCACAAAAAGGTAACGTCACAAAATTCATAGGGAGCTTACACCCCAATAATTAAATCACCTGAATTCATCCATCAAAGCAAATGTTATTTTATTAAAAACAGATCATTTCAATTAAAAACAATTCCATAGCAGGGGCATCCCACCTGAGCATAAATACAGACTAAACCAACAACCATAAAAGTGCATAAATATTCTAAAAATCCACAGCTAAATTACATTCTAATTCAATTCCATGATTAAGTGCTAACAGTGTCTAAAGTGCTATCCATAGAGCTAATAAATAAATAAATACACAAATAAATTAAATAAACAATTAATGGAAGAGGAAACTCAGGCAGTGTATATACAATAATAACATGGAAAGAGTTCACCTAAAGTTTGCTGCTCAAAGATGGTGTCCCCCCTGCTGTTCAATTGGAAACAAGTGACCTACGCCTTCCATGGTACCCCCACACGGACCACTTCCTCAGGGCGGCGCCAGGAGTTATACATTTGAAGATCAGTCCAACCAAACGACAAGGCACAAGGGCAAACCAGGGGGCATACACATTGGCAGACACAGGAGATCTTAAAAGGGCAGTTCTGGATGGGTTCAGATATAGATGAGGTCAGACAAAATACTGGGTCCTACATGGTAAATCACAAAGGACAAATACACAAGCTAGAGCACCCAAAGCTATGGCTAACACAGTGTGTGCCCTTGGACCACCTAAATAGGGCCAGAGTGAGGGGGATTGTCTGGGGCATTTTAGGGCTCATTGGCCGAACATTAAGCTCAGGACTAATTAGCCCTGGACCAATGTCCCAATTGCCTGCAGTGCCACCAGAGGGCATAAAAGGCTCGTGTACACGCACACGAGAAGGGATGCAATGAGATGCAAGAGCGGCCGGATGAGCAAGGCCAGGGACACTGCTGAAATGAGGAGGAGGTAAGTGATCATGCATGACAAGTGATGTTGCAGGCTGTGTACCCCAAAGAAAGCTTTGGGTAGTTCTAATAATTTAACTCAGTTATCAGATCCTAAGATGCCCCATTAACCAATTTACATACACAGAACAGAACCAAAAATAAACCGAGAATTGACAGCAGTAGAGAATTTAGTGGGTTTTGCTCTCATCATATGCAAGTACTGGCCGATTGTTCAATGAATTTGACCTGAAGCATCTCACAAGCACATCTTTCTTTTATTCCCCTTGTAATAAAATGTGAGGGTACCCAGGCAATCTGTGTCTTCTAACCCCAGAGAAAATAGTTCTTCACCAATCTCCGGCTGGGGAAAGGCTTTTAGCATAGACAGATAAAATTCACCTTGCAGGACTGAGAAGAACATCTGTCACCGATTCACTTATATCAGGATATTGGTAGTCCCACCTCTCTTCAGCTACAAGGTGAAAATAATATATGGCTCTCTATCCTCTTTAACCAAGTTTTATGGTCTCTGAGAGGATTTTGGTGCCATGCCTAATGGAAATGACACATACCGGCAAATTCAATGTGAAAGGACTTAACGCCCCTTCTGAGATTAGTTTATGAAACTGGACAACACTGGAGATCATTAGGAGGATCTCAGAACTGTAAAATGGTTGAAAATAGAAGGATGATATGGCTGTTATAAAGGTAACGGGACCATAAAATCCATGGAGTTATTACACTGTAAGACGTTTAGCCACTTAGCTATTCGGGGTTTACATAGATATATCACGTTTATATATGTATAATGTTATAAATTATATATATATATATATATATATATATATATATATATATATATATATATATTTATTTATTTATAAATATATAAATATTACTGTAATTCAAAGACAATCGTAAAAGAACATACTGCCTACTTTTATTTCATGTTTTCGTGCTTGCTCTGGCTGCCTTATTTACTCGATTTCTGAGCCTTCTTCCCTTTCATCCTACTTTTTCTCCTGCAGCATTATTGATGTCTCAACTCATGTAGTTTCTACTACAGTAACTTTGACTTGCCCTTCTTACTTGACCTCAGCTTTCTCTGTTACTTAGCTTGATCACATGTTTTCTCACTCAAATTCCTAAATCGCGGTTGTATTCTGTCCTTCAAGCTCTTGACTCTTCCTCTTCAACCTCTGTATCCAATAATTTATCTCGACATGTTCAAGACATTGTATGCTGTTCAGTTGCATGCTGTTGAATCTGACCTGGACGACCAATAACTAATGCTCAGTAAATGGCTCTGGTGGTTCACAATATCTGTGTTGAGGCCTCCACAGGTACGATCCCAAGATTGAACTACCCCAGTCTCCATTCCAATCTTGCTTGATACAGGGTAGGAGCGGTACCTGAAATGCGTCGGCCCAGCGGGCGTATGATTACTACCTCTAATCTTTTTTAACTCTTTGAGATTTATTTTAATGCCTCTAGTAAACACTAAGACCTAATTATGTACAACTAATAATTCAGTAGAAGCTCTGCCTACCTTGTTCTCTCCAACCCAATCTAGCACCAATTCTAGGTGACCAGTTGTAATCATCTTTCTGTTACTGTAGTTTTCTCTACCCAACTCGATTAACCTTTTTGTCACTCGGATTCACTAGTACAGTGTTGCTTATACGAAGGCTGACACCACTTAGAGAAAAAATGTTTTGATTTCTCTTTTCCATTTAAAGCCTAGGAACATAGAAACCAAATGCTTAGAAATCCAATGTCTTACCAGCCCAGGAGACCATCACAACCAGGTGTGTAGCTAGAGGTGGGGCACTTGCCCTAGGTCCAGTAGGTCAGGGGGGCACCAAAGGGGGGTCTAAGAACAGGTGGGGGCGCCATTTAGAATCTTTGCCAAGGGTGCCAGAAAGCCTAGCTACTCCTCTGATCATAACAATCTCCTGAGCCTGGGCCAAAAGGTGCTCGGCATCTAATCTTATCCAAGCAGGCCACAAAATTGTAAAACAGGCAAAAGTTGGACTTCTCTCACCAACCCTCAACACAAAAATCATGCTAGAAGCAGCCGTGAGAAGCTTTTGAAAATGTCCTGCATATTACTGTACTGATAGTTTCCACCTCTGTTCCACTATGTGCCTTGTTTTCAGTGGGTCCTGTTCCGACAATGGTATTTCTGACTCTTGGTTCACCACCAGAGCAAAGCAGTCCTAAGGAAAGCAGTATTTTGGTGTCACCCCTATAACATATGTCATGGATACTTAGAGCTTCACAATTGTCCATGTTGTCCAATATGAAACAGTAGTGTGGAGATGTTTTGTAGACTTTTCTGACTTTTCTGTCAGCTATATAGATGTTATTCTTCTGAGTCTATACTAAGTCAACCCAGCGACTTCCAACAAATAGTAGTATGGCTCTACTGCCCAGGGAGTGATTAGCAATCTAGAAGCAGGTGCATAGCTAGCTAGCTAGTGAGTAGAGATGAGCGAATCGATTCTGAGGAACCCGAATTCGTTACGAATATCATGAAATATTCGATTTGTTACGATTCCGAATATTGTCACGATTCGATCGCTCGAATCGCTTCCTTAAAACTCCCTTTACTGCTATACAGCCCATCTAAAATGGTGGATCCACATGTCAGGACATGTCCCATGGGGCAAGGAATCCTGGGTAGGTGTCACATGCTACCTATCAGCAGACAGGCTTACCGATGATGTCACAACCCCATATAAATGGCTGCCATCTTGCGGAAGATCATTCTGACACTGGATTGCGGCCAGAGCAGATCAGGCAGGGAGAGAGTGAGGGATAGATAGATAGATAGATAGATAGATAGATAGATAGATAGATGGAACAGAAGAAGCGAGGGACAGATAGAGAAGGAGAGAGCCTGTGACAGTGACAGAGAAAGACAGGGACAGTTTAAAGTGTTTGCTTTAGCTTCCAAGCCTATTTAGTGTTAATAACACACCTGCCTATTTAGCTTTTTCTTTACCCGGTGTCATTCTTTAAAAAGCGTGCTAGCATTAATATTTCAAGACTACCTGTGTAATAACTGCTTGCATTTTATAATCAACGTCACTTTTCCACAATCAAAGGAGCCCACATCTGTATGTGAGGAGGGGGCATCCCAAACACTAGCATAAATATTTCAAGACTACCTGTGTACTAACTGGTTGCATTTTGTAAGCAAAGTCACTTTTTAAACAAACTTTGCCTTTTGCCGGGGGGGGGGGGGCATCCCAAATACTAGCACGTGTCTTTTTAGAGTACCTGCCTACTAACCTTTTGCCTTTTGTATAAAAAAGTCTGGTTTACAAGTTTAAAGCACCCATTGCCTTTCACCAGGGGCCATTGTCAGTGCTACCACTTATCTTTTAAGAGTACCTGCCTACTAACCTTTTGCCTTTTGTATAAATAAGTCTGGTTTAAAAGTTTAAAGCACCCACTGCCTTTCACCGGGGGCCATTGTCAGTGCTACCACTTATCTTTTAAAATTACCTGCCTACTAACCTTTTGCCTTTTGTATAAAAAAGTTGGGTTTACAAGTTTAAAGCACCCATTTCCATTCACAGAGGGCCATTGTCAGTGCTAGCACTTATCTTTTAAGATTACCTGTCTACTAATCTTTTGCCTTTTGTATAAAAAAGTCTGATTTACAAGTTTAAAGCACCCATTGCCTTTCACTGGGGGCCATTGGCAGTGCTAACACTTATCTTTTAAGAGTACATGCCTACTAACCTTTTGCCTTTTGTTTAAAAAAGTCTGGTTTTCAAGTTTAAAGCACCCATTGCCCTTCACTGGGGGCCATTGTCAGTGCTAGCACTTATCTTTTAAGAGTACCTGCCTACTAACCTTTTGCCTTTTGTATAAAAAAAGTCTGGTTTTCATGTTTAAAGCACCCATTGCCTTTCACCGGGGGCCATTGTCAGTGCTAGCACTTATCCTGCTGCGTCAGCCAGTGCCACGCCGCTTCCAATTTCACCCAGCCAAGACTCCAGCACCTCAGCCGAAGGTAGCTGTGTGTCATACCCATCCTCTGCCGCTCCATATGCTCCTGCTCCTCCAACTAAAAGTCACTCATCCCACCAGCAATCCATCAGTGAAGCCATGTCCAAGAGACAACAGTATGCGCCCACTCATCCTACGGCGCAGAAGCTAAATGTGCTCCTGTCCAAGTTGCTGGTGCTGCAGTCCCTCCCTTTTACGGTGGTGGACTCTGCACCTTTCAGAGAGCTGATGGCTAGTGCCGAGAAGAGGCGGAGAGTCCCAAGCCGTCATTTCTTTGCAAAGAAGGCAGTACCAGCCCTTCACAAATTTGTTGAGCAGAAAGTGGGCCAGTCCTTGAGCCTGTCGGTGCGCCCCAAAGTGCATGGCAGTGCCGACATCTGCAGCTGTAACTACGGTCAGGGACAATACATGTCCTTTACGGCCCACTGGGTGAATGTGGTTCCTGCACAGCAACTTGGACAGGATCACACCACTTCGGCCTCCATGCTCCCAGGCTGTTTTGCCTGTCACAGTGTGCGACTCTGCCTCCTCATCCTCCGCCCTCTCCTCAGCCTCCACTGTACGGTCAATTCTCAATGCCCCTTCAGCCTACCATGTGTGCAGGGCACAGTGTTGTCACGCTGTGCTTCACATGGTTTGCCTTGGAACACAGGGGAGGAGCTCCTGAAATTCATTCATCAAGAAATCAAAACATGGCTTACTCCGCGAAAATTGGAAATGGGTACCATGGTGACTGACAATGGGAGTAACATCTTGTCTGCGCTGCGACAAGGAAGCCTGAGGCATGCACCCTGTATGGCACACATGTTCAACCTAGTTGTCAAGCGTTTTCTGAAGTCTTCCCCCCATTTGCAAGACATCCTAACAATGGGAAGGAAACTTTGTATGCACTTCAGCCACTCCTACACCGTCAAGCACACCCGTCTTGAGTTACAGTGTCAGAACAGTATCCCCCAAAATAGTCCGATTTGCGGTGTTCTCACCCGTTGGAATTCCACCCTACATATGTTAGATCGCTTATACGAACAGAGGAAAGCCATCACTGATGATCCAAGCAGATAGGGGGACTCCCCTGTGTAACTTTAATGTGAACCAGTGGAAGCTCATACGTGACACCTGCCGTTTGCTCAGACCCTTTGAGGAAGTCACTTTATTTGTCAGTCACCAGGACTACGGCATGAACGACGTGATTCCCCTGCTTCATGTAATACAACACATGTTGGAAACCATGGCTGGTCAGGGCATTGGAGACACGGCGCATACATTTCACATCCACATTAACCCCGTGGGAGTGGAGGAGGAAGAGGAGAAGGAGGAGGAGCAGCACAGTAAAGCACAGTTTAGTTTTGGCGAAATGGGTGGTTTATCTAGTCAGCTGACAGGAGAGGAGGAGCAGGAGCAGCCAGTGGAGCTAGAGGGTTGTGAGGAAGGCGAGACAGAGGACCCAGACACACCATGGCAGTATGTAGTGGAGATGGAGACAGGTAGTCCCTCCGAGTCACTTGCACAAATGGCACAATGCATGCTCACATGCTTGCGTAGTGACCGCAGATTGGTCTCCTTTTTTCTGCAGGATGACTTCTGGCTCTCCACCTTATTGGACCCTCGCTTCCGGCACAAAATGGGGGCATTTTTTACACCCGCTGAGAGGGAGGACGAACTGACCTACTACAAAGACATTCTACGTAGATAGGCATCTACGTAGATGCCTATCTGAGCCATGGTCCATACTCTCGCAGGTCTGACTCGGGGGGACCTCTGCGCTCACCTTCCACTGCCATGGCTGCCGGGGGGGGTGGCAGGAGCAGCAGCAGCTCCATCAGCAGCAGCCTCAGTCTTCAGTCGCTAATGAGTAGCTTTCTGCACCCGCATAGTGGAGCAGGGCCTGAACCAGCAGGTCGTGTCATACCTTGAAATGACCATGCCAACGCACCTTGAGGATCCGCTGGACTTCTGGGCAGCCAAACTTGACTTGTGGCCGAATCAGATAGGATTTCCACCCACCAATAGCTGATGCATGCGAGTAGCTGATGCATGGTAGCTCCTTCTGGTGCTGCCAACTCCTGGGTGTGTCTTTCAGGCAATATATGAGCTCCCTATGCTGCTGCCAACTCCAATGTGTTTTTCAGGCAATATATGAGCTCCCTATGCTGCTGCCAACTCCAATGTGTTTTTCAGGCAATATATGGGCTCCCTATGCTACTGCCAAATCCAGAGTGTGTCTTTCAGGCAATATATGGGTTCCTAATGCTGCTGCTGCCAATTCCTGGATGTGTCTTTCAGGCAATATATGGGCTCCCTATGCTGCTGCCAACTCCTGGGTGTGTCTTTCAGGCAATATATGAGCTCCCTATGCTACTGCAAACTCCTGGGTGTGTCTTTCAGGCAATATATGGGCTCCTAATGCTGCTGCTGCTGCTGCCAACTCCTGGGTGTGTCTTTCAGGCAATATATGAGCTCCCTATGCTGCTGTCAACTCCTGGTGTGTCTTTCAGGCAATATATGGGCTCCTAATGCTGCTGCTGCCAACTCCAGGGTGTGTCTTTCAGGCAATATATGAGCTCCCTATGCTGCTGCCAACTCCTGGGTGTGTCTTTTAGGCAATATATGAGCTCCCTATGCTGCTGCCAAATCCAATGTGTTTTTCAGGCAATATATGGGCTCCCTATGCTGCTGCCAAGTCCTGGGTGTGTCTTTCAGGCAATACATGGGCTCCCTATGCTGCTGCCAACTCCTGGGTGTGTCTTTCAGGCAATACATGGGCTCCTAATGCTGCTGCTGCCAACTCCAGGGTGTGTCTTTCAGGCAATATATGAGCTCCCTATGCTGCTGCCAACTCCTGGGTGTGTCTTTTAGGCAATATATGAGCTCCCTATGCTGCTGCCAAATCCAATGTGTTTTTCAGGCAATATATGGGCTCCCTATGCTGCTGCCAAGTCCTGGGTGTGTCTTTCAGGCAATATATGAGCTCCCTATGCTGCTGCCAACTCCTGGGTGTGTCTTTTAGGCAATATATGAGCTCCCTATGCTGCTGCCAACTCCAATGTGTTTTTCAGGCAATATATGGGCTCCTAATGCTGCTGCCAACTCCTGGGTGTGTCTTTCAGGCAATACATGGGCTCCTAATGCTGCTGCTGCCAACTCCAGGGTATGTCTTTCAGGCAATATATGAGCTCCCTATGCTGCTGCCAACTCCAATGTGTTTTTCAGGCAATATATGGGCTCCTAATGTTGCTGCTACTGCCAACTCCTGGGTGTGTCTTTCAGGCAATATATGGGCTCCTAATGCTGCTGCCAACTCCTGGGTGTGTTTTTCTGGCAATATATGGGCTCCTTATGCTGCTGCCAAGTCCAGAGTGTGTCTTTCAGGCAATATATGGGCTCCCTATGCTGCTGCCAAGTCCTGGGTGTGTCTTTCAGGCAATATATGAGCTCCCTGTGCTGCTGCCAACTCCTGGGTGTGTCTTTCAGGCAATATATGGGCTCCTAATACTGCTGCTACCAACTCCTGGGTGTGTCTTTCAGGCAATATATGAGTTACCTATGCTGCTACCAGCTCCTGGGTGTGTCTTTCAGGCAATATATGAGCTCCCTATGCTGCTGCCAACTCCTGGGTGTGTCTTTCAGGCAATATATGAGCTCCCTATGCTGCTGCCAACTCCTGGGTGTGTCTTTCAGGCAATATATGGGCTCCTAATGCTGCTGCTGCTGCCAACTCCAGGGTGTGTGTTTTTTAGGCAATATATGAGCTCCCTATGCTGCTGCCAACTCCAATGTGTTTTTCAGGCAATATATGGGCTCCCTATACTGCTGCTAAGTCCAGAGTATGTCTTTCAGGCAACATATGGGCTCCCTATGCTGCTGCCAACTCCAGAGTGTGTCTTTCAGGTAATATTTGGGCTCATCATGCTGATGCCACCTCAAGGCTCTGTAATTGTGCCGCTCTGCGACAGCTAATCTAATGGCGACACCGCTGATCTGCATGTCATACTTCTTTACAATAGTAGTAATAGACATCCGTTTGGGCTACGGATAAGAAATGTGGGCAGCACCAGTAAATATTTCTATAGGTGCACTGCTCTGTGGGTTAATACCCAAAAACCAATTGTATTAATTTGGGGTAACCTCTACACCCCCTGCCAAAAAGCCCAACAGAGACTCACTATTGCACTCAAACAATCAATTTATAAATCCATTTTATTGTAGCATATTGTTTAAAACCAATTTAAAAACAATTTTACTGAACCATATGCATGGTAAGCCACCAGGGGGCGCACTCCCTCATTAACAATACAATCTCATATACATATAAGTAATTTCAAAGTGATTCTGTGCTAATCTATCAATAAATTCATATATATACAACTATTCTAAAACTTAATATACAATTCACAATTAATATCCTCACCCTAATAAAGTGCCAGTGCTTCCATCACAAATAGTCCCTTGTGCAAAATATTTAAGCCCATTCACAAAGAGCAAGGGCACACAGACAACACACAACAAACAAGTGCTTACTGTTAGTATGGTGACAGGCAGGCCCCCCTCAGGCGCAGACCAACGCGTTTCGAGCCCCCAATGGGCTCTTGCTCACGGTCAGTATGCATATGGTTCAGTAAAATTGTTTTTAAATTGGTTTTAAACAATATGCTACAATAAAATGGATTTATAAATTGATTGTTTGAGTGCAATAGTGAGTCTCTGTTGGGCTTTTTGGCAGGGGGTGTAGAGGTTACCCCAAATTAATACAATTGGTTTCTTTACAATAGTATTTCACTAACCCAGCATGCATACTATGCATGTTACAGCCAAGCAAAACTTTCTGCAACCCTATGGAGGCTCTCGGATGCCCAGAAATAGACGTTTTTAATAGCGATTCATCGCAAATAAATTCGGACTGAAGCGATTTTTCACGGAAAATTCGGCGAATCGGCCGAATCGAATTTTTCAAAAGTTCGTTCATCTCTACTAGTGAGCGGGGGCAGTTGCCCCAGGTGCAGCAGGTCAGGGGGACACCAAAGGGGGGTCTGAGATTAGGTGGGGGGCACCATTTAGAATCTTTGCCCCAAGTTCCAAAAAGCCTGGAATGTTATTTTTCTGACCCTATACAAAATCAACCCAGGGACTTACAACAAATGGTAGTATGGCTCTACTGCCCAGGGAGTGATTAGCAATCTAGGCAACAGTGTGGAGTTACGCTGACACACATGGTTCCCCCCCAAATAATCAAATGCAATAGTTAAAACTGACACACTTGTACTTTTTTACTTTCTTTGTAACTTTTTCAGCTGTTTTCAGCAGTCGCTTGTTCTAAAACAATGTGCTTTTTTGAGTGATTCAACTGATGACCACTTACAAATAATAGAAAAAAAAATCCTACAGCCTTTCTACTTCTAGATATTTGGCACATTTGGCCTTTATTTGCAATCCATGCTCATCTCATCGAATCAATGCTAAAACATTATGCAGATAATGATTTGCTTTGAGATTATACTCAGCCCATTTCTTTTAGATTGCTATTTGTGTTTTAGCCTCAGTTTGAACATTTTAGTCACCTGAAAACAAGCTGTCATCTGCCTACACGTCTCACAGATACAGATTCCTCGCCAACAAGCTTCAAAGTAGAACTATAAACTAACTGGTGATGAATGCGTAATGTTATTTATGAGCGGGGTCATTCACGGTATTCCTGTGCAACAAGAAAAACTCTTCTTCTTGGTCTATTTCTGCTACAATATCTCAAAGTCAAGTCAAGAAAGTAATAATGTACTTGAAGATAGCAGTGTGGTCTTTCTTAAAGTGATACTGAAGGCAAAGGTGATTGTTACAACATTGCGTCGGCCTTCATTTCACACTGTCCTAAACTGCAGTGGCTTGTGACTCTATTTTGGTACTCACCAAGTCTCATTCCCCATCTGTAATTACAATAGGAACAATTATGATACATCAACTGAGCCTTGGCTTTAAATATGTAATTCTCACCATGATACTGGCAGGCTTTTCAGAATGACTCGTCTTGTTCGGTATGGTCTCAGCAGGCGAGGGAGATGATGAATCCCAATCTTTGAAACTTCCATATATAGAACTGTGAGATATGTCACCTGTCACCTGTAAGTTACCATCCTGCCAGCTATACTCACTGCCCATCCTGATGAGAATCTTCAGTAGGGCATCACAGCACACAATTACTGATAAACTCCTGTAGCTAGAGTAGAAACTTTAGACATCATGTAGCTTACAGGGTCAAAACTTATGTGACTGTAGGTTTTTGGTTCCCAAGGAAAGAAACTTCCCCTCCCTCCACCTGGAACAAGAACTCGTCTTACTTTGCTTGGTTCGTCTCTGTCCTAGAGATGGAGAAACAAAGTCTCTGATGCATAAATATGTTTGAACTCCAATGCATAGGGATATCCCCAATTAGGCAGTTTGCTAGTCGGCTGTTCTCATCCATCTGCCAACATAAGTTTCCTTGCCATTTATATTTTACTCTTAGGCTCTGTTCACACCTCTCCATTGCATTAAGAGCAATTTGTTAATATGCCAGAGGGGCAATGTATCAAAACAAACTCTGCGCTTTTAATGTGTAAGCAATGTGTTTACATTGCGTTTATTCGAAGAAAAGCATTTTTTGCATAATAAGTAAATGCTAAAATCCATGGCAAACACAATGCGGGTATACTATGTTATACATGCATTGCGCTTGCATTGCCATAGATTTTTATTGACCCGCACTGTTACAACATTGCGCTGAAAAAGGTGTCTGCAATGCTTTCTTAATGCCTTGCGCAACAATGGGGGTTATTCAAGGACAGATAGCGCCAGGCAGTGTCTGGTGAACGCTGGGCGCAGTACGCAAAACCACATTTAAGAGAGTGATTTTGATGAGAGCCTCTAACAGCGGCATGTAGCGCCACATGTATTAATCCAGGCAGCTCAGCGTATATAGCGCCGGCGCTCTAGGCTCAGGAGCGCCATGTAGTACCTGTCGCTCTGTGTACAAATAGTGTGTTTCTCTCCTGGCTGCAAACAAACACTTTTAGAAACTTTTTTGACTTTTAATATTTTTATGCAGAATTTTCATTACAGGTCTGGCACTAAAGTGTTAATGTCACAATGTAATAACAGTGTCATTCCATGTGTTTTCACTTTGTTACTGGGGGATATGTGTTCAAAAACAGACTTTAATCAAACAGCGCCTGGCGACCCAGCTTTAGAGCGCCGACGCTGTCTGTGTGTAGTTTTCTGTTAAATATGGTGTGGAGCGCCGAGTGCCGGACGCATTGAGTTGGCGCTACCTCTCACTCCCTGCAGCATTATACTGTTGTTAGAGCGCCCAACACACATCACATTCGTCAATGCCGGCCAGGTTACTAGAGCAACCGCAACGCTAGTTTACAGCACCCGATACCCGCTTACAGCGTCTACTAGTGGCCTCTCTAAGCGCCGCTATACACCTATACAACCTGGCGTTAGTAGTGAATCAGCCTCCACGTGTGAACTATCCCATCTAGAATAATGTACAGTGTTTCCTATGCATTGTAACTGCGTTGCAATGCAGCTCAACAACGCAAAGAAAATGCTTTAAAGCAATACGGGCAGGAAAAATGTTGTGAAAAATGTTGGGAAACTTGATCCAAAAAGGAGATCTGCAAACAATAGCCCAAAGTTTTAAATGAGCCTCTGTGTTCAACATAAGAGTAGGCTAATAAAACATTTTAGGATTTTGTCGTTTAGGTAATAACATTGCCTTGGAGAACAGTTTTTATGTTCTTGTTTTTGCATGAAAAACAGTTATTCAAATACTGAAATATTACAAAAGAACAAACTAAGAACTCACAGGCTGATTCATCACTAACGCCAGGTAGCGACAGATGAGCGTCTGTAGCAGGCATTTTCAGAGCGCCCGCTAGTAGTCACTGTGCTCGGCCATGGGTCGCTACTTCATAGCGACTCAGTCGCTGTGCAGTGATGTTGAATACATTGTGAGGAGTTGCTATTTGAGCAGTACAGCGCTGTATGGAAGCGCATGGTAACGACTGCTCATAGTGACAGACACCATATTCAGCAAAATAATAGCCTCACAAATCTCTGGCTCTGAAAAATGATTGTTTGAAGCCCAGAGCGCCAGAGGCTGTGTGTTTAAAATCTGTTTATCAGCATCTATCCACCAGTAACAAAGCGAAAACATATGGAATTACATTGTAGCAACATTGTAACATGAACACTTTAATGGCAGACCTGTAATGTAATTTCTGAAGAAATACATAAAAAATGAAAAATTGTGAAAAAACTGCTTTTTCAATGCCAGAAGAGGTAACAGAATTATTTGTGATTTTTTTGGAAAAAAACAAAAACCCGTTTAAAGAGAAGAAACGGTTCGTCCACTGAAATGTATGGGAGAGCGACAGGTAGTGAGAGGTCATACCTGGCGCTGTGCAAGGCTGAACAACGGCGCTGTTCGCTGAGGCTGTGAAAATGAGTAATCGGATGCTACATGGAGCTATCCCAGTCGCTAAACAGATTCTGCTTGATAAATGTGTAATTGCGTGCCGTGTCCGGCGTTCACCTGTCGCTACTTCTCATTAACCAGCCACTACCTGACGCTATCCCTTCTTAAATAAGGGCCTAAGAATGATGATCTTGTCAAAAAAAAATTGCTCATGGCAAGATTGAGAAAAGAACAGGATAAGTAGCAGCTTGGGACAAATTGGAAGCTTCTTCATGGGATTTACTAATGCAGCAGACATGAGTCAACCGGTCACCTTCAGCATTAGGAGGATGCCCTATCGCAGCCGCAGCCATGTGACCTTCTGTGATAATGACTTTTACATCAGTCAGACATTAGGGCTCAGAGAGTGTAACACATTTAAAAGCTATTGTAAAAGAATGGACATTAATATTTGCCTTATAAAGACGTTGTGTATTATTGACAGTTTTCTACCCATGTAGAGTCGTGCCATGAAAACACTCTTTGTTTTCAGGACCTTCTGAATTTGAAAGCACCGCATTCCAGCTGCATTTCTGCAATATAGCTCTTTAGGTCCTTTGCAAAATTTCCGATATTTGTTCCAGATTCAACAGGGAAGGTTTGGTAATATGCTCTGAATCGAAAGTGCTTTAATTTCCCTAAAAAAAGCCCTGACCATTTACTGCAATGGAGGGGCATGTTAGGCTTTAGAGGCTTCCTCCTCTTCTTTTGACAGGCACTGGTTTGCTGCTGATGGGGAGCTGATACTGTGGCCGCCCAGCTGACATCTGTAGTGAAGGGAGACTCCAAGAAGCAAATGTCATGCTGCTACCCCTTCCTTGATGGGGACTCGCCCTGCACCCGCAGCCCAGCATTATCTGGGCAAGATGCCAAGAAAGGAGGAGAGAAAGCCTACGTCTCCCCTTTCTATAAATGCCAAAGCAGTGGCTGTAATAGCATCTCACCGGCATCAGGAATATCATAGCCCATCCTGGACCAGGAGGAAGACCCTATAAAGATGACACTGCCCACTGAAGAAAGATGGGGTGGGTCCAGTGGTGTGCTTAACCACCATGCAAACCAAGCAAATCCTTGGGGCCCCTACCCGCTAGTGGCCCCCCAGAGGCAGATCAGTGGCAAATTTTTGTTTAAAAAACAAATAAATAAATAATTCACAGCACTTGGCAGGCAGGCTGTGGCGAGTAAGGGGTGCAGTGTAACACAATGCAGAGTGTGCAGCAGAAAGGAAGCCACTGCACGCTGATGTGAGCAAGCTGCTTCAGAATCAATACGTTCAGCTCCATTCAGTTATACAAGATGCTGTGACATCACAGCCACTAGTGAGCTGAAGCATCCTAGTTTGGGATGCCACAGGGAGTAGAATATGAACAGCCATATGAGCAAATCCTGGTCAATTCCCTATGGCATGGGTGGACAATGCCAGGGTGCCCCTATGTGTGAAATCCTTTGGGTTCCCTGGCTAGTGTTCCATATACCTTCCACTGCTAACAACCCTCGACCCTTCCCAAATAACCATCGGGACAACCACTTCTTTGGAATGATGGAATTTAATCAGCCACAGCCTCAAAATAAATAATAATAAATAATAAGCAACAAATTACCCCCCTCCCCTTCCTGACCCAGGTCTGAGACTTTACTCCAACAACTGAGCTAGCAAAAAAGATAGGGAGGGGAGACAGGGCTAGAGGCTCAAATACCTCCCGACAAACAGAAGCCGATCTTTGAGCTCAGCCGCATCCCTCCTAGGCCTGAGAGCTCAACTGGGCTAGCCACCAGCATCCAAATCACCCCTCTTTGACCACCCTCCCCCTAAAGCTAAAACATCTACCCTCCTGGCCGGTTTCAGTAGAAGCAGCCGCTTACTTGAATACTCCAGTTACAAATTTGACTTGCTCTCAGACCCGAACCTGAAAGTGACAATAAAACACATCCCTAGAAATCATTGTAACTAAAACCATATAATAACAAAATCTGCGATATATATGCATTGACATAAAATCCAAACAAGAAAACACACATATATATATATATATATATATATATTATATATATATATATATATATATATATATATATATATATATATATTATAACCAACCCCATCACTACACCACTTCCTCCCTGAGTAGCATCTTTAATGCCAATGCACCTCGACCAGTGCCACAACAAAAACAAAATTACAGTGCATCACACACCTAACCGTCCTCCCACCATGACCAATTAAATCATTCGATTACCCAAAAAAGGCGGGAGGGTGGGGAAGCTCTCTCCAGGAGGAGATTGAGGGTCAAAGAGGAAGGGGAGGGGGGCAACTACCCCTGAGGACACTTCCCCTGCCC